>JAIRCJ010000190.1:100364-487678 GCA_020883675.1 Bruguiera gymnorhiza
AATAGAGTGCTTATTGATGTGTTGAAAACAGCTTGTGTACAAACAATAAGCACTCTATTCATGTTAACAAGCAGATCAACACCTCCTTGATCTAGGAAACCATTGAATTTCATTAAACAACGAGTATCTAATGATCATTAGCATTTCTTACAAGTATTTTCAGCTTAATCACTCATTAATGTGTGCTTGTCTTGATTTCCTTCTAACAAGGCTGGACTTTTTGTTGTAATCAGTCATTCTCATCTAATGATGTTGAAAATGGCTTGTGAACAAACAATAAGCACTCTATTCATTTTAACAAGCACATCAACACTTCCTTGGAATTAAGAATACATTCAAATTCATTAAACAACGAGTATCTAATGATCACTAGCATTTCTTACAAGTATTTTCAGCTTAATCACTCATTAATATGTGCTTCTCTGATTTCCTTCAACAAGGCTGGACTTTTTGTTGTAATCACTCAATGTAACTTAATGATGTTGAAAACAGCTTGTGTACAAACAATAAGCACTCTATTCATGTTAACAAGCAGATCAACACATCCTTGGATCTAGGAAACCATTGAATTTCATTAAACAACGAGTATCTAATGATAATTAGCATTTCTTACAAGTATTTTCAGCTTAATCACTCATTAATGTGTGCTTCTCTTGATTTCCTTCTAAAAGGCTGGACTTTTTGTTGTAATCACTCAATTTACCTTAATGATGTTGAAAACAGCTTGTGTACAGACAATAAGCACTGTATTCAAGTTAACAAGCACATCAACACCTCCTTGGAACTAGGAAACCATTGAATTCATTAAACAACGAGTATCTAAGGATCATTAGCATTTCTTACAAGTATTTTCAGCTTAATCACTCATTAATGTGTGCTTCTCTTGATTTCCTTCTAACAAGGCTGGACTTTTTGTTGTAATCAGTCATTCTCATCTAATGATGTTGAAAATGGCTTGTGTACAAACAATAAGCACTCTATTCATTTTAACAAGCACATCAACAATTCCTTGGAATTAAGAATCCATTCAAATTCATTAAACAACGAGTATCTAATGAACATTAGCATTTCCTACAAGTATTTTCAACTTAATCACTCATTAATGTGTGCTTCTTCTTGATTTCCTTCTAACAAGGCTGGACTTTTTGTTGTAATCACTCATTCTCATCTAATGAAGTTGAAAATGGCTTGTGTGCAAAACAATAAGCACTCTATTCATTTTAACAAGCACATTAACACTTCCTTGGAATTAAGAATCCATTCAAATTCATTAAACAACGAGTATCTAATGAACATTAGCATTTCTTACAAGTATTTTTAGCTTAATCACTCATTAATGTGTGCTTCTCTTCGATTTCCTTCTAAAAAGGCTGGACTTTTTCTTGTAATCACTCAATCTACCTTAAAGATGTTTGAAAACAGCTTGTGTACAAACAATAAGCACTCTATTCATGTTAACAAGCAGATCAACACCTCCTTGGATCTAGGAAACCATTGAATTTCATTAAACAACGAGTATCTAATGATCATTAGCATTTCTTACAAGTATTTTCAGCTTAATCACTCATTAATGCGTGCTTGTCTTGATTTCCATCTAACAAGGCTGGACTTTTTGTTGTATTCAGTCCATTCTCATCTTAATGATGTTGAAAATGGCTTGTGTAGAAACAATAAGCAACTCTATTCATTTTAACAAGCACATCAACACTTCCTCGGAATTAAGAATACATTCAAATTCATTAAACAACGAGTATCTAATGATCATTAGCATTTCTTACAAGTATTTTCAGCTTAATCACTCATTAATGTGTGCTTCTCTTGATTTCCTTCTAACAAGGCTGGACTTTTTGTTGTTAATCACTCATTCTCATCTAATGATGTTGAAAATGGATTGTGTGCAAACAATAAGCACTCTATTCATTTAACAAAGCACATCAACACTTCCTTTGAATTAAGAACCATTCAAATTCATTAAACAACGAGTATCTAATGAACATTAGCATTTCTTACAATTATTTTCAGCTTAATCACTCATTAATGTGTGCTTCTCTTGATTTCCTTGTAAAAAGGCTGACTTTTTGGTTTTAATCACTCAATCTACATTAATGATGTTGAAAACAGCTTGTGTACAAACAATAAACACTCTATTCATGTTAACAAGCAGATCAACAACTCCTTGGATCTAGGAAACCATTGAATTTCATTAAACAACGAGTATCTAATGATCATTAGCATTTCTTACAAGTATTTTCAGCTTAATCACTCATTAATGTGTGCTTGTCTTGATTTCCTTCTAACAACGCTGGACTTTTTGTTGTAATCAGTCATTCTCATCTAAATGATGTTAAAAATGGCTTGTGAACAAACAATAAGCACTCTATTCATTTTAACAAGCACATCAACACTTCCTTGGAATTAAGAATACATTCAAATTCATTAAACAACGAGTATCTAATGATCATTAGCATTTCTTACAAGTATTTTCGGCTTAATCACTCATTTAATATGTGCTTCTCTTGATTTCCTTCAAACAAGGCTGGACTTTTTGTTGTAATCACTCAATGTAACTTAATGATGTTGACAACAGCTTGTGTACAAACAATAAGCTCTCTCTTCATGTTAACAAGCAGATCAACACATCCTTGGATCTAGGAAACCATTGAATTCATTAAACAACGAGTATCTAATGATAATTAGCATTTCTTACAAGTATTTTCAGCTTAATCACTCATTAATGTGTGCTTCTCTTGATTTCCTTCTGAAAAGGCTGGACTTTTTGTTGTAATCACTCAATTTACCTTAATGATGTTGAAAACAGCTTGTGTACAGACAATAAGCACTGTATTCAAGTTAACAAGCACATCAACACCTCCTTGGAACTAGGAAACCATTGAATTTCATTAAACAACGAGTATCTAAGGATCATTAGCATTTCTTACAAGTACTTTCAGCTTAATCACTCATTAATGTGTGCTTGTCTGGATTTCCTTCAAACAAGGCTGGGCTTTTTGTTGTAATCGGTCATTCTCATCTAATGATGTTGAAAATGGCTTGTGTACAAACAATAAGCACTCTATTCATTTTAACAAACACATCAACAATTCCTTGGAATTAAGAATCCATTCAAATTCATTAAACAATGAGTATCTAATGAACATTAGCATTTCTTACAAGTATTTTTAGCTTAATCACTCATTAATGTGTGCTTCTCTTGATTTCCTTCTAAAAAGGCTGGACTTTTTGTTGTAATCACTCAATCTACCTTAAAGATGTTGAAAACAGCTTGTGTACAAACAATAAGCACTCTATTCATGTTAACAAGCAGATCAACACCTCCTTGGATCTAGGAAACCATTGAATTTCATTAAACAACGAGTATCTAAGGATCATTAGCATTTCTTACAAGTATTTTCAGCTTAATCACTCATTAATGCGTGCTTGTCTTGATTTCCTTCTAACAAGGCTGGACTTTTTGTTGTAATCAGTCATTCTCATCTAATGATGTTGAAAATGGCTTGTGTAGAAACAATAAGCACTCTATTCTTTTTAACAAGCACATCAACACTTCCTTGGAATTAAGAATACATTCAAATTCATTAAACAACGAGTATCTAATGATCATTAGCATTTCTTACAAGTATTTTCAGCTTAATCACTCATTAATGTGTGCTTCTCTTGATTTCCTTCTAACAAGGCTGGACTTTTTGTTGTAATCACTCATTCTCATCTAATGATGTTGAAAATGGCTTGTGTGCAAACAATAAGCACTCTATTCATTTGAACAAGCACATCAACACTTCCTTTGAATTAAGAATCCATTCAAATTCATTAAACAACGAGTATCTAATGAACATTAGCATTTCTTACAAGTATTTTCAGCTTAATCACTCATTCATGTGTGCTTCTCTTGATTTCCTTGTAAAAAGGCTGGACTTTTGGTTTTAATCACTCAATCTACATTAATGATGTTGAAAACAGCTTGTGTACAAACAATAAGCACTCTATTCATGTTAACAAGCAGATCAACAACTCCTTGGAACTAGGAAACCCTTGAATTACATTAAACAACGAGAATCTAATGATCATTAGCATTTCTTACAAGTATTTTCAGCTTAATCACTCATTAATGTGTGCTTGTCTTGATTTCCTTCTAACAACGCTGGACTTTTTGTTGTAATCAGTCATTCTCATCTAATGATGTTAAAAAAGGCTTGTGAACAAACAATAAGCACTCTATTCATTTTAACGAGCACATCAACACTTCCTTGGAATTAAGAATACATTCAAATTCATTAAACAACGAGTATCTAATGATCATTAGCATTTCTTACAAGTATTTTCAGCTTAATCACTCATTAATGTGTGCTTCTCTTGATTTCCTTCTAACAAGGCTGGACTTTTTGTTGTAATCACTCATTCTCATCTAATGATGTTGAAAATGGCTTGTGTGCAAACAATAAGCACTCTATTCATTTTAACAAGCACATCAACACTTCCTTTGAATTAAGAGTCCATTCAAATTCATTAAACAACGAGTATCTAATGAACATTAGCATTTCTTACAAGTATTTTCAGCTTAATCACTCATTAATGTGTGCTTCTCTTGATTTCCTTGTAAAAAGGCTGGACTTTTGGTTTTAATCACTCAATCTACATTAATGATGTTGAAAACAGCTTGTGTACAAACAATAAGCACTCTATTCATGTTAGCAAGCAGATCAACAACTCCTTGGATCTAGGAAACCATTGAATTTCATTAAACAACGAGTATCTAATGATCATTTGCATTTCTTACAAGTATTTTCAGCTTAATCACTCATTAATGTGTGCTTGTCTTGATTTCCTTCTAACAAGGCTGGACTTTTTGTTGTAATCAGTCATTCTCATCTAATGATGTTGAAAATGGCTTGTGTACAAACAATAAGCACTCTATTCATTTTAACAAGCACATCAACACTTCCTTGGAATTAAGAATACATTCAAATTCATTAAACAACGAGTATCTAATGATCATTAGCATTTCTTACAAGTATTTTCAGCTTAATCACTCATTAATACGTGCTTCTGTTGATTTCCTTCAAACAAGGCTGGACTTTTTGTTGTAATCACTCAATGTAACTTAATGATGTTGAAAACAGCTTGTGTACAAACAATAAGCACTCTATTCATGTTAACAAGCAGATCAACACATCCTTGGATCTAGGAAACCATTGAATTTCATTAAACAACGAGTATCTAATGATAATTAGCATTTCTTACAAGTATTTTCAGCTTAATCACTCATTAATGTGTGCTTCTCTTGATTTCCTTCTAAAAAGGCTGCACCTTTTGTTGTAATCACTCAATCTACCTTAATGATGTTGAAAACAGCTTGTGTACAAACAATAAGCACTGTATTCAAGTTAACAAGCACATGAACACCTCCTTGGAACTAGGAAACCATTGAAATTCATTAAACAACGAGTATCTAAGGATCATTAGCATTTCTTACAAGTATTTTCAGCTTAATCACTCATTAATGTGTGCTTGTCTTGATTTCCTTCTAACAAGGCTGGACGTTTTGTTGTAATCAGTCATTCTCATCTAATGATGTTGAAAATGGCTTGTGTAGAAACAATAAGCGCTCTATTCATTTTAACAAGCACATCAACAATTCCTTGGAGTTAAGAATCCATTCAAATTCATTAAACAACGAGTATCTAATGAACATTAGCATTTCCTACAAGTATTTTCAGCTTAATCACTCATTAATGTGTGCTTCTCTTGATTTCCTTCTAACAAGGCTGGACTTTTGGTTTTAATCACTCAATCTACATTAATGATGTTGAAAACAGCTTGTGTACAAACAATAAACACTCTATTCATGTTAACAAGCAGATCAACAACTCCTTGGATCTAGGAAACCATTGAATTTCATTAAACAACGAGTATCTAATGATAATTAGCATTTCTTACAAGTATTTTCAGCTTAATCACTCATTAATGTGTGCTTCTCTTGATTTCCTTCTAAAAAGGCTGCACCTTTTGTTGTAATCACTCAATCTACCTTAATGATGTTGAAAACAGCTTGTGTACAAACAATAAGCACTGTATTCAAGTTAACAAGCACATGAACACCTCCTTGGAACTAGGAAACCATTGAAATTCATTAAACAACGAGTATCTAAGGATCATTAGCATTTCTTACAAGTATTTTCAGCTTAATCACTCATTAATGTGTGCTTGTCTTGATTTCCTTCTAACAAGGCTGGACGTTTTGTTGTAATCAGTCATTCTCATCTAATGATGTTGAAAATGGCTTGTGTAGAAACAATAAGCGCTCTATTCATTTTAACAAGCACATCAACACTTCCTTGGAGTTAAGAATCCATTCAAATTCATTAAACAACGAGTATCTAATGAACATTAGCATTTCCTACAAGTATTTTCAGCTTAATCACTCATTAATGTGTGCTTCTCTTGATTTCCTTCTGACAAGGCTGGACTTTTTGTTATAATCACTCATTCTCATCTAATGATGTTGAAAATGGCTTGTGTGCAAACAATAAGCACTCTATTCATTTTAACAAGCACATTAACACTTCCTTGGAATTAAGAATCCATTCAAATTCATTAAACAACGAGTATCTAATGAACATTAGCATTTCTTACAAGTATTTTCAGCTTAATCACGCATTAATGTGTGCTTCTCTTGATTTCCTTTTGAAAAGGCTAGACTTTTTGTTGTAATCACTCAATCAACCTTAATGATGTTGAAAACAGCTTGTGTACAAACAATAAGCACTCTATACATGTTAACAAGCAGATCAACACCTGCTTGGATCTAGGAAACCATTGAATTTCATTAAACAACGTCTATCTAATGATCATTAGCATTTCTTACTATTTTTTTCACCTTAATCACTCATTAATGTGTGCTTGTCTTGATTTCCTTCTGACAAGGCTGGACTTTTTGTTGTAATCAGTCATTCTCATCTAATGATTTTGAAAATGACTTGTGTACAAACAATAAGCACTCTATTCATTTTAACAAGCACATCAACAATTCCTTGGAATTAAGAATCCATTCAAATTCAGTAAACAACGACTATCTAATGAACATTAGAATTTCCTACAAGTATTTTCAGATTAATCACTCATTAATGTGTGCTTCTCTTGATTTCCTTCTAACAAGGCTGGACTTTTTGTTGTAATCACTCATTCTCCTCTAATGATGTTGAAAATGGCTTGTGTGCAAACAATAAGCACTCTATTCATTTTAACAAGCACATTAACACTTCCTTGGAATTAAGAATCCATTCAAATTCATTAAACAACGAGTATCTAATGAACATTAGCATTTCTTAAAAGTATTCTCAGCTTAATCACTCATTAATGTGTGCTTCTCTTGATTTCCTTCTAAAAAGGCTGGACTTTTTGTTGTAATCACTCAATCTACCTTAATGATGTTGAAAACAGCTTGTGTACAAACAATAAGCACTCTATTCATGTTAACAAGCAGATCAACACCTCCTTGGATCTAGGAAACCATTGAATTTCATTAAACAACGAGTATCTAATGATCATTAGCATTTCTTACAAGTATTTTCAGCTTACTCACTCATTAATGCTTGCTTGCCTTGATTTCCTTCTAACAAGGCTGGACTTTTTGTTGTAATCAGTCATTCTCATCTAATGATGTTGAAAATGGCTTGTGTACAAACAATAAGCACTCTATTCATTTTAACAAGCACATCAACACTTCCTTGGAATTAAGAATAGATTCAAAATCATTAAACATCGAGTATCTAATGATCATTAGCATTTCTTACAAGTATTTTCAGCTTAATCACTCATTAATGTGTGCTTGTCTTGATTTCCTTCTAACAACGCTGGACTTTTTGTTGTAATCAGTCATTCTCATCTAATGATGTTAAAAAAGGCTTGTGAACAAACAATAAGCACTCTATTCATTTTAACGAGCACATCAACACTTCCTTGGAATTAAGAATACATTCAAATTCATTAAACAACGAGTATCTAATGATCATTAGCATTTCTTACAAGTATTTTCAGCTTAATCACTCATTAATGTGTGCTTCTCTTGATTTCCTTCTAACAAGGCTGGACTTTTTGTTGTAATCACTCATTCTCATCTAATGATGTTGAAAATGGCTTGTGTGCAAACAATAAGCACTCTATTCATTTTAACAAGCACATCAACACTTCCTTTGAATTAAGAGTCCATTCAAATTCATTAAACAACGAGTATCTAATGAACATTAGCATTTCTTACAAGTATTTTCAGCTTAATCACTCATTAATGTGTGCTTCTCTTGATTTCCTTGTAAAAAGGCTGGACTTTTGGTTTTAATCACTCAATCTACATTAATGATGTTGAAAACAGCTTGTGTACAAACAATAAGCACTCTATTCACGTTAGCAAGCAGATCAACAACTCCTTGGATCTAGGAAACCATTGAATTTCATTAAACAACGAGTATCTAATGATCATTTGCATTTCTTACAAGTATTTTCAGCTTAATCACTCATTAATGTGTGCTTGTCTTGATTTCCTTCTAACAAGGCTGGACTTTTTGTTGTAATCAGTCATTCTCATCTAATGATGTTGAAAATGGCTTGTGTACAAACAATAAGCACTCTATTCATTTTAACAAGCACATCAACACTTCCTTGGAATTAAGAATACATTCAAATTCATTAAACAACGAGTATCTAATGATCATTAGCATTTCTTACAAGTATTTTCAGCTTAATCACTCATTAATACGTGCTTCTGTTGATTTCCTTCAAACAAGGCTGGACTTTTTGTTGTAATCACTCAATGTAACTTAATGATGTTGAAAACAGCTTGTGTACAAACAATAAGCACTCTATTCATGTTAACAAGCAGATCAACACATCCTTGGATCTAGGAAACCATTGAATTTCATTAAACAACGAGTATCTAATGATAATTAGCATTTCTTACAAGTATTTTCAGCTTAATCACTCATTAATGTGTGCTTCTCTTGATTTCCTTCTAAAAAGGCTGCACCTTTTGTTGTAATCACTCAATCTACCTTAATGATGTTGAAAACAGCTTGTGTACAAACAATAAGCACTGTATTCAAGTTAACAAGCACATGAACACCTCCTTGGAACTAGGAAACCATTGAAATTCATTAAACAACGAGTATCTAAGGATCATTAGCATTTCTTACAAGTATTTTCAGCTTAATCACTCATTAATGTGTGCTTGTCTTGATTTCCTTCTAACAAGGCTGGACGTTTTGTTGTAATCAGTCATTCTCATCTAATGATGTTGAAAATGGCTTGTGTAGAAACAATAAGCGCTCTATTCATTTTAACAAGCACATCAACAATTCCTTGGAGTTAAGAATCCATTCAAATTCATTAAACAACGAGTATCTAATGAACATTAGCATTTCCTACAAGTATTTTCAGCTTAATCACTCATTAATGTGTGCTTCTCTTGATTTCCTTCTAACAAGGCTGGACTTTTGGTTTTAATCACTCAATCTACATTAATGATGTTGAAAACAGCTTGTGTACAAACAATAAACACTCTATTCATGTTAACAAGCAGATCAACAACTCCTTGGATCTAGGAAACCATTGAATTTCATTAAACAACGAGTATCTAATGATAATTAGCATTTCTTACAAGTATTTTCAGCTTAATCACTCATTAATGTGTGCTTCTCTTGATTTCCTTCTAAAAAGGCTGCACCTTTTGTTGTAATCACTCAATCTACCTTAATGATGTTGAAAACAGCTTGTGTACAAACAATAAGCACTGTATTCAAGTTAACAAGCACATGAACACCTCCTTGGAACTAGGAAACCATTGAAATTCATTAAACAACGAGTATCTAAGGATCATTAGCATTTCTTACAAGTATTTTCAGCTTAATCACTCATTAATGTGTGCTTGTCTTGATTTCCTTCTAACAAGGCTGGACGTTTTGTTGTAATCAGTCATTCTCATCTAATGATGTTGAAAATGGCTTGTGTAGAAACAATAAGCGCTCTATTCATTTTAACAAGCACATCAACACTTCCTTGGAGTTAAGAATCCATTCAAATTCATTAAACAACGAGTATCTAATGAACATTAGCATTTCCTACAAGTATTTTCAGCTTAATCACTCATTAATGTGTGCTTCTCTTGATTTCCTTCTGACAAGGCTGGACTTTTTGTTATAATCACTCATTCTCATCTAATGATGTTGAAAATGGCTTGTGTGCAAACAATAAGCACTCTATTCATTTTAACAAGCACATTAACACTTCCTTGGAATTAAGAATCCATTCAAATTCATTAAACAACGAGTATCTAATGAACATTAGCATTTCTTACAAGTATTTTCAGCTTAATCACGCATTAATGTGTGCTTCTCTTGATTTCCTTTTGAAAAGGCTAGACTTTTTGTTGTAATCACTCAATCAACCTTAATGATGTTGAAAACAGCTTGTGTACAAACAATAAGCACTCTATACATGTTAACAAGCAGATCAACACCTGCTTGGATCTAGGAAACCATTGAATTTCATTAAACAACGTCTATCTAATGATCATTAGCATTTCTTACTATTTTTTTCACCTTAATCACTCATTAATGTGTGCTTGTCTTGATTTCCTTCTGACAAGGCTGGACTTTTTGTTGTAATCAGTCATTCTCATCTAATGATTTTGAAAATGACTTGTGTACAAACAATAAGCACTCTATTCATTTTAACAAGCACATCAACAATTCCTTGGAATTAAGAATCCATTCAAATTCAGTAAACAACGACTATCTAATGAACATTAGAATTTCCTACAAGTATTTTCAGATTAATCACTCATTAATGTGTGCTTCTCTTGATTTCCTTCTAACAAGGCTGGACTTTTTGTTGTAATCACTCATTCTCCTCTAATGATGTTGAAAATGGCTTGTGTGCAAACAATAAGCACTCTATTCATTTTAACAAGCACATTAACACTTCCTTGGAATTAAGAATCCATTCAAATTCATTAAACAACGAGTATCTAATGAACATTAGCATTTCTTAAAAGTATTCTCAGCTTAATCACTCATTAATGTGTGCTTCTCTTGATTTCCTTCTAAAAAGGCTGGACTTTTTGTTGTAATCACTCAATCTACCTTAATGATGTTGAAAACAGCTTGTGTACAAACAATAAGCACTCTATTCATGTTAACAAGCAGATCAACACCTCCTTGGATCTAGGAAACCATTGAATTTCATTAAACAACGAGTATCTAATGATCATTAGCATTTCTTACAAGTATTTTCAGCTTACTCACTCATTAATGCTTGCTTGCCTTGATTTCCTTCTAACAAGGCTGGACTTTTTGTTGTAATCAGTCATTCTCATCTAATGATGTTGAAAATGGCTTGTGTACAAACAATAAGCACTCTATTCATTTTAACAAGCACATCAACACTTCCTTGGAATTAAGAATAGATTCAAAATCATTAAACATCGAGTATCTAATGATCATTAGCATTTCTTACAAGTATTTTCAGCTTAATCACTCATTAATGTGTGCTTGTCTTGATTTCCTTCTAACAACGCTGGACTTTTTGTTGTAATCAGTCATTCTCATCTAATGATGTTAAAAATGGCTTGTGAACAAACAATAAGCACTCTATTCATTTTAACAAGCACATCAACACTTCCTTGGAATTAAGAATACATTCAAATTCATTAAACAACGAGTATCTAATGACCATTAGCATTTCTTACAAGTATTTTCAGCTTAATCACTCATTAATATGTGCTTCTCTTGATTTCCTTCAAACAAGGCTGGACTTTTTGTTGTAATCACTCAATGTAACTTAATGATGTTGACAACAGCTTGTGTACAAACAATAAGCACTCTATTCATGTTAACAAGCAGATCAACACATCCTTGGATCTAGGAAACCATTGAATTTCATTAAACAACGAGTATCTAATGATAATTAGCATTTCTTACAAGTATTTTCAGCTTAATCACTCATTAATGTGTGCTTCTCTTGATTTCCTTCTGAAAAGGCTGGACTTTTTGTTGTAATCACTCAATTTACCTTAATGATGTTGAAAACAGCTTGTGTACAGACAATAAGCACTGTATTCAGGTTAACAAGCACATCAACACCTCCTTGGAACTAGGAAACCATTGAATTTCATTAAACAACGAGTATCTAAGGATCATTAGCATTTCTTACAAGTATTTTCAGCTTAATCACTCATTAATGTGTGCTTGTCTGGATTTCCTTCTAACAAGGCTGGGCTTGTTGTTGTAATCAGTCATTCTCATCTAATGATGTTGAAAATGGCTTGTGTACAAACAATAAGCACTCTATTCATTTTAACAAGCACGTCAACAATTCCTTGGAATTAAGAATCCATTCAAATTCATTAAACAACGAGTATCTAATGAACATTAGCATTTCCTACAAGTATTTTCAGCTTAATCACTCATTAATGTGTGCTTGTCTTGATTTCCTTCTAACAAGGCTGGACTTTTTGTTGTAATCAGTCATTCTCATCTAATGATGTTGAAAATGGCTTGTGTACAAACAATAAGCACTCTATTCATTTTAACAAGCACATCAACACTTCCTTGGAATTAAGAATAGATTCAAATTCATTAAACATCGAGTATCTAAAGATCATTAGCATTTCTTACAAGTATTTTCAGCTTAATCACTCATTAATGTGTGCTTGTCTTGATTTCCTTCTAACAATGCTGGACTTTTTGTTGTAATCAGTCATTCTCATCTAATGATGTTAAAAATGGCTTGTGAACAAACAATAAGCACTCTATTCATTTTAACAAGCACATCAACACTTCCTTGGAATTAAGAATACATTCAAATTCATTAAACAACGAGTATCTAATGATCATTAGCATTTCTTACAAGTATTTTCAGCTTAATCACCCATTAATATGTGCTTCTCTTGATTTCCTTCAAACAAGGCTGGACTTTTTGTTGTAATCACTCAATGTAACTTAATGATGTTGACAACAGCTTGTGTACAAACAATAAGCACTCTATTCATGTTAACAAGCAGATCAACACATCCTTGGATCTAGGAAACCATTGAATTTCATTAAACAACGAGTATCTAATGATAATTAGCATTTCTTACAAGTATTTTCAGCTTAATCACTCATTAATGTGTGCTTCTCTTGATTTCCTTCTGAAAAGGCTGAACTTTTTGTTGTAATCACTCCATTTACCTTAATGATGTTGAAAACAGCTTGTGTACAGACAATAAGCACTGTATTCAGGTTAACAAGCACATCAACACCTCCTTGGAACTAGGAAACCATTGAATTTCATTAAACAACGAGAATCTAAGGATCATTAGCATTTCTTACAAGTATTTTCAGCTTAATCACTCATTAATGTGTGCTTGTCTGGATTTCCTTCTAACAAGGCTGGGCTTTTTGTTGTAATCAGTCATTCTCATCTAATGATGTTGAAAATGGCTTGTGTACAAACAATAAGCACTCTATTCATTTTCACAAGCCCGTCAACAATGCCTTGGATTTAAGAATCCATTCAAATTCATTAAACAACGAGTATCTAATGAACATTAGCATTTCCTACAAGTATTTTCAGCTTAATCACTCATTAATGTGTGCTTCTCTTGATTTCCTTCTAACAAGGCTGGACTTTTTGTTGTAATCACTCATTCTCATCTAATGATGTTGAAAATGGCTTGTGTGCAAACAATACGCACTCTATTCATTTTAACAAGCACATCAACACTTCCTTTGAATTAAGAATCGATTCAAATTCATTAAACAACGAGTATCTAATGAACATTAGCATTTCTTACAAGTATTTTCAGCTTAATCACTCATTAATGTGTGCTTCTCTTGATTTCCTTCTAAAAAGGCTGGACTTTTTGTTGTAATCACTCAATCTACCTTAATGATGTTGAAAACAGCTTGTGTACAAACAATAAGCACCCTATTCATGTTAGCAAGCAGATCAACACCTCCTTGGATCTAGGAAACCATTGAATTTCATTAAAACAACGAGTATCTAATGATCATTAGCATTTCTTACAAGTATTTTCAGCTTAATCACTCATTAATGCGTGCTTGTCTTGATTTCCTTCTAACAAGGCTGGACTTTTTGTTGTAATCAGTCATTCTCATCTAATGATGTTGAAAATGGCTTGTGTAGAAACAATAAGCACTCTATTCATTTTAACAAGCACATCAACACTTCCTTGGAATTAAGAATGCATTCAAATTCATTAAACAACGAGTATCTAATGATCATTAGCATTTCTTACAAGTATTTTCAGCTTAATCACTCATTAATGTGTGCTTCTCTTGATTTCCTTCTAACAAGGCTGGACTTTTGGTTTTAATCACTCAATCTACATTAATGATGTTGAAAACAGCTTGTGTACAAACAATAAGCACTCTATTCATGTTAACAAGCAGATCAACAACTCCTTGGATCTAGGAAACCATTGAATTTCATTAAACAACGAGTATCTAATGATAATTAGCATTTCTTACAAGTATTTTCAGCTTAATCACTCATTAATGTCTGCTTCTCTTGATTTCCTTCTCAAAAGGCTGGACTTTTTGTTGTAATCACTCAATCTACCTTAATGATGTTGAAAACAGCTTGTGTACAAACAATAAGCACTGTATTCAAGTTAACAAGCACATGAACACCTCCTTGGAACTAGGAAACCATTGAATTTCATTAAACAACGAGTATCTAAGGATCATTAGCATTTCTTACAAGTATTTTCAGCTGAATCACTCATTAATGTGTGCTTGTCTTGATTTCCTTCTAACAAGGCTGGACGTGTTGTTGTAATCAGTCATTCTCATCTAATGATGTTGAAAATGGCTTGTGTAGAAACAATAAGCACTCTATTCATTTTAACAAGCACGTCAACAATTCCTTGGAATTAAGAATCCATTCAAATTCATTAAACAACGAGTATCTAATGAACATTAGCATTTCCTACAAGTATTTTCAGCTTAATCACTCATTAATGTGTGCTTCTCTTGATTTCCTTCTAACAAGGCTGGACTTTTTGTTGTAATCACTCATTCTCATCTAATGATGTTGAAAATGGCTTGTGTGCAAACAATAAGCACTCTATTCATTTTAACAAGCACATTAACACTTCCTTGGAATTAAGAATCCATTCAAATTCATTAAACAACGAGTATCTAATGAACATTAGCATTTCTTACAAGTATTTTCAGCTTAATCACTCATTAATGTGTGCTTCTCTTGATTTCCTTTTGAAAAGGCTGGACTTTTTGTTGTAATCACTCAATCTACCTTCATGATGTTGAAAACAGCTTGTGTACAAACAATAAGCACTCTATACATGTTAACAAGCAGATCAACACCTGCTTGGATCTAGGAAACCATTGAATTTCATTAAACAACGTATATCTAATGATCATTAGCATTTCTTACAAATTTTTTCACCTTAATCACTCATTAATGTGTGCTTCTCTCGATTTCGTTCTGACAAGGCTGGACTTTTTGTTGTAATCAGTCATTCTCATCTAATGATGTTGAAAATGGCTTGTGTACAAACAATAAGCACTCTATTCCTTTTAACAAGCACATCAACAATTCCTTGGAATTAAGAATCCATTCAAATTCAGTAAACAACGACTATCTAATGAACATTAGCATTTCCTACAAGTATTTTCAGATTAATCACTCATTAATGTGTGCTTCTCTTGATTTCCTTCTAACAAGGCTGGACTTTTTGTTGTAATCACTCATTCTCATCTAATGATGTTGAAAATGGCTTGTGTGCAAACAATAAGCACTCTATTCATTTTAACAAGCACATTAACACTTCCTTGGAATTAAGAATCCATTCAAATTCATTAAACAACGAGTATCTAATGAACATTAGCATTTCTTACAGGTATTTTCAGCTTAATCACTCATTAATGTGTGCTTCTCTTGATTTCCTTCTAAAAGGCTGGACTTTTTGTTGTAATCACTCAATCTACCTTAATGATGCTGAAAACAGCTTGTGTACAAACAATAAGCACTCTATTCATGTTAACAAGCAGATCAACAACTCCTTGGATCTAAAAAACCATTGAATTTCATTAAACAACGAGTATCTAATGATCATTAGCATTTCTTACAAGTATTTTCAGCTTAATCACTCATTAATGTGTGCTTGTCTTGATTTCCTTCTAACAAGGCTGGACTTTTTCTTGTAATCAGTCATTCTCATCTAATGATGTTGAAAATGGCTTGTGTACAAACAATAAGCACTCTATTCATTTTAACAGCACATCAACACTTCCTTGGAATTAAGAATACATTCAAATTCATTAAACAACGAGGATCTAATGATCATTAGCATTTCTTACAAGTATTTTCAGCTTAATCACTCATTAATATGTGCTTCTCTGGATTTCCTTCAAACAAAGCTGGAGTTTTTGTTGTAATCACTCAAAGTAACTTAAAGATGTTGAAAACAACTTGTGTACAAACAATAAGCACTCTATTCATGTTAACAAGCAGATCAACACATCCTTGGATCTAGGAAACCATTGAATTTTATTAAACAACGAGTATCTAATGATAATTAGCATTTCTTACAAGTATTCTCAGCTTAATCACTCATTAATGTGTGCTTGTCTTGATTTCCTTCTAACAAGGCGGGACTTTTGTTGTAATCAGTCATTCTCATCTAATGATGTTGAAAATGGCTTGTGTACAAACAATAAGCACTCTATTCATTTTAACAAGCACATCAACAATTCCTTGGAATTAAGTATCCATTCAAATTCTTTAAACAACGAGTATCTAATGAACACTAGCATTTCCTACAAGTATTTTGAGCTTAATCACTCATTAATGTGTGCTTCTCTTGATTTCCTTCTAACAAGGCTGGACTTTTTGTTGTAATCACTCATTCTCATCTAATGATGTTGAAATGGCTTGTGTGCAAACAATAAGCACTCTATTCATTTTAACAAGCACATTAACACTTCCTTGGAATTAAGAATCCATTCAAATTCATTAAACAACGAGTATCTAATGAAACATTAGCATTTCTTACAAGTATTTTCAGCTTAATCACTCATTAATGTGTGGCTTCTCTTGATTTCCTTCTAAAAAGGCTGGACTTTTTGTTGTAATCTCTCAATCTACCTTATTGATGTGAAAACAGCTTGTGTACAAAACAATAAGCACTCTATTATGTTAACAAGCAGATCAACACCTCCTTGGATCTAGGAAACCATTGAATTTCATTAAACAACGAGTATCTATGGTCATTAGCATTTCTTACAAGTATTTTCAGCTTAATCACTCATTAATGCGTGCTTGTCTTGATTTCCTTCTAACAAGGCTGGACTTTTTGTTGTAATCAGTCATTCTCATCTAATGATGTTGAAAATGGCTTGTGTAGAAACAATAAGCACACTATTCATTTTAACAAGCACATCAACACTTCCTGGAATTAAGAATACATTCAAATTCTTTAAACAACGAGTATCTAATGATCATTAGCATTTCTTACAAGTATTTTCAGCTTAATCACTCATTAATGTGTGCTTCTCTTGATTTCCTTTTAACAAGCTGGACTTTTGTGTAATCACTCATTCTCATCTAATGATGTTGAAAATTGGCTTGTGTGCAAACAATAAGCACTCTATTCATTTTGACAAGCACATCAACACTTCCTTTGAATTAAGAATCCATTCAAATTCATTAAACAACGAGTATCTAATGAACATTAGCATTTCTTACAAGTATTTTCAGCTTAATCACTCATTAATGTGTGCTTCTCTTGATTTCCTTGTAAAAGGCTGGACTTTTGGTTTTAATCACTCAATCTACATTAATGATATTGAAAACAGCTTGTGTACAAACAATAAGCACTCTATTCATGCTAACAAGCAGATCAACACCTCTTGGATCTAGGAAACCATTGAATTTCATTAAAACAACGAGTATCTAATGATAATTAGCATTTCTTACAAGTACTTTCCCCTTAATCACTCATTAATGTGTGCTTCTCTTGATTTCCTTCTAACAAGGCTGGACTTTTTGTTGTAATCACTCATTCTCATCTCGTAAGGGTTGAAAAATGGCTTGTGCTGCAAACAATAAGGACTCTATTCATTTTAACAAGCACATTAACACTTCCTTGGAATTAAGAATCCACTCAAATTCATTAAACAACGAGTATCTAAAGAACATTAGCATTTCTTACAAGTATTTTCAGCTTAATCACTCATTCAGTGTGCTTGTTCTGATTTCTTCTAACAAGGCTGGACATTTTGTTGTAATCAGTCAATCTCATCTAATGATGTTGATAATGGCTTGTGTACAAGAATAAGCACTCTATTCATTTTAACAAGCACATCAACACTTCCTTGGATTAAGAATACATTCAATTCATTTAACAACGAGTATCTAATGATCATTAGCATTTCTTACAAGTATTTTCAGCTTAATCACTCATTAATATGTGCTTCTCTTGATTTCCTTCTAACAAGGCTGGACTTTTTGTTGTAATCACTCAACGTAACTTAATGATGTTGAAAACAGCTTGTGTACAAACAATAAGCACTCTATTCATGTTAACGAGCAGATCAACACATCCTTGGATCTAGGAAACCATTGAATTTCATTAAACAACGAGTATCTAATGATAATTAGCATTTCTTACAAGTATTTTCAGCTTAATCACTCATTAATGTGTGCTTCTCTTGATTTCCTTCTAAAAGGCTGGACTTTTTGTTGTTAATCACCCAATCTACCTTAATGATGTTGAAAACAGCTTGTGTACAAACAAATAAACACTCTATTCAAGTTAACAAGCACATCAACACCTCATTGGAACTAAGAAACCATTGAATTCATTACACAACGAGTATCTAATGAGCATTAGCATTTCTTACAAGTATTTTCAGCTTAATCACTCATTAATGTGTGCTTCTCTTGATTTCCTTCTAACAAGGCTGGACTTTTTGTTGTAATCACTCATTCTCATCTAATGATGTTGAAAATGGCTTGTGTACAAACAATAAGCACTCTATTCATTTTAACAAGCACATCAACACTTCCTTGGAATTAAGAATCCATTCAAATTCATTAAACAACGAGTATCTAATGAACATTAGCATTTCTTACAAGTATTTTCAGCTTAATCACTCATTAATGTGTGCTTCTCTTGATTTCCTTCTAACAAGGCTGGACTTTTTGTTGTAATCACTCATTCTCACCTAATGATGTTGAAAATGGCTTGTGTACAAACAATAAGCACTCTATTCATTGTTAACAAGCACATCAACACTTCCTTGGAATTAAGAAACCATTCAAATTCATTAAACAACGAGTATCTAATGATCATTAGCATTTCTTACAAGTATTTTCAGCTTAATCACTCATTAATGTGTGCTTCTCTTGATTTCCTTCTAACAAGGCTGGACTTTTTGTTGTAATCACTCATTCTAACTTAATGATGTTGAAAATGGCTTGTGTACAAACAATAAGCACTCTATTCATGTTAACAAGCACATCAACACCTCCTTGGAATTAGGAAACCATTGAATTTCATTAAACAACGAGTATCTAATGATCATTAGCATTTCTTACAAGTATTTTCAGCTTAATCACTCATTAATGTGTGCTTCTCTTGATTTCCTTCTAAAAAGGCTGGACTTTTTGTTGTAATCACTCAATCTACCTTAATGATGTTGAAAACAGCTTGTGTACAAACAATAAGCACTCTATTCATGTTAACAAGCACATCAACACCTCCTTGGAACTAGGAAACCATTGAATTTCATTAAACAACGAGTATCTAATGATCATTAGCATTTCTTACAAGTATTTTCAGCTTAATCACTCATTAATGTGTGCTTCTCTTGATTTCCTTCTAACAAGGCTGGACTTTTTGTTGTAATCAGTCATTCTCATCTAATGATGTTGAAAATGGCTTGTGTACAAACAATAAGCACTCTATTCATTTTAACAAGCACATCAACATTCCTTGGAATTAAGAATCCATTCAAATTCATTAAACAACGAGTATCTAATGATCATTAGCATTTCTTACAAGTATTTTCAGCTTAATCACTCATTAATGTGTGCTTCTCTTGATTTCCTTCTAACAAGGCTGGACTTTTTGTTGTAATCACTCATTCTCATCTAATGATGTTGAAAATGGCTTGTGTACAAACAATAAGCACTCTATTCATTTTAACAAGCACATCAACACTTCCTTGGAATTAAGAATCCATTGAAATTCATTAAACAACGAGTATCTAATGAACATTAGCATTTCTTACAAGTATTTTCAGCTTAATCACTCATTAATGTGTGCTTCTCTTGATTTCCTTCTAAAAAGGCTGGACTTTTTGTTGTAATCACTCAATCTACCTTAATGATGTTGAAAACAGCTTGTGTACAAACAATAAGCACTCTATTCATGTTAACAAGCACATCAACACCTCCTTGGATCTAGGAAACCATTGAATTTCATTAAACAACGAGTATCTAATGATCATTAGCATTTCTTACAAGTATTTTCAGCTTAATCACTCATTAATGTGTGCTTCTCTTGATTTCCTTCTAACAAGGCTGGACTTTTTGTTGTAATCACTCATTCTCATCTAATGATGTTGAAAATGGCTTGTGTACAAACAATAAGCACTCTATTCATTTTAACAAGCACATCAACACTTCCTTGGAATTAAGAATCCATTGAAATTCATTAAACAACGAGTATCTAATGAACATTAGCATTTCTTACAAGTATTTTCAGCCTAATCACTCATTAATGTGTGCTTCTCTTGATTTCCTTCTAAAAAGCTGGACTTTTTGTTGTAATCACTCAATCTCCTTAATGATGTTGAAAACAGCTTGTGTACAAACAATAAGCACTCTATTCATGTTAACAAGCAGATCAACACCTCCTTGGATCTAGGAAACCATTGAATTTCATTAAACAACGAGTATCTAATGATAATTAGCATTTCTTACAAGTATTTTCAGCTTAATCACTCATTAATGTGTGCTTCTCTTGATTTCCTTCTAACAAGGCTGGACTTTTTGTTGTAATCACTCATTCTCACCTCGTAATGTTGAAAATGGCTTGTGTGCAAACAATAAGCACTCTATTCATTTTAACAAGCACATCAACACTTCCTTGGAATTAAGAATCCATTCAAATTCATTAAACAACGAGTATCTAATGAACATTAGCATTTCTTACAAGTATTTTCAGCTTAATCACTCATTAATGTGTGCTTCTCTTGATTTCCTTCTAACAAGGCTGGACTTTTGTTGTAATCACTCATTCTAATCTCATAATGTTGAAAATGGCTTGTGTGCAAACAATAAGCACTCTATTCATTTTAACAAGCACATCAACACTTCCTTGGAATTAAGAATCCATTCAAATTCATTAAACAACGAGTATCTAATGAACATTAGCATTTCTTACAAGTATTTCAGCTTAATCACTCATTAATGTGTGCTTCTGTTGATTTCCTACTAACAAGGTGGACTTTTTGTTGTAATCACTCATTCCCACCTAATGATGTTGAAAATTGCTTTTGAACAAATAATCAGCACTCTATTCTTGTTAACAAGCACATCAACACTTCCTTGGAGTTAAGAAACCATTCAAATTCATAAGTCAACGTGTATCTAATGATCATGAGCATTTCTTACGAGTATTTTCAGCTTAATCACTCATTAACGTGTGCTTCTCTTGATTTCCTTCTCACAAGGCTGGACTTTTTGTTGTAATCACTCAATCTAACTTAATGATGTTGAAAACAGCTTGTGTACAAACAATAAGCACTCTATTCATGTTAACAAGCAGATCAACACCTCTTGGATCTAGGAAACCATTGAATTTCATTAAACAACGAGTATCTAATGATCATTAGCATTTCTTACAAGTATTTTCAGCTTAATCACTCATTAACGTGTGCTTCTCTTGATTTCCTTCTCACAAGGCTGGACTTTTTGTTGTAATCACTCAATCTAACTTAATGATGTTGAAAACAGCTTGTGTACAAACAATAAGCACTCTATTCATGTTAACAAGCAGATCAACACCTCCTTGGATCTAGGAAACCATTGAATTTCATTAAACAACGAGTATCTAATGATCATTAGCATTTCTTACAAGTATTTTCAGCTTAATCACTCATTAATGTGTGCTTGTCTTGATTTCCTTCTAACAAGGCTGGACTTTTGTTGTAATCAGTCAATCTCATCTAATGATGTTGAAAATGGCTTGTGTACAAAACAATAAGCACTCTATTCATTTCACAAGCACATCAAGACTATCTAATGATCATTAGCATTTCTTTCAAGTATTTTCAGCTTAATCACTCATTAATATGTGCTTCTCTTGATTTCCTTCAAACAAGGCTGGACTTTTTGTTGTAATCACTCAATGTATCTTAATGATGTTGAAAACAGCTTGTGTACAAACAATAAGCACTCTATTCATGTTAACAAGCAGATCAACACATCCTTGGATCTAGGAAACCATTGAATTTCATTAAACAACGAGTATCTAATGATAATTAGCATTTCTTACAAGTATTTTCAGCTTAATCACTCATTAATGTGTGCTTCTCTTGATTTCCTTCTAAAAAGGCTGGACTTTTTGTTGTAATCACTCAATCTCCTTAATGATGTTGAAAACAGCTTGTGTACAAACAATAAGCACTGTATTCAAGTTAACAAGCACATGAACACCTCCTTGGAACTAGGAAACCATTGAATTTCATTAAACAACGAGTATCTAATGATAATTAGCATTTCTTACAAGTATTTTCAGCTTAATCACTCATTAATGTGTGCTTCTCTTGATTTCCTTCTAACAAGGCTGGACTTTTTGTTGTAATCAGTCATTCTCATCTAATGATGTTGAAAATGGCTTGTGTACAAACAATAAGCACTCTATTCATTTTAACAAGCACATCAACAATTCCTTGGAATTAAGAATCCATTCAAATTCATTAAACAACGAGTATCTAATGAACATTAGCATTTCTTACAGTATTTTCAGCTTAATCACTCATTAATGTGTGCTTCTCTTGATTTCCTTCTAACAAGGCTGGACTTTTTCTGTAATCACTCATTCTTCATCTCATAATGTTGAAAATGGCTTGTGTGCAAACAATAGCACTCTATTCATTTTAACAAGCACATCAACACTTCCTTGGAATTAAAGTATCCATTCAAATTCATTAAACAATGAGTATCTAATGAACATTAGCATTTCTTACAAGTATTTTCAGCTTATCACTATTAATCTGTGCTTCTGTTGATTTCCTACTAACAAGGCGGACTTTTTTTTGTAATCACTCATTCCCACTTAATGATGTTGAAAAATTTCTTTTGTACAAATAATCAGCACTCTATTCTCAACANTGTAAAAACAATAAGCACTCTATTCATTTTAACAAGCACATCAACACTTCCTTGGAATTAAGAATACATTCAAATTCATTAAACAACGAGTATCTAATGATCATTAGCATTTCTTACAAGTATTTTCAGCTTAATCACATTAATGTGTGCTTCTCTTGATTTCCTTCAAACAAGGCTGGACTTTTTGTTGTAATCACTCAATGTAACTTAATGATGTTGACAACAGCTTGTGTACAAACAATAAGCACTCTATTCATGTTAACAAGCAGATCAACACATCCTTGGATCTAGGAAACCATTGAATTTCATTAAACAACGAGTATCTAATGATAATTAGCATTTCTTACAAGTATTTTCAGCTTAATCACTCATTAATGTGTGCTTCTCTTGATTTCCTTCTGAAAAGGCTGAACTTTTTGTTGTAATCACTCCATTTACCTTAATGATGTTGAAAACAGCTTGTGTACAGACAATAAGCACTGTATTCAGGTTAACAAGCACATCAACACCTCCTTGGAACTAGGAAACCATTGAATTTCATTAAACAACGAGAATCTAAGGATCATTAGCATTTCTTACAAGTATTTTCAGCTTAATCACTCATTAATGTGTGCTTGTCTGGATTTCCTTCTAACAAGGCTGGGCTTTTTGTTGTAATCAGTCATTCTCATCTAATGATGTTGAAAATGGCTTGTGTTACAAACAATAAGCACTCTATTCATTTTCACAAGCCCGTCAACAATGCCTTGGATTTAAGAATCCATTCAAATTCATTAAACAACGAGTATCTAATGAACATTAGCATTTCCTACAAGTATTTTCAGCTTAATCACTCATTAATGTGTGCTTCTCTTGATTTCCTTCTAACAAGGCTGGACTTTTTGTTGTAATCACTCATTCTCATCTAATGATGTTGAAAATGGCTTGTGTGCAAACAATACGCACTCTATTCATTTTAACAAGCACATCAACACTTCCTTTGAATTAAGAATCGATTCAAATTCATTAAACAACGAGTATCTAATGAACATTTAGCATTTCTTACAAGTATTTTCAGCTTAATCACTCATTAATGTGTGCTTCTCTTGATTTCCTTCTAAAAAGGCTGGACTTTTTGTTGTAATCACTCAATCTACCTTAATGATGTTGAAAACAGCTTGTGTACAAACAATAAGCACCCTATTCATGTTAGCAAGCAGATCAACACCTCCTTGGATCTAGGAAACCATTGAATTTCATTAAACAACGAGTATCTAATGATCATTAGCATTTCTTACAAGTATTTTCAGCTTAATCACTCATTAATGCGTGCTTGTCTTGATTTCCTTCTAACAAGGCTGGACTTTTTGTTGTAATCAGTCATTCTCATCTAATGATGTTGAAAATGGCTTGTGTAGAAACAATAAGCACTCTATTCATTTTAACAAGCACATCAACACTTCCTTGGAATTAAGAATGCATTCAAAATTCATTAAACAACGAGTATCTAATGATCATTAGCATTTCTTACAAGTATTTTCAGCTTAATCACTCATTAATGTGTGCTTCTCTTGATTTCCTTCTAACAAGGCTGGACTTTTGGTTTTAATCACTCAATCTACATTAATGATGTTGAAAACAGCTTGTGTACAAACAATAAGCACTCTATTCATGTTAACAAGCAGATCAACAACTCCTTGGATCTAGGAAACCATTGAATTTCATTAAACAACGAGTATCTAATGATAATTAGCATTTCTTACAAGTATTTTCAGCTTAATCACTCATTAATGTCTGCTTCTCTTGATTTCCTTCTCAAAAGGCTGGACTTTTTGTTGTAATCACTCAATCTACCTTAATGATGTTGAAAACAGCTTGTGTACAAACAATAAGCACTGTATTCAAGTTAACAAGCACATGAACACCTCCTTGGAACTAGGAAACCATTGAATTTCATTAAACAACGAGTATCTAAGGATCATTAGCATTTCTTACAAGTATTTTCAGCTGAATCACTCATTAATGTGTGCTTGTCTTGATTTCCTTCTAACAAGGCTGGACGTGTTGTTGTAATCAGTCATTCTCATCTAATGATGTTGAAAATGGCTTGTGTAGAAACAATAAGCACTCTATTCATTTTAACAAGCACGTCAACAATTCCTTGGAATTAAGAATCCATTCAAATTCATTAAACAACGAGTATCTAATGAACATTAGCATTTCCTACAAGTATTTTCAGCTTAATCACTCATTAATGTGTGCTTCTCTTGATTTCCTTCTAACAAGGCTGGACTTTTTGTTGTAATCACTCATTCTCATCTAATGATGTTGAAAATGGCTTGTGTGCAAACAATAAGCACTCTATTCATTTTAACAAGCACATTAACACTTCCTTGGAATTAAGAATCCATTCAAATTCATTAAACAACGAGTATCTAATGAACATTAGCATTTCTTACAAGTATTTTCAGCTTAATCACTCATTAATGTGTGCTTCTCTTGATTTCCTTTTGAAAAGGCTGGACTTTTTGTTGTAATCACTCAATCTACCTTCATGATGTTGAAAACAGCTTGTGTACAAACAATAAGCACTCTATACATGTTAACAAGCAGATCAACACCTGCTTGGATCTAGGAAACCATTGAATTTCATTAAACAACGTATATCTAATGATCATTAGCATTTCTTACAAATTTTTTCACCTTAATCACTCATTAATGTGTGCTTCTCTCGATTTCGTTCTGACAAGGCTGGACTTTTTGTTGTAATCAGTCATTCTCATCTAATGATGTTGAAAATGGCTTGTGTACAAACAATAAGCACTCTATTCCTTTTAACAAGCACATCAACAATTCCTTGGAATTAAGAATCCATTCAAATTCAGTAAACAACGACTATCTAATGAACATTAGCATTTCCTACAAGTATTTTCAGATTAATCACTCATTAATGTGTGCTTCTCTTGATTTCCTTCTAACAAGGCTGGACTTTTTGTTGTAATCACTCATTCTCATCTAATGATGTTGAAAATGGCTTGTGTGCAAACAATAAGCACTCTATTCATTTTAACAAGCACATTAACACTTCCTTGGAATTAAGAATCCATTCAAATTCATTAAACAACGAGTATCTAATGAACATTAGCATTTCTTACAGGTATTTTCAGCTTAATCACTCATTAATGTGTGCTTCTCTTGATTTCCTTCTAAAAAGGCTGGACTTTTTGTTGTAATCACTCAATCTACCTTAATGATGCTGAAAACAGCTTGTGTACAAACAATAAGCACTCTATTCATGTTAACAAGCAGATCAACAACTCCTTGGATCTAAAAAACCATTGAATTTCATTAAACAACGAGTATCTAATGATCATTAGCATTTCTTACAAGTATTTTCAGCTTAATCACTCATTAATGTGTGCTTGTCTTGATTTCCTTCTAACAAGGCTGGACTTTTTCTTGTAATCAGTCATTCTCATCTAATGATGTTGAAAATGGCTTGTGTACAAACAATAAGCACTCTATTCATTTTAACAAGCACATCAACACTTCCTTGGAATTAAGAATACATTCAAATTCATTAAACAACGAGGATCTAATGATCATTAGCATTTCTTACAAGTATTTTCAGCTTAATCACTCATTAATATGTGCTTCTCTGGATTTCCTTCAAACAAAGCTGGAGTTTTTGTTGTAATCACTCAAAGTAACTTAAAGATGTTGAAAACAACTTGTGTACAAACAATAAGCACTCTATTCATGTTAACAAGCAGATCAACACATCCTTGGATCTAGGAAACCATTGAATTTTATTAAACAACGAGTATCTAATGATAATTAGCATTTCTTACAAGTATTCTCAGCTTAATCACTCATTAATGTGTGCTTGTCTTGATTTCCTTCTAACAAGGCGGGACTTTTTGTTGTAATCAGTCATTCTCATCTAATGATGTTGAAAATGGCTTGTGTACAAACAATAAGCACTCTATTCATTTTAACAAGCACATCAACAATTCCTTGGAATTAAGTATCCATTCAAATTCTTTAAACAACGAGTATCTAATGAACACTAGCATTTCCTACAAGTATTTTGAGCTTAATCACTCATTAATGTGTGCTTCTCTTGATTTCCTTCTAACAAGGCTGGACTTTTTGTTGTAATCACTCATTCTCATCTAATGATGTTGAAAATGGCTTGTGTGCAAACAATAAGCACTCTATTCATTTTAACAAGCACATTAACACTTCCTTGGAATTAAGAATCCATTCAAATTCATTAAACAACGAGTATCTAATGAACATTAGCATTTCTTACAAGTATTTTCAGCTTAATCACTCATTAATGTGTGCTTCTCTTGATTTCCTTCTAAAAAGGCTGGACTTTTTGTTGTAATCTCTCAATCTACCTTATTGATGTTGAAAACAGCTTGTGTACAAACAATAAGCACTCTATTCATGTTAACAAGCAGATCAACACCTCCTTGGATCTAGGAAACCATTGAATTTCATTAAACAACGAGTATCTAATGGTCATTAGCATTTCTTACAAGTATTTTCAGCTTAATCACTCATTAATGCGTGCTTGTCTTGATTTCCTTCTAACAAGGCTGGACTTTTTGTTGTAATCAGTCATTCTCATCTAATGATGTTGAAAATGGCTTGTGTAGAAACAATAAGCACACTATTCATTTTAACAAGCACATCAACACTTCCTTGGAATTAAGAATACATTCAAATTCTTTAAACAACGAGTATCTAATGATCATTAGCATTTCTTACAAGTATTTTCAGCTTAATCACTCATTAATGTGTGCTTCTCTTGATTTCCTTTTAACAAGGCTGGACTTTTTGTTGTAATCACTCATTCTCATCTAATGATGTTGAAAATGGCTTGTGTGCAAACAATAAGCACTCTATTCATTTTGACAAGCACATCAACACTTCCTTTGAATTAAGAATCCATTCAAATTCATTAAACAACGAGTATCTAATGAACATTAGCATTTCTTACAAGTATTTTCAGCTTAATCACTCATTAATGTGTGCTTCTCTTGATTTCCTTGTAAAAAGGCTGGACTTTTGGTTTTAATCACTCAATCTACATTAATGATATTGAAAACAGCTTGTGTACAAACAATAAGCACTCTATTCATGCTAACAAGCAGATCAACACCTCCTTGGATCTAGGAAACCATTGAATTTCATTAAACAACGAGTATCTAATGATAATTAGCATTTCTTACAAGTACTTTCCCCTTAATCACTCATTAATGTGTGCTTCTCTTGATTTCCTTCTAACAAGGCTGGACTTTTTGTTGTAATCACTCATTCTCATCTCGTAAGGTTGAAAATGGCTTGTGTGCAAACAATAAGGACTCTATTCATTTTAACAAGCACATTAACACTTCCTTGGAATTAAGAATCCACTCAAATTCATTAAACAACGAGTATCTAAAGAACATTAGCATTTCTTACAAGTATTTTCAGCTTAATCACTCATTCATGTGTGCTTGTCTTGATTTCCTTCTAACAAGGCTGGACATTTTGTTGTAATCAGTCAATCTCATCTAATGATGTTGATAATGGCTTGTGTACAAAGAATAAGCACTCTATTCATTTTAACAAGCACATCAACACTTCCTTGGAATTAAGAATACATTCAAATTCATTTAACAACGAGTATCTAATGATCATTAGCATTTCTTACAAGTATTTTCAGCTTAATCACTCATTAATATGTGCTTCTCTTGATTTCCTTCTAACAAGGCTGGACTTTTTGTTGTAATCACTCAACGTAACTTAATGATGTTGAAAACAGCTTGTGTACAAACAATAAGCACTCTATTCATGTTAACGAGCAGATCAACACATCCTTGGATCTAGGAAACCATTGAATTTCATTAAACAACGAGTATCTAATGATAATTAGCATTTCTTACAAGTATTTTCAGCTTAATCACTCATTAATGTGTGCTTCTCTTGATTTCCTTCTAAAAAGGCTGGACTTTTTGTTGTAATCACCCAATCTACCTTAATGATGTTGAAAACAGCTTGTGTACAAACAATAAACACTCTATTCAAGTTAACAAGCACATCAACACCTCATTGGAACTAAGAAACCATTGAATTTCATTACACAACGAGTATCTAATGAGCATTAGCATTTCTTACAAGTATTTTCAGCTTAATCACTCATTAATGTGTGCTTCTCTTGATTTCCTTCTAACAAGGCTGGACTTTTTGTTGTAATCACTCATTCTCATCTAATGATGTTGAAAATGGCTTGTGTGCAAACAATAAGCACTCTATTCATTTTAACAAGCACATCAACACTTCCTTGGAATTAAGAATCCATTCAAATTCATTAAACAACGAGTATCTAATGAACGTTAGCATTTCTTACAAGTATTTTCAGCGTAATCACTCATTAATGTGTGCTTCTGTTGATTTCCTACTAACAAGGCGGGACTTTTTGTTGTAATCACTCATTCCCACCTAATGATGTTGAAAATTGCTTTCGTACAAATAATCAGCACTCTATTCTTGGTAACAAGCACCTCAACACTTCCTTGGAATTAAGAAACCATTCAAATTCATAAATCAACGTGTATGTAATGATCATTAGCATTTCTTAGAAGTATTTTCAGCTTAATCACTCATTAACGTGTGCTTCTCTTGATTTCCTTCTCACAAGGCTGGACTTTGTGTTGTAATCACTCAATCTAACTTAATGATGTTGAAAACAGCTTGTGTACAAACAATAAGCACTCTATTCATGTTAACAAGCAGATCAACACCTCCTTGGATCTAGGAAACCATTGAATTTCATTAAACAACGAGTATCTAATGATAATTAGCATTTCTTAGAAGTATTTTCAGCTTTATCACTCATTAATATGTGCTTCTCGTGATTTCCTTCTAAAAAGGCTGGACTTTTTGTTGTAATCACTCAATCTACCTTAATGATGTTGAAAACAGCTTGTGTACAAACAATAAGCACTGTATTCAAGTTAACAAGCACATGAACACCTCCTTGGAACTAGGAAACCATTGAATTTCATTAAACAACGAGTATCTAATGATCATTAGCATTTCTTACAAGTATTTTCAGCTTAATCACTCATTAATGTGTGCTTGTCTTGATTTCCTTCTAACAAGGCTGGACTTTTTGTTGTAATCAGTCATTCTCATCTAATGATGTTGAAAATGGCTTGTGTACAAACAATAAGCACTCTATTCATTTTAACAAGCACATCAACAATTCCTTGGAATTAAGAATCCATTCAAATTCATTAAACAACGAGTATCTAATTAACATTAGCATTTCTTACAAGTATTTTCAGCTTAATCACTCATTAATTTGTGCTTCTCTTGATTTCCTTCTAACAAGGCTGGACTTTTTGTTGTAATCACTCATTCTCATCTAATGATGTTGAAAATGGCTTGTCTGCAAACAATAAGCACTCTATTCATTTTAACAAGCACATCAACACTTCCTTGGAATTAAGAATCCATTGAAATTCATTAAACAACGAGTATCTAATGAACATTAGCATTTCTTACAAGTATTTTCAGCCTAATCACTCATTAATGTGTGCTTCTCTTGATTTCCTTCTAAAAAGCCTGGACTTTTTGTTGTAATCACTGAATCTACCTTAATGATGTTGAAAACAGCTTTTGTACAAACAATAAGCACTCTATTCATGTTAACAAGCAGATCAACACCTCCTTGGATCTAGGAAACCATTGAATTTCATTAAACAACGAGTATCTAATGATAATTAGCATTTCTTACAAGTATTTTCACCTTAATCACTCATTAATGTGTGCTTCTCTTGATTTCCTTCTAACAAGGCTGGACTTTTTGTTGTAATCACTCATTCTCATCTCGTAAGGTTGAAAATGGCTTGTGTGCAAACAATAAGCACTCTATTCATTTTAACAAGCACATCAACACTTCCTTGGAATTAAGAATCCATTCAAATTCATTAAACAACGAGTATCTAATGAACATTAGCATTTCTTACACGTATTTTCAGCTTAATCACTCATTAATGTGTGCTTCTCTTGATTTCCTTCTAACAAGGCTGGACTTTTTGTTGTAATCACTCATTCTAATCTCATAATGTTGAAAATGGCTTGTGTGCAAACAATAAGCACTCTATTCATTTTAACACGCACATCAACACTTCCTTGGAATTAAGAATCCATTCAAATTCATTAAACAACGAGTATCTAATGAACATTAGCATTTCTTACAAGTATTTTCAGCTTAATCACTCATTAATATGTGCTTCTGTTGATTTCCTACTAACAAGGTGGGACTTTTTGTTGTAATCACTCATTCCCACCTAATGATGTTGAAAATTGCTTTTGAACAAATAATCAGCACTCTATTCTTGTTAACAAGCACATCAACACTTCCTTGGAGTTAAGAAACCATTCAAATTCATAAGTCAACGTGTATGTAATGATCATGAGCATTTCTTACGAGTATTTTCAGCTTAATCACTCATTAACGTGTGCTTCTCTTGATTTCCTTCTCACAAGGCTGGACTTTTTGTTGTAATCACTCAATCTAACTTAATGATGTTGAAAACAGCTTGTGTACAAACAATAAGCACTCTATTCATGTTAACAAGCAGATCAACACCTCCTTGGATCTAGGAAACCATTGAATTTCATTAAACAACGAGTATCTAATGATCATTAGCATTTCTTACAAGTATTTTCAGCTTAATCACTCATTAACGTGTGCTTCTCTTGATTTCCTTCTCACAAGGCTGGACTTTTTGTTGTAATCACTCAATCTAACTTAATGATGTTGAAAACAGCTTGTGTACAAACAATAAGCACTCTATTCATGTTAACAAGCAGATCAACACCTCCTTGGATCTAGGAAACCATTGAATTTCATTAAACAACGAGTATCTAATGATCATTAGCATTTCTTACAAGTATTTTCAGCTTAATCACTCATTAATGTGTGCTTGTCTTGATTTCCTTCTAACAAGGCTGGACATTTTGTTGTAATCAGTCAATCTCATCTAATGATGTTGAAAATGGCTTGTGTACAAACAATAAGCACTCTATTCATTTTCACAAGCACATCAAGACTATCTAATGATCATTAGCATTTCTTTCAAGTATTTTCAGCTTATTCACTCATTAATATGTGCTTCTCTTGATTTCCTTCAAACAAGGCTGGACTTTTTGTTGTAATCACTCAATGTATCTTAATGATGTTGAAAACAGCTTGTGTACAAACAATAAGCACTCTATTCATGTTAACAAGCAGATCAACACATCCTTGGATCTAGGAAACCATTGAATTTCATTAAACAACGAGTATCTAATGATAATTAGCATTTCTTACAAGTATTTTCAGCTTAATCACTCATTAATGTGTGCTTCTCTTGATTTCCTTCTAAAAAGGCTGGACTTTTTGTTGTAATCACTCAATCTGCCTTAATGATGTTGAAAACAGCTTGTGTACAAACAATAAGCACTGTATTCAAGTTAACAAGCACATGAACACCTCCTTGGAACTAGGAAACCATTGAATTTCATTAAACAACGAGTATCTAATGATAATTAGCATTTCTTACAAGTATTTTCAGCTTAATCACTCATTAATGTGTGCTTCTCTTGATTTCCTTCTAACAAGGCTGGACTTTTTGTTGTAATCAGTCATTCTCATCTAATGATGTTGAAAATGGCTTGTGTACAAACAATAAGCACTCTATTCATTTTAACAAGCACATCAACAATTCCTTGGAATTAAGAATCCATTCAAATTCATTAAACAACGAGTATCTAATGAACATTAGCATTTCTTACAGGTATTTTCAGCTTAATCACTCATCAATGTGTGCTTCTCTTGATTTCCTTCTAACAAGGCTGGACTTTTTCTTGTAATCACTCATTCTCATCTCATAATGTTGAAAATGGCTTGTGTGCAAACAATAAGCACTCTATTCATTTTAACAAGCACATCAACACTTCCTTGGAATTAAGTATCCATTCAAATTCATTAAACAATGAGTATCTAATGAACATTAGCATTTCTTACAAGTATTTTCAGCTTAATCACTCATTAATCTGTGCTTCTGTTGATTTCCTACTAACAAGGCGGGACTTTTTGTTGTAATCACTCATTCCCACCTAATGATGTTGAAAATTTCTTTTGTACAAATAATCAGCACTCTATTCTTGTTAACAAGCACATCAACAGTTCCTTGGAATTAACAAACCATTCAAATTCATAAATCAACGTGTATGTAATGATCATTAGCATTTCTTACAAGTATTTTCAACTTAATCACTCATTAATGTGTGCTTCGCTTGATTTCCTTCTCACAAGGCTGGACTTTTTGTTGTAATCACTCAATATACCTTAATGATGTTGAAAACAGCTTGTGTACAAACAATAAGCACTCTATTCATGTTAACAAGCCGATCAACACCTGCTTGGATCTAGGAAACCATTGAATTTCATTAAACAACGAGTATCTAATGATCATTAGCATTTCTTACAAATTTTTTCACCTTAATCACTCATTAATGTGTGCTTGTCTTGATTTCCTTCTGACAAGGCTGGACTTTTTGTTGTAATCAGTCATTCTCATCTAATGATGTTGAAAATGGCTTGTGTACAAACAATAAGCACTCTATTCATTTTAACAAGCACATCAACAATTCCTTGGAATTAAGAATCCATTCCAATTCTTTAAACAACGAGTATCTAATGAACATTAGCATTTCTTACAAGTATTTTCAGCTTAATCACTCATTAATGTGTGCTTCTCTTGATTTCCTTCTAACAAGGCTGGACTTTTTGTTGTAATCACTCATTCTCATCTAATGATGTTGAAAATGGCTTGTGTGCAAACAATAAGCACTCTATTCATTTTAGCATGAACATCAACAATTCCTTGGAATTAAGAATCCATTCAAATTCATTAAACAACGAGTATCTAATGAACATTAGCATTTCTTCCAAGTATTTTCAGCTTAATCACTCATTAATGTGTGCTTCTCTTGATTTCCTTCTAACAAGGCTGGACTTTTTGTTGTAATCAGTCATTCTCATCTAATGATGTTGAAAATGGCTTGTCTACAAACAATAAGCACTCTATTCATTTTAACAAGCACATCAAGACTATCTAATGATCATTAGCATTTCTTTCAAGTATTTTCAGCTTAATCACTCATTAATATGTGCTTCTCTTGATTTCCTTCTAACAAGGCTGGACTTTTTGTTGTAATCACTCAATGTAACTTAATGATGCTGAAAACAACTTGTGTACAAAGAATAAGCACTCTATTCATGTTAACAAGCAGATCAACACATCCTTGGAACTAGGAAACCATTGAATTTCATTAAACAACGAGTATCTAATGATAATTAGCATTTCTTACAAGTATTTTTTCAGCTTAATCACTCCTTAATGTGTGCTTCTCTTGATTTCCTTCTAAAAAGGCTGGACTTTTTGTTGTAATCACTCAATCTACCCTAATGATGTTGAAAACAGCTTGTGTACAAACAATAAGCACAGTATTCAAGCTAACAAGCACATCAACACCTCCTTGGAACAAGGAAACCATTGAATTTCATTAAACAACGAGTATCTAATGATCATTAGCATTTCTTACAAGTATTTTCAGCTTAATCACTCATTAATGTGTGCTTGTCTTGATTTCCTTCTAACAAGGCTGGACTTTTTGTTGTAATCAGTCATTCTCATCTAATGATGTTGAAAATGGCTTGTGTACAAACAATAAGCACTCTATTCATTTTAACAAGCACATCAACAATTCCTTGGAATTAAGAATTGATGCGGAAAACCCCAAAAGGACGTGGCTTAGGGACCCAACGCACACCATGAATCAAAGAACAACCAGGAAAGCTAAATCAGAGTTTAATAACACAAACCCTAGACCCAAAATTCGAAGGAACACGAACCTAGGGTATTCAAGATGGATATGGACGCCACACTCCAGAAGAGGAAGGAATTGGGAGTGATAAGTCGGTTTGAACGCCACAAGAAGAAAACCTCTTGATAAGTTCTTTAGTTCTCAAAAGAACCGAAGGAGAAACCCTTGCTTTCTATTTCACTGAAAGTTGTCTGATTTCTTGATTGTCTTATTTCCAAAGCTTACAAGGGGTGCCTCTTTATAGGCTAATATAACAATCCTAAAGAGGCATAAATTCCTAGTTAGGACAATTCCTTATTTAGGCGGAATTCCTATCTAGGTACAAATTCTTATATGGAAAATAAACTCCTAATTTGGAGTTACTACTATTATTAGTCCTAACACTTTAATTACTCTAATGATATTAATAAGGCCTGGACTCTCTTCCAAGTTTAAATTCGCACCATTTGAAGTTGGGTTGGCCTGAGCATCCTGAATCAGCCCATTTAGTGCTTCTTTAATCTTTCTGGCCCTATCTCGGCCTTCTGGAATGTGCAATGGACCTCTTGCATCCATTGAATCTCTAACTCGTGTTATTGGGCCTTCTGGAATGTGCAATGGACTTTTTGCATCCTTTGAAGCCTTCCACCCTTCATGTCTATGGTTCTCATCAAGAATCCATTCAAATTCATTAAACAACGAGTATCTAACGAACATTAGCTTTTCTTACAAGTATTTTCAGCTTAATCACTCATTAATGTGTGCTTCTCTTGATTTCCTTCTAACAAGGCTGGACTTTTTGTTGTAATCACTCATTCTCATCTCATAATGTTGAAAATGGCTTGTGTGCAAACAATAAGCACTCTATTCATTTTAACAAGCACATCAACACTTCCTTGGAATTAAGAATCCATTCAAATTCATTAAACAACGAGTATCTAATGAACATTAGCATTTCTTACAAGTATTTTCAGCTTAATCACACATTAATATGTGCTTCTGTTGATTTCCTACTAACAAGGCGGGACTTTTTGTTGTAATCACTCATTCCCACCTAATGATGTTGAAAATTGCTTTTGTACAAATAATCAGCACTCTATTCTTGTTAACAAGCACATCAACAGTTCCTTGGAATTAAGAAACCATTCAACTTCATAAATCAACGTGTATGTAATGATCATTAGCATTTCTTACAAGTATTTTCAGCCTAATCACTCATTAATGTGTTCTTCTCTTGATTTCCTTCTCACAAGGCTGGACTTTTTGTTGTAATCACTCAATATACCTTAATGATGTTGAAAACAGCTTGTGTACAAACAATAAGCACTCTATTCATGTTAACAAGCCGATCAACACCTGCTTGGATCTAGGAAACCATTGAATTTCATTAAACAACGAGTATCTAATGATCATTAGCATTTCTTACAAATTTTTTCACCTTAATCACTCATTAATGTGTGCTTGTCTTGATTTCCTTCTGACAAGGCTGGACTTTTTGTTGTAATCAGTCATTCTCATCTAATGATGTTGAAAATGGCTTGTGTACAAACAATAAGCACTCTATTCATTTTAACAAGCACATCAACAATTCCTTGGAATTAAGAATCCATTCAAATTCATTAAACAACGAGTATCTAATGAACATTAGCATTTCTTACAAGTATTTTCAGCTTAATCACTCATTAATGTGTGCTTCTCTTGATTTCCTTCTAACAAGGCTGGACTTTTTGTTGTAATCACTCATTCTCATCTAATGATGTTGAAAATGGCTTGTGTGCAAACAATAAGCACTCTATTCATTTTAACAAGAACATCAACAATTCCTTGGAATTAAGAATCCATTCAAATTCATTAAACAACGAGTATCTAATGAACATTAGCATTTCTTACAAGTATTTTCAGCTTAATCACTCATTAATTTGTGCTTCTCTTGATTTCCTTCTAACAAGGCTGGACTTTTTGTTGTAATCAGTCATTCTCATCTAATGATGTTGAAAATGGCTTGTCTACAAACAATAAGCACTCTATTCATTTTAACAAGCACATCAAGACTATCTAATGATCATTAGCATTTCTTTCAAGTATTTTCAGCTTAATCACTCATTAATATGTGCTTCTCTTGATTTCCTTCTAACAAGGCTGGACTTTTTGTTGTAATCACTCAATGTAACTTAATGATGCTGAAAACAGCTTGTGTACAAACAATATGCACTCTATTCATGTTAACAAGCAGATCAACACATCCTTGGAACTAGGAAACCATTGAATTTCATTAAACAACGAGTATCTAATGATAATTAGCATTTCTTACAAGTATTTTCAGCTTAATCACTCCTTAATGTGTGCTTCTCTTGATTTCCTTCTAAAAAGGCTGGACTTTTTGTTGTAATCACTCAATCTACCTTAATGATGTTGAAAACAGCTTGTGTACAAACAATAAGCACTCTATTGATGTTAACAAGCAGATAAACACCTGCTTGGATCTAGGAAACCATTGAATTTCATTAAACAACGAGTATCTAATGATCATTAGCATTTCTTACAAATTTTTTCAGCTTAATCACTCATTAATGTGTGCTTCTCTTGATTTCCTTCTAACAAGGCTGGACTTTTTGTTGTAATCAGTCATTCTCATCTAATGATGTTGAAAATGGCTTGTGTACAAACAATAAGCACTCTATTCATTTTAACAAGCACATCAACAATTCCTTGGAATTAAGAATCCATTCAAATTCATTAAACAACGAGTATCTAATGAACATTAGCATTTCTTACAAGTATTTTCAGCTTAATCACTCATTAATGTGTGCTTCTCTTGATTTCCTTCTAACAAGGCTGGACTTTTTGTTGTAATCACTCATTCTCATCTAATGATGTTGAAAATGGCTTGTGTGCAAACAATAAGCACTCTATTCATTTTAACACGCACATCAACACTTCCTTGGAATTAAGAATCCATTCAAATTCATTAAACAACGAGTATCTAATGAACATTAGCATTTCTTACAAGTATTTTCAGCTTAATCACTCATTAATGTGTGCTTCTCTTGATTTCCTTCTAAAAAGGCTGGACTTTTTGTTGTAATCACTCAATCTACCTTAATCATGTTGAAAACAGCTTGTGTACAAACAATAAGCACTCTATTCATGTTAACAAGCAGATCAACACCTCCTTGGATCTAGGAAACCATTGAATTTCATTAAACAACGAGTATCTAATGATCATTAGCATTTCTTACAAGTATTTTCAGCTTAATCACTCATTAACGTGTGCTTCTCTTGATTTCCTTCTCACAAGGCAGGACTTTTTGTTGTAATCACTCAATCTAACTTAATGATGTTGAAAACAGCTTGTGTACAAACAATAAGCACTCTATTCATGTTAACAAGCAGATCAACACCTCCTTGGATCTAGGAAACCATTGAATTTCATTAAACAACGAGTATCTAATGATCATTAGCATTTCTTACAAGTATTTTCAGCTTAATCACTCATTAATGTGTGCTTGTCTTGATTTCCTTCTAACAAGGCTGGACCTTTTGTTGTAATCAGTCATTCTCATCTAATGAAGTTGAAAATGGCTTGTCTACAAACAATAAGCACTCTATTCATTTTAACAAGCACATCAAGACTATCTAATGATCATTAGCATTTCTTACAAGTATTTTCAGCTTAATCACTCATTAATATGTGCTTCTCTTGATTTCCTTCAAACAAGGCTGGACTTTTTGTTGTAATCACTCAATGTAACTTAATGATGTTGAAATCGGCTTGTGTACAAACAATAAGCACTCTATTCATGTTAACAAGCAGATCAACACATCCTTGGATCTAGGAAACCATTGAATTTCATTAAACAACGAGTATCTAATGATAATTAGCATTTCTTACAAGTATTTTCAGCTTAATCACTCATTAATGTGTGCTTCTCTTGATTTCATTCTAAAAAGGCTGGACTTTTTGTTGTAATCACTCTATCTACCTTAATGATGTTGAAAACAGCTTGGGTACAAACAATAAGCACTGTATTCAAGTTAACAAGCACATCAACACCTCCTTGGAACTAGGAAACCATTGAATTTCATTAAACAACGAGTATCTAATGATCATTAGCATTTCTTACAAGTATTTTCAGCTTAATCACTCTTTAATGTGTGCTTGTCTTGATTTCCTTCTAACAAGGCTGGACTTTTTGTTGTAATCAGTCATTCTCTTCTAATGATGTTGAAAATGGCTTGTGTACAAACAATAAGCACTCTATTCATTTTAACAAGCACATCAACAATTCCTTGGAATTAAGAATCCATTCAAATTCATTAAACAACGAGTATCTAATGAACATTAGCATTTCTTACAAGTATTTTCAGTTTAATCACTCATTAATGTGTGCTTCTCTTGATTTCCTTCTAACAAGGCTGGACTTTTTGTTGTAATCACTCATTCTCATCTAATGATGTTGAAAATGGCTTGTGTGCAAACAATAAGCACTCTATTCATTTTAACAAGCACATCAACACTTCCTTGGAATTCAGAATCCATTCAGATTCATTAAACAACGAGTATCTAATGAACATTAGCATTTCTTACAAGTATTTTCAGCTTAATCACTCATTAATGTGTGCTTCTCTTGATTTCCTTCTAAAAAGGCTGGACTTTTTGTTGTAATCACTCAATCTACCGTAATGATGTTGAAAGCAGCTTGTGTACAAACAATAAGCACTCTATTCATGTTAACAAGCAGATCAACACCTCCTTGGATCTAGGAAACCATTGAATTTCATTAAACAACGAGTATCTAATGATCATTAGCATTTCTTACAAGTATTTTCAGCTTAATCACTCATTAATGTGTGCTTGTCTTGATTTCCTTCTAACAAGGCTGGACTTTTTGTTGTGATCACTCATTCTCACCTAATGATGTTGAAAATGGCTTGTGTACAAACAATAAGCAATCTATTCATTTTAACAACCACATCAACCCTTCCTTCGAATTAAGAAATCATTGAAATTCATTAAACAACGAGTATCTAGTGATTATAAGCATTTCTTACAAGTATTTTCAGCTTAATGACTCATTAATGTGTGCTTAATGACTCATTTCTTACAAAAAGCTGGACTTTTTGTTGTAATCGCTCATTCTCACCTAATGATGTTGAAAATGGCTTGTCTACAAACAAAAGCGGTCCATTCTTGTTAACAAGCACATCAATACTACCTTGGAATTAAGAAACCATTCAAATTCATTCAACGACGAGTATGTAATGATCATTAGCTTTTCTTGCAAGTATTTTCAGCTGAATCACTCATTAATGTGTGCTTCTCCTGATTTGCTACTAACAAGGCTGGACCTTTTGTTGTAATCTCTCATTCTAACTTAATGATGTTGAAAATAGCTTGTCTACAAACAATAAGCACTGTATTCATGTTAACAAGCACATCAACACCTCCTTGGAACTAGGAAACCATTGAATTTCTTTAAACAGCGAGTATCTAATGATCATTAGTATTTCTTACAAGTATTGCAGCTAAATCACTCATTAATGTGTGCTTCTCATGATTTCCTTCTAACAAGGCTGGACTTTTTGTTGTAATCACTCATTCTAAGTTAATGATGTTGAAAACAGCTTGTGTACAAACAATAAGCACTTTATTCATGTTAACAAGCAGATCAACACCTCCTTGGATCTAGGAAACCATTGAATTTCATTAAACAACGAGTATCTAATGATCATAAGCATTTCTTACAAGTATTTTCAGCTTAATCACTCATGAATGTGTGCTTCTCTTGATTTCCTTCTATCAAGGCCGGACTTTTTGTTGTAACCATTCATTCTAACTTAATGATGTTGAAAATAGCTTGTGTACAAACAATAAGCACTCTATTCATGTTAAAAGGTACATCAACACCTCCTTGGAACTAGGAAACCATTTCATTTCATTAAACAATGAGTATCTAATGATCATTAGCATTTCTTACAAGTATTTTCAGGTTAATCACTCATTAATATGTGCTTCTCTGGTTTTCCTTCTAACAAGGCTGGACCTTTTGTTGTAATTACTCATTCTAACTTAATGATGTTGAAAATAGCTTGTGTACAAACAATAAGCACTCTATTCATGTTAACAAGCACATCAACACTTCCTTGGAATTAGGAAACCATTCAAATTCATTAAACAACGAGTATCTAATGATCATTAGCATTGCTTACAAGTATTTTCAGCTTAATCACTCGTTAATGTGTGCTTCTCTTGATTTCCTTGTAACAAGGCTGGACTTCTTGTTGTAATCCCTCATTCTCACCTAATGATGTTGAAAATGGCTTGTGTACAAACAATAAGCACTCTATTCAGGTTAACAAGCACATCAACACTTCCTTGGAATTGGGAAACCATTCAAATTCATTAAACAACGAGTATCTAATGATCATTAGCTTTGCTTATAAGTATTTTCAGCTTAGTCACTCGTTAATGTGTGCTTCTCTTGATTTCCTTCTAACAAGGCTGGATTTTTTGTTGTAATCTCTCACTCTAACTTAATGATGGTGAAAATAGCTTGTGTACAAACAATAAGCACTCTATTCATGTTAACAAGCACATGATCACCTCCTTTGATCTAGGAAACCATTGAATTTCATTAAACAACGTGTATCTAATGATTGTAAGCATTTCATACAAGTATTTTCAGCTTAATCATTCATTAATTTGTGCTTCCCTTGATTTCCTTCTAACAAGGCTCGACATTTTGTTGTAGTCACTCATTCTCACCGAATGATGTTGAAAATGGCTTGTGTACAAACAATAAGCACTCTATTCATGTTAACAAGCACATCAACACCTCCCTGGAACTAGGAAACCATTGAATTTCATTAAACAAGAAGTATCTAATGATCATAAGCATTTCATACAAGTATTTTCAGCTTAATCACTCATTAATGTGTGCTTCTCTTGATTTTCTTCTAACAAGGCTGGAATTCTTGTTGTAATCCCTCATTCTAACTTAATGATGTTGAAAATATCTTGGGTAAAACAATAAGCGCCCTATTCAAGTTAACAAGAACATCAACACCTCCTTGGAACTAGGAAACCATTGAATTTATTTAAACAACGAGTATCTAATGATCATTGGCATTTTTTACAAGTATTGCAGCTAAATCACTCATTAATGTGTGCTTCTCTTGATTTCCTTCTAACAAGTGATGCGGAAAACCCCAAAAGGACGTGGCTTAGGGACCCAACGCACACAATGAATCAAAGAACAACCAGGAAAGCTAAATCAGGGTTTAATAACACAAACCCTAGACCCAAAATTCGAAGGAACACGAACCTAGGGTATTCAAGATGGATATGGACGCCACACTCCAGAAGAGGAAGGAATTGGGAGTGATAAGTCGGTTTGAACGCCACAAGAAGAAAACCTCTTGATAAGTTCTTTAGTTCTCAAAAGAACCGAAGGAGAAACCCTTGCTTTCTATTTCACTGAAAGTTGTCTTATATCTTGATTGTCTGATTTCCAAAGCTTACAAGGGGTGCCTATTTATAAGCTTAGATAGCAATCCTAAAGAGGCATAAATTCCTAGTTAGGACAATTCCTTATTTAGGAGGAATTCCTATCTGGGTACAAATTCTTATTTGGAAAATAAACTCCTAATTTGGAGTGACTACTATTCCTTAATCCTAATACTTTAAGTACTTCAATGATATTTATAAGGCCTTCAAGCTTGAATTCGGGCTATTTGAACCTTGGTTGGCTTGAACGTCCTTAATCAGCCCATTTAGTAATTCTTTCATCTTTCAGGCTCTAGCCCATGTTATTAGGCCTCTTGGAATTTGCAATGGACCTCTTGCATCCGTTGAAGCCCTAGCTCGTGTTATTGGGCCTTCTGAAATATGCAATGAACCTCTTGCACCCATTGAACCTCTGGCTCGTCTTATTGGGCCTTCTGGAATGTACAATGGACCTTTTGCATCCATTGAAGCCTTCCCCCCTCCATCTCTATGGTTCTCATCAACAAGGCTGGACTTTTTGTTGTAATCACTCATTCTAACTTAATGATGTTGAAAACAGCTTGTGTACAAACAATAAGCACCCTATTCATGTTAACAAGCACATCAACACCTCCTTGGAACTAGGAAACCATTGAATTTCTTTAAACAATGAGTATCTAAAGATCATTAGCATTTCTTACAAGTATTGCAGCTAAATCACTCATTAATGTGTGCTTCTCTTGATTTCCTTCTAACAAGGCTGGACTTTTTGTTGTAATCACTCCTTGTAACTTAATGATGTTCAAAACAGCTTGTGTACAAACAATAAGCACTTTATTCATGTTCACAAGCACATCAACACCTCCTTGGATCTAGGAAATCATTGAATTTCATTCAATAATGAGTATCTAATGATCATAAGCATTTCTTACAAGTATTTTCAGCTTAATCACTCATTAATGTGTGCTTCTCTTGATTTCCTTCTAACAAGGCCGGACTTTTTGTTGTAACCATTCATTCTAACTTAATGATGTTGAAAATAGCTTGTGTACAAACAATAAGCACTCTATTCATGTTAAAAGGTACATCAACACCTCCTTGGAACTAGGAAACCTTTGCATTTCATTAAACAACGAGGATCTAATGATCATTAACCTTTCTTACAAGTATTTTCAGGTTAATCACTCATTAATATGTGCTTCTCTGGATTTCCTTCTAACAAGGCTGGACTTTTTGTTGTAATCACTCAATCTAACTTAATGATGTCGAAAATAGTTTTTTGTACGCACAATAATCACTCTATTCCGGTTAAAGAGCACATCAACAGCTCCTTGGAACTAGGAAACCATTGAATTTCATTAAACAACGAGTATCTAATGATCATAAGCATTTCTTACAAGTATTTTCTGCTTAATCACTCATTAATGTGTGCTTCTCTTGCTTTCCTTCTAACAAGGCTGGAGGTTTTGTTGTAATCACCCATTCTCACCTAATGATGTTGAAAATGGCTTGTGTACAAACAATAAGCACTCTATTCATCTTAAAAAGCACATCAACACCTCCTTGGAACTAGGAAACCATTGCATTTCATTAAACAACGAGCATCTAATGATCGTTAGCATTTCTTACAAGTATTTTCAGCTTAATCACACATTAATGTGTGCTTCTCCTGATTTCCTTCTAACAAAGCTGGACTTTTTGTTGTAATCACTCATTCTCACCTAATGATGTTGAAGATGGCTTGTGTACAAACAATAAGCACTCTATTCATGTTAACAAGCACATCAACACTTCCTTGGAATTAGGAAACCATTCAAATTCATTAAACAACGAGTATCTAATGATCATTAGCATTGCTTACAAGTATTTTCAGCTTAATCACTCGTTAATGTGTGCTTCTCTTGATTTCCTTCTAACAAGGCTGGACTTTTTGTTGTAATCCCTCATTCTCACTTAATGATGTTGAAAATAGCTTGTGTACAAACAATAAGCACTCTATTCATGTTAAAAAGCACATCAACACCTCCTTGGAACTAGGAAACCATTGCATTTCATTAAACAACGAGCATCTAATGATCGTTAGCATTTCTTACAACTATTTTCAGTTTAATCACTCATTAATGTGTGCTTCTCTTGATTTCCTTCTAACAAGGCTGGACTTTTTGTTGTAATCACTCATTCTAACTTAATGATGTTGAAAATAGCTTTTGTATGCACAATAAGCACTCTATTGAGGTTAAAGAGCACATCGACAGCTCCTTGGAACTAGGAAACCATTGAATTTTATTAAACAACGAGTATCTAATGATCATAAGCATTTCTGACAAGTATTTTCAGCGTAATCACTCATTAGTGTGTGCTTCTCTTGCTTTCCTTCTAACAAGGCTGGATGTTTTGTTGTAATCACTCATTCTCACCTAATGATGTTGAAAATGGCTTGTGTACAAACAATAAGCACTCTATTCATGTTAAAAAGCACATCAACACCTCCTTGGAACTAGGAAACCTTTGAATTTCATTAAACAACGAGTATCTAATGATCATAAGCATTTCTTACAAGTATTTTCAGCTTAATCACTCATTTGTGTGTGCTTCTCTTGATTTCCTTCTAATAAGGCGGGACGTTTTGTTGTAATCACACATTCTCACCTAATGATGTTGAAAATGGCTTGTGTACAAACAAGAAGCACACTATCCATGTTAACAAGCACATCAACTCTTCCTTGGAATTAAGAAACCATTCAATTTCATTAAACAACGAGTATCTAATGATCATTAGCATTTCCTACAAGTATTTTCGGCTTGATCACTCTTTAATGTGTGCTTCTCTCAATTTCCTTCTAACAAGGCTGGACCTTTTGTTGTAATCACTCATTCTAACTTTAAGAAGTTGAAAACAGCTTGTGTACAAACAATAACCACTTTATTCATGTTAACAAGCACATCAACACCTCCTTGGAACTAGGAAACCTCTGAATTTATTAAACAACGAGTATCTAATGATCATAAGCATTTCCTACAAGAATTTTCTGCTTAATCACTCATTAATGTGTGCTTCTCTTGCTTTCCTTCTAACAAGGCTGGACGTTTTGTTGTAATCACTCATTCTCACCTAATGATGTTGAAAATGGCTTGTGTACAAACAATAAGCACTCTATTCATGTTAAAAAGCACATCAACACCTGCTTGGAACTAGGAAACCTTTGAATTTCATTAAACAACGGGTATGATGCGGAAAACCCCAAAAAGACGTGGCTTAGGGACCCAATTGACACAATGAATCAAAGAACAACCAGGAAAGCTAAATCAGAGTTTAATAACACAAACCCTAGACCCAAAATTCGAAGGAACATGAACCTAGGGTATTCAAGATGGATATGGACGCCACACTCCAGAAGAGGAAGGAATTGGGAGTGATAAGTCGGTTTGAACGCCATAAAAAGAAAACCTCTTGATAAGTTCTTTAGTTCTCAAAAAGAACCGAAGGAGAAACCCTTGTTTTCTATTTCACTGAAAGTTGTCTGATTTCTTGATTGTCTGATTTCCAAAGCTTACAAGGGGTGCCTATTTATAGGCTATGATAGCAATCCTAAAGAGGCATAAATTCCTAGTTAGGACAATTCCTTATTTAGGCAGAATTCCTATCTAGGTACAAATTCTTATATAGAAAATAAACTCCTAATTTGGAGTGACTACTATTATTTGTCCTAACACTTTAATTACTCTAATGATATTAATAAGGCCTGGACTTTCTTCCAAGTTTAAATTCGCACCATTTGAAGCTGGGTTGGCCTGAGCATCCTGAATCAGCCCATTTAGTACTTCTTTAATCTTTCTGGCCCCAACTCGTGTTATTGGGCCTTTTGGAATGTGCAATGGACCTCTTGCATCCATTGAAGCCCTAGCTCGTGTTATTGGGCCTTCTAGAATGTGCAATGGACCTCTTGCATCAATTGAAGCTCTAACTCGTGTTATTGGGCCTTCTGGAATGTGCAATGGACTTTTTGCATCCTTTGAAGCCTTCCACCTTTCATGTCTACGGTTCTCATCAGGGTATCTAATGATCATAAGCATTTCTTACAAGTATTTTCAGCTTAATCACTCATTTGTGTGTGCTTCTCTTGATTTCCTTCTAACAAGGCGGGACGTTTTGTTGTAATCACACATTCTCACCTAATGATGTTGAAAATGGCTTGTGTACAAACAAGAAGCACTCTATCCATGTTAACAAGCACATCAACTCTTCCTTGGAATTAAGAAACCATTCAATTTCATTAAACAACGAGTATCTAATGATCATTAGCATTTTCTACAAGTATTTTCAGCTTGATCACTCTTTAATGTGTGCTTCTCCCAATTTCCTTCTAACAAGGCTGGACCTTTTGTTGTAATCACTCATTCTAACTTTAAGAAGTTGAAAACAGCTTGTGTACAAACAATAACCACTTTATTCATGTTAACAAGCACACCAACACCTCCTTGGAACTAGGAAACCTCTGAATTTATTAAACAACGAGTATCTAATGATCATAAGCATTTCTTACAAGTATTTTCTGCTTAATCACTCATTAATGTGTGCTTCTCTTGGTTTCCTTCTAACAAGGCTGGATGTTTTGTTGTAATCACCCATTCTCACCTAATGATGTTGAAAATGGCTTGTGTACAAACAATAAGCACTCTATTCATGTTAAAAAGCACATCAACACCTCCTTGGAACTAGGAAACCATTGCATTTCATTAAACAACGAGCATCTAATGATTGTTAGCATTTCTTACAAGTATTTTCAGCTTAATCACTCATTAATGTGTGCTTCTCAGGATTTCCTTCTAACAAGGCTGGACTTTTTCTTGTAATCACTCATTCTAACTTAATGATATTGAAAATAGCTTTTGTACGCACAATAAGCACTTTATTCAGGTTAAAGGGCACATCAACAGCTCCTTGGAACTAGGAAACCTTTGAATTACATTAAACAAGGAGTATCTAGTGATCATAAGCATTTCTGACAAATATTTTCAGCTTAACCACTCATTAGTGTGTGCTTCTCTTGATTTCCTTCTAACAAGGCTGGGCGTTTTGCTGTAATCACTCATTCTCACCTAATGATGTTGAAAATGGCTTATGTACAAACAAGAAGCACTCTATCCATGTTAACAAGCACATCAACACTTCCTTGGAATTAAGAAACCCTTCAAATTCATTAAACAATGAGTACCTAATGATCATTAGCGTTTCTTACAAGTATTTTCAGCTTAATCACTCATTAATGTGTGCTTCTCTTGATTTCCTTCTAACAAAGCTGGACTTTTTGTGGTAATCACTCATTCTCACCTAATGATGTTGAAGATGGTTTGTGTACAAACAATAAGCACTCTATTCATGATAACAAGCACATCAACACTTCCTTGCAATTAGGAAACCATTCAAATTCATTAAACAACGAGTATCTAATGATCATTAGCATTGCTTACAAGTATTTTCAGCTTAATCACTCGTTAATGTGTACTTCTCTTGATTTCCTTCTAACAAGGCTGGACTTTTTGTTGCAATCCCTCATTCTAACTTAATGATGTTGAAAATAGCTTGTGTACAAACAATAAGCACTCTATTCATGTTAAAAAGCACATCAACACTTCCTTGGAACTAGGAAACCATTGCATTTCATTAAACAACAAGCATTTAATGATCGTTAGCATTTGTTACAAGTATTTTCAGCCTAATCACTCATTAATGTGTGCTTCTCTTGATTCCCTTCTAACAAGGCTACACTTTTTGTTGTAACCATTCATTCTGACTTAATGATGTTGAAAATAGCTTGTGTACAAATAATAAGCACTCTATTCATGTTAAAAGGTACATCAACACCTCCTTGGAACTAGGAAACCATTGCATTTCATTAAACAACAAGTATCTAATGATCATTAGCATTTCTTACAAGTATTTTTAGGTTAATCACTCATTAATATGTGCTTCTCTGGATTTCCTTCTAACAAGGCTGGACTTTTTGTTGTAATCACTCATTCTAACTTAATGATGTCGAAAATAGCTTTTGTACGCACAATAAGCACTCTATTCAGGTTAAAGAGCACATCAACAGCTCCTTGGAACTAGGAAACCATTGAATTTCATTAAACAATGAGTATCTAATGATCATAAGCATTTCTTACAACTATTTTCAGCTTAATCACTCATTTGTGTGTGCTTCTCTTGATTTCCTTCTAACAAGGCTGGACGTTTTGTTGTAATCACTCATTCTCACCTAATGATGTTGAAAATGGCTTGTGTACAAACAAGAAGCACTCTAGCCATGTTAACAAGCACATCAACTCTTCCTTGGAATTAAGAAACCATTCAAATTCATTAAACAACGAGTATCTAATGATCATTAGCATTTCCTACAAGTATTTTCAGCTGGATCACTCATTAATGTGTGCTTCTCTCAATTTCCTTCTAACAAGGCTGGACTTTTTGTTGTAGTCACTCATTCTAACTTTAAGAAGTTCAAAACAGCTTGTGGACAAACCATAAGCACTTTATTCATGTTAACAACCACATCAACACCTCCTTGGAACTAGGAAACCTTTGAATTTCATTAAACAACGAGTATCTAATGATCATAAGCATTTCTTACAAGTATTTTCTGCTTAATCACTCATTAATGTGTGCTTCTCTTGATTTCCTTCTAACAAGGATTGACATTTTGTTGTAGTCACTCATTCTCACCTAATGATGTTGAAAATGGCTTGGGTACAAACAATAAGCACTCTATTCATGTTAACAAGCACATCAACACTTCCTTGGAAGTAAGAAACCATTCAAATTCATTGAACAACGAGTATCTAATAATCATTAGCATTTCCTACAAGTCGTTTCAGCTTAATCACTCATTATTGTGTGCTTCTCTCGATTTCCTTCTAACAAGGCTGAACTTTTTGTTGTAATCACTCATTCTAACTTAAAGATGTTGAAAACAGCTTATGTACAAACAATAAGCACTTTATTCATGTTAACAAGCACATCAACACCTCCTTGGAACTGGGAAACCTTTGAATTTCATTAAACAACGAGTATCTAATGATCATTAGCATTTCTTACAATTATTTTCCTCTTAATAACTCATTAATGTGTGCTTCTCTTGATTTCCTTCTAACAAGCCCGGACTTTTTGTTGTAATCACTCATTCTAACTTAATGATGTTGAAAACAACTTGTGTACAAACAATAAGCACTCTATTCATATTAACAAGCACATCAACACCTCCTCGGAACTACGAAACCATTGAATTTCATGAAACTACCAGTATCTAATGATCATATGCATTTCTTACAAGTTTTTTCAGCTTAATCACTCATTAATTTGTGCTTCTCTTGATTTCCTTCTAACAAGGCTGGACTTTTTGCTGTAATCACTCATTATAACTTATTGATGTTGAAAATAGCTTGTGTACAAACAATAAGCACTCTATTCATGTTAACAAGCACATCAACACTTCCTAGGAATTAAGAAACCATTGAATTTCATTAAAGAACGAGTATCTAATGATCATAAGCATTTCTTACAAGTATTTTCAGCTTAATCACTCATTAATGTGTGCTTCTCTTGATTTCCTTCTATCAAGGTGATGCAGAAAACCCCAAAAAGACGTGGCTTTGGGACCCAACGCACACAATGAATCAAAGAGCAACCACGAAAGCTAAATTAGAGTTTAATAACACAAACCCTAGACCCAATATTCGAAGGAACATGAACCTAGGGTATTCAAGATGGATATGGACGCCACACTCCAGAAATGGAAGGAATTGGGAGTGATAAGTCGATTTGAACGCCACAAGAAGAAGTACCTCTTGATAAGTTCTTTAGTTCTTAAAAGAACCGAGGGAGAAAAACCCTTGCTTTTTATTTCACTCAAAGTTGTCTGATTTCCAAAGCTTACAAGGGGTGCCTATTTATAGGCTTAGATAACAATCCTAAAGGGGTAAAATTCCTATTTAGGAGAAATCCCTATTTTGGAGGAATTTTGGACTAATTCCAGCACATACAATGAACTCCTAGTTAGGAGTGAATGCTATCACTTAGTTTAACCCATTAAGTAGTCCAATTATATTAATTAGGCCTGGGCTCTCTTTAAAACTTGAATTCGCACCATTTAAAGCCTAGTTGACCTGAATGTCCAAAATCAGCCCATTTAGTGCTTCTTTAATCTTTCTGGCCCTAGCTCATGTTATTGGGACTTCTGGAATGTGCAATGAACTTTTTGCATCCATTGAATTTCTAGCTCGTCTTATTGGACCTTCTGGAATGTGCAATGGACCTCTTGTATCAATTGAAGCTCTAGCTTGTGTTATTGGGCCTTCTTGAATGTGTGATGGACTTTTTGCATCCTTTGAAGCCTTACACCCATCATCTCCACAGTTCTCATCATTCCCCCCCTCCTCAAAAGGATTCGCCCTCGAATGATCACCTACATCAACAGGGGAAAGGTCAGAAACATTAAATGTTGCACTCACATTATACTCACCAAGAAGGTCCAACTTATAAGCATTGTCATTAATTCGTGCTAGAACTTGGAAGGGACCATCTCCTCTAGGTTGTAGCTTTGAATGCCTCTAAGCTGGGAATCGTTCTTTGTGCATATGCACCCAAACCCAATCACCAAGTTCAAACACCACCTTCTTTCATCCCTTGTTGACATGGGATGCGTATTGCTCAGTTCATTTTTCAATATGTTGTCGCACCTTCTCATGCAATTTTTTTATCATGTTAGCTTTGCGTTCACCATCAACATTGGCATACTCATTGACAGGTATAGGTACCAAATCCAGAGGAGTCAATGGATTAAAACCATATACAATTTCAAATGAAGAGTAGCTAGTAGTAGAATGAACACTCCTATTATATGCAAACTCTACATGTGGTAAACAATCTTCCCATGTTTTCAAATTCATTCAAATAATAGCACACAAAAGAGTAGAAAGAGTTCGATTAACCACCTCAGTGTGCCCATCAGTTTGTGGATGACAAGTACTTGAAAACAATAGCTTAGTACCTAACTTACCCCACAAAGTCTTCCAGAAGTAGCTTAAGAACTTTGTATCTCAGTTTGAAACAATGCTCCGTGGCATGCCATGCAAACGCACTACTTCTCTAAAGAACAAGTCAGCCACATTGTTTGCATCATCAGTTTTATGGCATGGGATAAAGTGTGCCATCTTTGAAAATCTATCAACAACAACAAATACAGAATCCCTACCCCATTTTGTTTGTGGCAATCCCAGTACAAAGTCCATGGATAAATCAACCTAGGGATGGCTAGGTATGGGTAAAGGGGTATACAAGCCATGGGGTAAAACTCTAGATTTAGCCTGTTTGCATGTTATGCATTTCTCACATATCCTCTCAACATCTCGTTTCATGCGTGGCCAAAAGAAGTGTTCATTTAGGACATCTAAGGTTTTCCCAACTCCGAAATGACCCATTAGACCACCCTCATGAGCTTCTCTTAGCTTTTCACTGAAGTAAGCAATTGGGCGCCTTTCCTGCATCAAAACAGCTCCGATGCCAATACCTAAAGCATCACACTCAATCTCGAAAGCTTTTTCAAAGTTAGGTAAAGCAAGTAGGGGTGCAGAACTTAATTTTTCCTTGATGCAACTAAAAGCCTTGTCTTGGTCACTACCCCACCTAAAACTCGTGTTCTTTTTGATAAGCTCAGTGAGTGGTGTAGCAATGGTGCTAAAGTTCCTAACAAAGCATATATAGAAACTAGCTAGACCATGAAAGCTACGCACATCACTAATTGACTTAGGTGTAGGCCAATCACGAATTGCCTTAACTTTTTCCTCGTCAACCTCAACACCTTTAGAACTCACAACATAGCCAAGAAATGTGATCTGATTAGTACAAAAGGAACATTTCTTTAAGTTAGCATATGATGAGAACCGTAGACATGAAGGGTGGAAGGCTTCAAAGGATGCAAAAAGTCCATTGCACATTCCAGAAGGCCCAATAACATGAGTTAGAGATTCAATGGACGCAAGAGGTCCATTGCACATTCTAGAAGGCCCAATAACACGAGCTAGGGCTAGAAAGATTAAAGAAGCACTAAATGGGCTGATTTAGGACGCTCAGGCCAACCCAGCTTCAAATGGTGTGAATTTAAACTTGGAAGAGAGTCCAGGCCTTATTAATATTATTAGAGTAATTAAAGTGTTAGGACTAATAATAGTAGTCACTCCAAATTAGGAGTTTATTTTCCATATAAGAATTTGTACCTAGATAGGAATTCTGCCTAAATAAGGAATTTTCCTAACTAGGAATTTATGCCTCTTTAGGATTGCTATCTTAGCCTATAAATAGGCACCCCTTGTAAGCTTTGGAAATCAGACAATCAAGAAATCAGACAACTTTGAGTGAAATAAAAAGCAAGGGTTTTTCTCCCTCGGTTCTTTTAAGAACTAAAGAACTTATCAAGAGGTAATTTTTCTTGTGGCGTTCAAATTGACTTATCACTCCCAATTCCTTCCTTTTCTGGAGTGTGGCATCCATATCCATCTTGAATACCTTAGGTTCGTGTTCCTTCAAATATTAGGTCTAGGGTTTGTGTTATTAAACTCTGATTTAGCTTTCCTGGTTGCTCTTTGATTCATTGTGTGCGTTGGGTCCCTAAGCCACGTCTTTTTGGGGTTTTCCGCATCAGTTGGTATCAGAGCCCATCTCTAAATCAGAAAAAATAAAAAAAAATAATATGTCTTTGAAAGACAAAGGTGCAGCTCAGGAGGGAGCTGTTGACATGTCCTTCATGATCAAAGCTATGCAACAACAATTTGAGCACATGAATACCAGATTTGATGATATGAGAGAGTGGATGGAGGAGCAAGCAAATACAATAGTAGAGTTGCAAAGGAGGCACAAAGAATATGAGTCTTCTAAAGCAAGAAGGCAATTGAGACGTGCCTATGACCACGAAGATGATGATTCTGTGCCATCATCAGATGGTGAAAGTGATGGAGAGAAGTACCCGGCTAATGGAGTAGCTCTCATCACAAGACGAGCATTGAATGTGCAAGTGAAAGAAGAAAATGAGGGGCAACGAGATAAAATCTTTCAGACGAGATGTCTCATCAAAGATAAGGTATGTAGTATGATTATTGATGGTGGGAGTTGCACTAATGTTGCTAGCACAACTATGGTTGAGAAGCTGAATTTACCTACTATGAAGCATCCTAAACCATATAAGCTTCAATGGTTGAATGAGAGTGGTGAAGTTAAAGTAGATAAGCAAGTGCTTGTGTTATTTTCTATTGGAAGGTATCACGATGAAGTTTTATGTGATGTTGTACCTATGCAAGCAGGCCATATTCTATTAGGAAGGCCATGGCAGTTTGATAGATGAGTTATGCACAATGGATTCAAGAATCGATATTCCTTTGTAATGAATGATAAACCCGTCACTCTTGTACCATTATCACCTCAACAAGCTTATGAGGATCAATTAAAGATAAAAACTGAGAGTGAACAGAAAAGAGAGATGGAAAAAAGAGAAAACAGAGGAGAAACCATGAGAACACAAGAGAAAGAGAAGAAAACAAAAAGTTCCTATGCAAAAGAAAGTGATGTACAAAGAGCAATTTTTGCCAAACAACCTATGATGATACTTTTGTATAAAGTGGCTTATTTTAATACTAACAAGTTTGAGCCATCTTTGCCTAGTGTTGTTGTTGTTCTATTGCAGGAATTTGAAGGTGTATTCCATGACAATGACCTAACTGGATTGCCACCCAAGAGAGGAATTGAGTATCAAATTGATTTCATCCTTGGTGCATCCATCCAAAATCGACCAGCATATAAGAGTAATCCTAAGGAGACAAAGGAGCATAAAAGACAGGTTGAAGAACTTATTTTCAAAGGATATGTGAGGGAAAGCATGAGTCATTGTGTAGTTTCTATCCTACTTGTACGAGGAAAGTTGAACAGAAGGCATGCTAAGTGGATCAAATTCATTCAAACCTTTCCCTACGTCATCAAGTATAAACAAGGTGATGAATCGAGGATGAATCTTTTTGAGGAAAGGGGGAATGATGAGAACCGTAGACATGAAGGGTGGAAGGCTTCAAAGGATGCAAAAAGTCCATTGCACATTCCAGAAGGCCCAATAACACGAGTTAGAGATTCAATGGATGCAAGAGGTCCATTGCACATTCCAGAAGGCCCAATAACACGAGGTAGGGCCAGAAAGATTAAAGAAGCACTAAATGGGCTGATTCAGGACGCTCAAGCCAACCCAGCTTCAAATGGTGCGAATTTAAACTTGGAAGAGAGTCCAGGCCTTATTAATATTATTAGAGTAATTAAAGTGTTAGGACTAATAATAGTAGTCACTCCAAATTAAGAGTTTATTTTCCATATAAGAATTTGTACCTAGATAGGAATTCTGACTAAATAAGGAATTGTCCTAACTAGGAATTTATGCCTCTTTAGGATTGCTATCTTAGCCTATAAATAGGCACCCCTTGTAAGCTTTGGAAATCAGACAATCAAGAAATCAGACAACTTTGAGTGAAATAAAAAGCAAGGGTTTTTCTCCCTCGGTTCTTTTAAGAACTAAAGAACTTATCAAGAGGTAATTCTTCTTGTGGCGTTCAAATCGACTTATCACTCCCAATTCCTTCCTTTTCTAGAGTGTGGCGTCCATATCCATCTTGAATACCTTAGGTTCATGTTCCTTCGAATATTGGGTCTAGGGTTTGTGTTATTAAACTCTGATTTAGCTTTCCTGGTTGCTCTTTGATTCATTGTGTGTGTTGGGTCCCTAAGCCACGTCTTTTTGGGGTCTTCCGCATCAGCATACAATTTTTCAGAACGTAAAACACTTACAATAGAACGTAAATGATCAAGATGCTCTTCTAGGGTTTTACTATAGACCAAAATATCATCAAAATACACAACCACAAATTTACCAATGAATGGACGCAAAACATGATTCATTAGTCGCATAAAAGTGCTTGGTGCATTAGTGAGACCAAATGGCATAACAAGCCATTCATACAAACCGTACTTAGTTTTGAAAGCTGTTTTCCACTCATCTCCCTCTCTCATCCTAATCTGATGATATCCACTCTTCAAATCAATCTTAGAAAAGACACAGGAACCATGCAATTCATCCAACATATCATCTAATCTAGGTATGGGATGACGATACTTTACAGTGATTTTGTTGATTGCTCGACAATCAATACACATCCTCCAAGTCCCATCTTTCTTGGGTACAAGTAGGACAAGAACAGCACATGGACTCATGCTTTCCCTCACATATCCTTTGGAAATAAGCTCCTCAACCTGCCTTTGAAGCTCCTTTGTCTCCTCAGGATTACTCTTATCTGCTGGCCGGTTAGGGATGGATGCACTTGGGATGAAATCAATTTGATGCTCAATTCCTCTATTAGGTGGCAATCCACTTGGAATATCGTCAGGGAATACATCTTCAAATTCCTGCAATAGAGCAACAACAACACTAGGCAAAGATGGGTCAAACTTGTTAGTGTTAAAATATGTCTCCCTGTACAGAAGTACAATCATAGGTTATTTGGCATAGAATGCTCTTTTGACATCACTCCCTTTTGCATAGAAACTTTCTCTTTTCTTCTCTTTCTCTTGTGTCATCACGTTTTCTCCTCTCTTTTCTCTTTTATCAATATTTCTTTTCTGTTCACTCTCATTTTTAATCCTTAATTGATCCTCATAAGCTTGTTGAGGCAATAATGGTACAAGAGTGACAGGTTTTTCATTCATTACAAAGGAATATTGGTTCTTGAAGCCATCATGCATAACTCGCCTATCAAATTGCCATGGTCTTCCTAAAAGAATATGGCCCACATGCATAGGTACAACATCACATAAAATTTCATCACGGTACCTTCCGATAGAAAATGATATGAGCACTTGCTTATTTACCTTGACTTCACCACTCGCATTCAACCATTGCAGCTTATATGGCCTAGGATGCTTCATAGTAGGTAAATTCAACTTCTCAACCATAGTTGTGCTAGCAACATTAGTGCAACTCCCACCATCAATAATCATACTACATACCTTATCTTTGATGAGACACCTCGTCTGAAAGATGTTATCTCGTTGCACCTCATTTTCTTCCTTTACTTGCACATTCAATGCTCGCCTTGTAACAAGAGCTACTTCATTAACTGGATACTCCTCTCCATCACTTTCACCCTCTAATGATGGCATAGAATCATCATCTGATTCACTTTCAGTTTCAACTTCACCATTACTTCTCAAGATCATTGCACGCTTATTTGGACATTGAGATGCAATGTGACCCCTGCCTAAACACTTAAAACATTTAACATCTCTATTTCTACTTGGTTGGGGGTCAGAATTACATGCCTCCTTGCTAGAACCCACATTCTTGTACTTGGATAGCTTGGCTTTGGACTTGTAGTTGGTCATCTCGTCCCTTTTATTCCAATTTGGCTTCCAAGATAAGGTAGATTCTGAGTTCTGCCCAAACCGTGTGGAACCCTTTCGTTTGAGTTGCCTTTCAACTTTCATGGCCATGTGTACCATGTCTTCTAATTCCACATAGTGTTGCAATTCAACCACGTTTGCTATGTCCTTATTTAGCCCTTGCAGAAATCGAGCCATGGTTGCTTCTCTATCTTCTTCTACATTCGCCCGAATCATGGTAATCTCCATCTCCTTATGGTAATCCTCCACACTTTTGGTGCCTTGAGTGAGCTCTTGCAGCCTTTGGTACAGCTCCCTGTAATAGTGATTAGGGACAAACCTCCTCCTCATGATAGCCTTCATCTCCTCCTATGTATCAATAGGCCGCTCACGATTCCTTCTCCTAGTCAAAACAAGTTGATCCCACCAAATAATAGTATAATCAGTGAATTCAACTTTAGCAAGCTTTACCTTTTTCTCCTCAGAATAGTTGTGGCAATCAAAAACCAATTCAACCTTCTTCTCCCATTCTAGGTATGCATCAGGATCATTCTTACCTTGGAATGGAGGAAGTGTCATTTTAATACTGCCCAAATTATGGTCATAGGTGCCTTGCCTCCCAAATTCTCTTTGATCCCTTTTATTGTTAGCAGTTCGGACCACAGTAGTTTGATCATCAATTTCATCATCTTCTACATCATCTTCATGGTCATAGGCACGTCTCAACTGCCTTTTTGCTTTAGGAGCCTCATACTCCCCATGCCTCCTTGGCAACTCTGCTATAGTATCAGATTGCTCCTCCATCCTCTCCCTCATATCATCAAATCTGGTATTCATACGCTCAAATTGTTGTTGCACAGCTTTGATCATGAAGGACACATCCCCAGCTCCCTCCTGAGCTGGACCTTTGTCTTTGGATGTCATAGTATTACTTCTACACAAAATAATAAGATACCTCACAGAGCACTCCCTCACGTGTTTCACTCAAAAGAAGGTGTCACACTCTCTTGTGTTTACATTGTTTATGGATTTTTCTTTATATGAACTTTCACTCTTGCCTTTTACCACTCGGATTTCTCCTTTCAGCTCTATAAAGAACTAAAGAAGGTAAATCAAGAGTATTGATTTTGAACAGAATAAGATAAATGGTGTAGAATTGAACAAATCGAAGAACAAGGAATCAAAAAAACGAAAAAGGATATCAAGGCAAACGATTTTAATAAACTAAACTCACAAAAAGAATCATCATAAGGGAAGTTAAATTTAGAGGACAAACTTGGATAACAAAATAGGAAAATGGATGGCAGAATTGGAGTTGACCAAGAAAACTTTGTTATTATTGTGGCCAATATAACCAAACTGTTAACTTTATCAATAACTTGAATTTGATGTTTCCTTTCTTTTCTTCTTTTTCTTGTTCTTTTTCTTTTTTTTTTCGTTGATCCTTCTTTTTTTTCTTTTTTTTCCTTTTTCTTTTGCTCAACACAAAACAACAGTAGAACACCTAGATACAGCAATTGGAATTGAAATTAACACGTTGAGAAGGATTGCAAACAAACAGATTTGTGCATTTGAATTGTAATGCACATAATAGACAAATTAAATCGAAATAAATAAATCACAAGGTAGAAAATTGAAGAGTGAGTGGATTCAACCTAATTTAAAGCCAAGCTCTGATACCAACTGATGCAGAAAACCCCAAAAAGCCGTGGCGTAGGGACCCAACGCACACAATGAATCAAAGAGCAACCAGGAAAGCTAAATCAGAGTTTAATAACACAAACCCTAGACCCAATATTTGAAGGAACACGAACCTAGGGTATTCAAGATGGATATGGACGCCACACTCCAGAAAAGGAAGGAATTGGGAGTGATAAGTCGATTTCAACGCCACAAGAAGAAGTACCTCTTGATAAGTTCTTTAGTTCTTAAAAGAACCGAGGGAGAAAAACCCTTGCTTTTTATTTCACTCAAAGTTTTCTGATTTCCAAAGCTTACAAGGGGTGCTTATTTATAGGCCTAAATAACAATCCTAAAGGGGTAAAATTCCTATTTAGGAGAAATCCCTATTTTGGAGGAATTTCGGACTAATTCCAACACAAACAATGAACTCCTATTTAGGAGTGAATGCTATCACTTAGTTTGACCCATTAAGTAGTCCAATTATATTAATTAGGCCTAGGCTCTCTTTAAAACTTGAATTCGCACCATTTGAAGCCTGGTTGACCTGAATGTCCAGAATCAGCCCATTTAGTGCTTCTTTAATCTTTTTGGCCCTAGCTCATGTTATTGGGCCTTCTGGAATATGCAATGGACCTCTTACATCCATTGAATCTCTAGCTCGTCTTATTGGGCCTTCTGGAATGTGCAATGGACCTCTTGTATCAATTGAAGCTCTAGCTTGTGTTATTGGGCCTTCTTGAATGTGTAATGGACTTTTTGCATCCTTTGAGGCCTTACACCCATCATCTCCACAGTTCTCATCACAAGGCTGGACTTTTTGTTGTAATCACTCATTCTAACTTAAAGAAGTTGAAAACAGCTTGTGTACAAACAATAAGCACTCTATTCACGTTAACAACACATCAACACCTCCTTGGAACTAGGAAACCATTCAATTTCATTAAACAACGAGTATCTAATGATCATAAGCAATTCTTACAAGTATTTTCAGCTTAATCACTCATTAGTGTGTGCTTCTCTTGAATTCCTTCTAAAGAGGCTGGACATTTTGTTGTAATCACTCATTCTAACCTAATGATGTTGAAAATGGCTTGTCTACAAACAAGAAGCACTCTATTCATGTTAACAAGCACATCAACACTTCCTTGGAATTAAGAAACCATTCAAATTCATTAAACAGCGAGTATCTAATGATCATTAGCATTTCCTACAAGTATTTCAGCCTAATAAGTCATTAATGTGTGCTTCTCTTCATTTCCTTCTAACAAGGCTGGACTTATTGTTGTAATCACTCATCCTAAAATGTTGAAAAGAGCTTCTGTACAAACAATAAGCACTCAATTCATGTTAACAAGGACATCAACACTTCCTTGGAATTAAGAAACCATTCAAATTCATTAAACAACGAGTATCTAATGATCATTAGCATTTCCAACAAGTATTTTCAGCTTAATTACTCATTAATGTGTGCTGCTCTCGATTTCCTTCAAACAAGGCTGGACTTTTTGTTGTAATCACACATTCCAACTTAATGATGTTGACAACAGCTTGTGAACAAACAATAAGCACTCTATTCAAGTTAACAAGCACATAAACACTTCCTTGGAATTAAGAAACCATTGAATTTCATTAAACAACGAGTATCTAATGATCATAAGCATTTCTAACAAGTATTTTCAGCTGAATCACTCATTAGTGTGTGCTTCTCTTGATTTCCTTCTAACAGGGCCGGAAATTTTGTCGTAATTACTCATTCTCACGTAATGATGTTGAAAATGGCTTGTGTACAAACAAGAAGCACACTATTCATGTTAACAAGCACATCAACACTTCCTTGGAATTAAGAAACCATTCAAATTCATTAAACAACGAGTATCTAATGATCATTAGCATTTCTTACAAGTATTTTCAGCTTAATCAATCATTAATGTGTGCTTCTCTTGATTTCCTTCTAGCATGGCTGGACTTTTTGTTGTAATCACTCATTCTAACATAATGATGTTGAAAATAGCTTGTGTACAAACAATAAGCACTGTATTCACATTAACAAGAACATCAACACCTCCTTGGAACTAGGAAACCATTCAATTTCATTAAACAACGAGTATCTAATGATCATAAGCATTTCTTACAAGTATTTTCAGCTTAATCAATCATTAGTGTGTGCTTCTCTTGATTTCCTTCTAACAAGGCTGGACTTTTTGTTGTAATCACTTATTCTAACTTAATGATGTTGAAAGCAGCTTGTGTACAAACAATAAGCACTCTATTCATGTTAACAAGCACATCAACACTTCCTTGGAACTAAGAAACCATTGAATTTCATTAAACAACGAGTATCTAATGATCATCAGTATTTCTTACAAGTATTTCAGCCTAATAACTCATTAATGTGTGCTTCTCTTGATTTCCTTCTAACAAGGCTGGACTTTATGTTGTAATCACTCAATCTAACTTAATGATGTTGAAAACAGCTTGTGTACAAACAATAAGCACGCTATTCATGCTGACAAGCACATCAACACCTCCTTGGAACAAGGAAACCATTGAATTTCATTAAACAACGAGTATGTAATGATCATTAGCATTTCCTGCAAATATTTTCAGCTTAATCACACATTATTTTGTGCTTCTCTTGAATTCCTTCTAACAAGGCTGGACTTTTTGTTGTAATCACTCGTCCTAACTTAATGATGTTGAAAAGAGCTTGTGGACAAACAATAAGTACTCTATTCATGCTAACAAGCACATCAACACCTCCTTGGAACTAGAAAAACATAGAATTTCATTAAACAACGAGTATCTAATGATCATTAGCATTTTTTACAAGTATTTTAAGCTTAATCACTCATTAATGTGTGCTTCTCTTGATTTCCTTCTAACAAGGCTGGACTTTTTGTTGTAATCAGTCATTCTAACTTAATGATGTAGAAAACAGCTTGTGTACAAACAATAAGCACGCTATTCATGTTGGCAAGCACATCAACACCTCCTTGGAAGAAGGAAACCATTGAATTTCATTAAACAACGAGTATGTAATGATCATTAGCATTTCCTGCAAATATTTTCAGCTTAATCACTCATTATTGGGTGCATCTCTTGATTTCCTTCTAACAAGGCTGGACTTTTTGTTGTAATCACCCATCCTAACTTAATGATTTTGAAAAGAGCTTGTGTACAAACAATAAGCACTCTATTCATGTTAGCAAGCACATCAACACCTCCTTGGACTAGGAAAACATTGAATTTCATCAAACAACGAGTATCTAATGATCATTAGCATTTCTTACAAGTATTTCAGCCTAATAACTCATTTATGTGTGCTTCTCTTGATTTCCTTCTAACAAGGCAGGACTTTTTGTTGTAATCACTCATTCTAACTTAATGATGTTGAAAACAGCTTGCGTACAAACAATAAGCACTCTATTCATATTAACAAGCACATCAACACCTCCTTGGAACTAGGAAACCATTGAATTTAATTAAACAACGAGTATTTAATGATCATCAGTATTTCTTGCAAGTATTTCAGCCTAATAACTCATTAATGCGTGCTGTTCTTGATTTCCTTCTACCAAGGTGGACTTTTTGTTGTAATCACTCATTCTAACTTAATGATGTTGAAAACAGCTTGTGTACAAACAATAAGCACTCTATTCATGTTAACAAGCAAATCAACACCTCCTTGGAACTAGGAAAACATTGAATTTCTTTAAACAACGAGTATCTAATGATCGTTACCATTTCTTACAACTATTTTCAGCTTAATCACTCATTAGTGTGTTCTTCTCTTGATTTCCTTCTGACAAGGCTGGACTTTTTGTTGTAATCACTCATTCTAACTTAATGATGTTGAAAACAGCTTGTGTACAAACAATAAGCACTCTATTCATGTTAGCAAGCACAGCAACACCTCCTAGGACTAGGAAAACATTGAATTTCATTAAACAACGAGTATCTAATGATTGTTAGCATTTCTTACAAGTATTTTCTGCTTAATCACTCATTAATGTTTGCTTCTCTTGATTTCCTTCTAACAAGGCTGGACTTTTTGTTGTAATCACGCATCCTAATTTAATGATGTTGAAAACTGCTTGTGTACAAACAATAGGCACTCTATTCATGTTACCAAGCACATCAACACCTCCTTGGAACAAGGAAACCATTGAATTTCATTAAAGAACGAGTATCTAAAGATCATTAGCATTTCTTACAAGTATTTTAGCCTAATCACTCAATATTGTGTGCTTCTTTTGATTTCCTACTAACAAGGCTCGACTTTTTCTTGTAATCACTCATTCTAACTTAATGATGTTGAAAACAGCTCGTGTACAAACAATAACCATTCTATTCACGTTAAAAAGCACATCAACACCTCCTTGGAACAAGGAAACCCTCGAAATTCATTAAACAACGAGTATCTAATGATCATTAGCATTTCTTACAAGTATTTTCAGCTTAATCACTCATTAATGTGGGCTTCTCTTGATTTCCTTCTAACAAGGCTGGACTTTTTGTTGTAATCACTCAATCTAACTTAATGATGTTGAAAACAGCTTGTGTACAAACAATAAGCACCCTATTCATGTTGACAAGCACATCAACACCTCCTTGGAAGAAGGAAACCTTTGAATTTCATTAAACAACGAGTATCTAATGATCATTAGCATTTCCTGCAAATATTTTCAGCTTAATCACTCATTAATGTGTGCTTCTCTTGATTTCCTTCTAACAAGGCTGGTCTTTTTGTTGTAATCACTCATCCTAACATAATGATGTTGAAAAGAGCTTGTGTACAAACAATAAGCACTCTATTCATGCTAACAAGCACATCAACACCTCCTTGGAACTAGGAAAACATAGAATTTCATTAAACAACGAGTATCTAATGATCGTTAGCATTTTTTACAAGTATTTTCAGCTTAATCACTCATTAATGTGTGCTTCTCTTCATTTCCTTCTAACAAGGCTGGTCCTTTTCTTGTAATCACTCATTCTAACTTAATGATGCAGAAAACAGCTTGCGTACAAACAATATGCACTCTATTCATGTTAAGAAGCACATCAACACCTCCTTGGAACTAGGAAACCATTGAATTTCATTAAACAACGTGTATCTAATGATCATTAGCATTTCATAGAAGTATTTTCAGCTTAATCACATATTAATGTTTGCTTCTCTTGATTTCCCTTTAACAAGCCTGGACTTTTTGTTGTAATCACTCATTCTAACTTAATGATGTTGAAAACAGCTTGTGTACAAACAATAAGCACTCTATTCATGTTAACAAGCACATCAACACCTCCTTGGAACAAGGAAACCATTGAATTTCATTAAAGAACGAGTATCTAAGGATCATTAGTATTTCTTACAAATATTTTAGCCTAATTACTCATTAATGTGTGCTTCTCTTGATTTCCTTCCAACAAGGCTGGACTTTTTGTTGTAATCACTCACTCTAACTTAATGATGTTGAAAACAGCTTGTGTACAAGCAATAAGCACTCTATTCATGTTAAAAAGCTCATCAACACCTCCTTGGAACAAGGAACCATTTAATTTCTTTAAACAACGAGTATCTAATGATCGTTAGCATTTTTACAAGTATTTTCAGCTTAATCACTCATTAATGGGTGCTTCTCTTGATTTCCTTCTAACAAGGCTGGACTTTTTGTTGTAATCACTCATTCTAACCTAATGATGTAGAAAACAGCTTGTGTACAAACAATAAGCACTCGATTCATGTTAACAAGCACATCAAACACCTCCTACGAACTAGGAAAACATTGAATTTCATTAAACAACGAGTATCTAATGATCATTAGCATTTCTTACTAATGTTTCAGCTAATCACTCATTTGTGTGATGCTTCTCTTGATTTCCTTCTAACAAGGCTGGACTTTTTGTTTGTAATAATCACTCATTCTAACTTAATGATGTTGAAAACAGCTTGTGTTACAAACAATAAGCACTCTATTCATGTTAACAAGCACATCAACACCTCCTTGGAACTAGGAAACCATTGAATTTCATTAAACAACGAGTATCTATGATCATTAGCATTTTCNAACAGCTCCTTGCAACTAGGAAACCATTGAATTTCATTAAACACGAGTATCTAATGATCATTAGCATTTCTTACAAGTATTTCAGCTTAATCACTCATTAATGTGTGCTTCTCTTCATTTCCTACTAACAAGGCTGGACTTTTTGTTGTAATCAATCATTCTAACTTAAATGATGTTGAAATAGCTTGTGTACAAACAATAAGCACTCTCTTCATGTTAACAAGCACATCAACACCACCTTGGAACTACGAAACCATTCAATTTCATTAAACAACGAGTATCTAATGTTCATAAGCATTTCTAACAAGTATGTTCGGCTGAATCTCTCATTTATGTGGTGGCATCTCTTGATTTCCTTCTAACAAGGCTGGACTTTTTGTTGTAATCACTCATTCTAACATAATGATGTTGAAAATACCTTTTGTACAAACAATAAGCACTCTATTCATGTTAACAAGCACATCAACACCTCCTTGGAACGAGGAAACCATTGAATTTCATTAAACAACGAGTATCTAATGATGATTAGCATTTTTTACAAGTATTTTCGGCTGAATCTCTCATTTATGTGTGCATCTCTTGATTTTCTTCTAACAAGGCTGGACTTTTTGTTGTAATCACTCATTCTAACATAATGATGTTGAAAATACCTTTTGTACAAACAATAAGCACTCTATTCATGTTAACAAGCACATCAACACCTCCTTGGAACTAGGAAACCATTGAACTTCATTAAACAACGAGTATCTAATTATTATTAGGATTTCTTACAAGTATTTTAGGCTTAATCACTCATTTACATGTGATTCTCCTGATTTCATTCTAACAAGGCTGGACATTTTGCTGCAATCACTCATTCTAACATAATGATGTTGAAAATACCTTTTGTACAAACAATAAGCACTCTATTCATGTTAACAAGCACATCAACACCTACTTGGAGCTAGGAAACCATTGAATTTCATTAAACAACGAGTATCTAATGATGATTAGCATTTTTTACAAGTATTTTCGTCTGAATCACTCATTTATGTGTGCATCTCTTGATTTCCTTCTAACAAGGCTGGAGTTTTTGTTGTAATCACTCATTCTAACATAATGATGTTGAAAATAACTTTTGTACAAACAATAAGCACTCTATTCATGTTAACAAGCACATCAACACCTCCTTGGAAGTAGGAAACCATTGAATTTCATTAAACAACGAGCATCTAATAATCATTAGGATTTCTTACAAGTATTTTCGGCTTAATCACTCATTAATGTGTGCTTCTCTTGATTTCCTTCTAACAAGGCTGGACTTTTTGTTGTAATCACTCATTCTAGCTTAATGATGTTGAAAACAGCTTGTGTACAAACAATAAGCACTCTATTCATGTTAACAAGCACATCAACACCTCCTTGGAACTAGGAAAGCATTGAATTGCATTAAACAATGAGTATCTAATGATCATTACCATTTTTACAAGTATTTTCAGCTTAATCACTCATTAATGTGTGCTTCTTTCGATTTCCTTTTAACAAGGCTGGTCTTTTTGTTGTAATCACTCATTCTAACTTAATGATGTTGAAAATTGCTTGTCTACAAACAATAAGCACACTATTCATGTTAACAAGCACATCAACACCTCCTTGGAACTAGGAAACCATTGAAATTCATTAAACAACGAGTATCAAATGATCATTAGCATTCCATACAAGTATTTTCAGCTTAATCACTCATTAATGTGTGCTTCTCTTGATTTTCTTGTAACAAGGCTGGACTTTTTGTTGTAATCATTCATTCTAACTGAATGATGTTGAAAATAGCTTGTGTACAAACAATAAGCACACTATTCATGTTAACAAGCACATCAACACCTCCTTGGAACTAGGAAACCATTGAATTTCATTAAACAACGAGTATCTAATGATCATTAGCATTTTTACAAGTATTTTCAGCTTAATCACTCATTAATGCGTGCTTCTCTCGATTTCCTTCTAACAAGGCTGGACTTTTTGTTGTAATCACTCATTCTAACTTAATGTTGTTGAAAATAGCTTGTGTACAAACAATAAGCACACTATTCATGTTAAGAAGCACATCAACACCTGCTTGGAACTAGGAAACCATTGAATTTCATTAAACAATGAGTATCTAATTATCATTGGCATTTCTTACAAGTATTTTCAGCTTAATCACTCATTAATGTGTGCTTCTCTTGATTTTCTTCTAACAAGGCTGGACTTTTTGTTGTAATCACTCATTCTCGTCTAATGATGTTGGAAATGGCTTGTGTACAAACAATAAGCACTCGATTCATGTTAGCAAGCACATCAACACTTCCTTGGAATTTAGAAACCATTCAAATTCATTAAACAACGAGTATCTAATGATCATCAGCATTTCTTACAAGTATTTGCAGCTTAATCACTCCTTAATGCTTGCTTGTCTTGATTTCCTTCTAACAAGGCTGGACTTTTTCTTGTAATCACTCATTCTCACTTCATTATGTTGAAAATACCTTGTGTACATACATTAAGCACTCTATTCTTGTTAACAAGCACATCAACACCTCCTTGGAACTAGGAAACCATTGAATTTCATTAAACCATGAGTATCTAATGATCATTAGCATTTCTTACAAGTATTTTCAGCTTAATCACTCATTAATGTGTGCTTCTCATGATTTCCTTCTAACAAGGCTGGACTTTTTGTTGTAATCACTAATTCTCACTTCATTGTGTTGAAAATACCTTGTGTACAAACAATAAGCACTCTATTCATGTTAACAAGCACATCAACACCTCCTTGGAACTAGAAAACCATTGAATTTCATTAAACAACGTGTATCAAATGATCATTAGCATTTCTTACCAGTATTTTCAAATTAATCACTCATTAATGTGTGCTTCTTTTTGATTTCCTTCTAACAAGGCTGGACTTTTTGTTGTAATCACTCATTCTAACTTCATGATGTTGAAAATACGTTGTGTACAAACAATAGGCACTCTATTCATGTTAACAAGCACATCAACACCTCCTTGGAACTAGGAAACCATTGAATTTCATTAAAGAACGAGTATCGAATGATCATTAGCATTTCTTACAAGTATTTTCAGCTTAATCACTCATTAATGTGTGCTTCTCTTCATTTCCTACTAACAAGGCTGGACTTTTTGTTGTAATCTGATGCAAAAAATCCCAAAAAGACGTGGCTTAGGGACCCAAGGCATACAATAAATCAAAAAGCAACCAGGAAAGCTAAATCAGGGTTTAATAACACAAACCCTAGACCCAATATTTGAAGGAACACAAACCTAGGGTATTCATGATGGATATGGACGCCACACTTCAGAAAAGGAAGGAATTGGGAGTGATAAGTCAATTTGAATGCCACAAGAAAAAGTACCTCTTGATAAGTTCTTTAGTTCTTAAAAGAACCGAGGGAGAAAAACCCTTGCTTTCTATTTCACTCAAACCCTTGCTTTCTATTTCACTCAAAGTTGTCTGATTTCCAAACGTTACAAGGGGTGCCTATTTGTAGGCTTAGATAGCAATCCTAAAGGGGTAAAATTCCTATTTAGGAGAAATCCCTATTTTGGAGGAATTTTGAACTAATTCGAGCACATACAATGAACTCCTATTTAGGAGTGAATGCTATCACTTAGTTTGACCGATTAAGTAGTCCAATTATATTAATTAGGCCTGGGCTCTCTTTAAAACTTGAATTCACTCCATTTGAAGCCTGGTTGGCCTGAATGTCTAGAATCAGCCCAAATAGTGCTTCTTTAATCTTTCTGGCCCTAGCTCGTGTTATTGGGCCTTCTGGAATGTGCAATGGACCTCTTGCATCCATTGAATCTCTAGCTCGTGTTATTGGGCCTTCTGGAATGTGCAATGGACCTTTTGATGAGAACCGTAGACATGAAGGGTGGAAGGCTTCAAAGGATGCAAAAAGTCCATTGCACATTCTAGAAGGCCCAATAACACGAGCTAGGGCTTCAATGGATGCAAGAGGTCCATTGCACATTCCAGAAGGCCGAGGTAGGGCCAGAAAGATTAAAGAAGCACTAAATGGGCTGATTAAGGTTGCTCAGGCCAACCCAGCTTCAAATGGTGCGAATTTAAACTTGGAAGAGAGTACAGGCCTTATTAATATCATTAGAGTAATTAAAGTGTTAGGAGTATAATAGTAGTAACTCCAAATTAGGAGTTTATTTTCCATATAAGAATTTGTACCTAGATAGGAATTCCGCCTAAATAAGGAATTGTCCTAACTAGGAATTTATGCCTCTTTAGGATTGCTATCTTAGCCTATAAATAGGCACCCCTTGTAAGCTTTGGAAATCAGACAATCAAGAAATCAGACAACTTTGAGTGAAATAGAAAGCAAGGGCTTTTCTCCCTCGGTTCTTTTAAGAACTAAAGAACTTATCAAGAGGTACTTCTTCTTGTGGCGTTCAAATTGACTTATCACTCCCAATTCCTTCCTTTTCTGGAGTGTGGCATCCATATCCATCTTGAATACCCTAGGTTCGTGTTCCTTCAAATATTAGGTCTAGGGTTTGTGTTATTAAACTCTGATTTAGCTTTCCTGGTTGCTCTTTGATTCATTGTGTGCGTTGGGTCCCTAAGCCACGTCCTTTTGGGGTTTTCCACATCAGTTGGTATCAGAGCCCGGCTCGAAATCAAAAAAAAATAAAAAAAAATAATATGTCTTTGAAAGGCAAAGGCGCTGCTCAGGAGGGAGCTGTTGACATGTCCTTCATGATCAAAGCTATGCAACAACAATTTGAGCACATGAATAGCAGATTTGATGATATGAGAGAGAGGATGGAGGAGCAAGCAAATACAATAGCAGAGTTGCTAAGGAGTCACGAAGAATATGAGACTTCTAAAGCAAAAAGGCAATTGAGACATGCCTATGACCATGAAGATGATGATTCTGTGCCATCATCAGAGGGTGAAAGTGATGGAGAGAAGTATCCGGCTAATGGAGTAGCTCTTATCACAAGGCGAGCATTGAATGTGCAAGTGAAAGAAGAAAATGAGGGGCAACGAGATAACATCTTTCAGACGAGATGTCTCATCAAAGATAAGGTATGTAGTATGATTATTGATGGTGGGAGTTGCACTAATCTTGCTAGCACAACTATGGTTAAGAAGCTGAATTTACCTACTATGAAGCATCCTAAACCATATAAGCTTCAATGGATGAATGAGAGTGGTGAAGTTAAAGTAGATAAGCAAGTGCACGTGTCATTTTCTATTGGAAGGTATCACGATGAAGTTTTATGTGATGTTGTACCTATGCAAGCAAGCCATATTCTATTAGGAAGGCCATGGCAGTTTGACAGACGAGTTATGCACAATGGATTTAAGAATCGATATTCCTTTGTAATGAATGATAAACCCGTCACTCTTGTACCATTATCACCTCAACAGGCTTATGAGGATCAATTAAGGATTAAAACTGAGAGTGAACAGAAAAGAGAGATGGAAAAAAGAGAAAAGAGAGGAGAAAACGTGAGAACACAAGAGAAAGAGAAGAAAACAGAAGGTTTCTATGCAGAAGAAAGTGATGCCAAAAGAGCAATTTTTGCCATACAACCCATGATTGTACTTTTGTACAAAAAGGCTTCTTTTAACACTAACAAGCTTGAACCATCTTTGCCTAGTACTATTGTTGTTCTATTGCAGGAATTTGAAGATGAATTCCATGATGATGTCCCGAGTGGATTGCTACCTAAGAGAGGAATTAAGAATCAAATTGTTTTCATCCCTGGTGCATCCATGCCAAACCGGTCAGCATATAAGAATAATGTTGAGGAGACAAAGGAGCATAAAAGACAGGTTGAAGAACTTATTTTCAAAGGATATGTGAGGGAAAGCATGAGTCATTATGTACTTCCTATCCTACTTGTACGAGGAAAGTTGAACAGAAGGCATGCCAAGTGGATCAAATTCATTCAGACCTTTCCCTACGTCATCAAGTATAAACAAGGTGATGATTCGAGGACGAATCTTTTTGAGGAAAGGGGGAATGATGAGAACCGTAGACATGAAGGGTGGAAGGCTTCAAAGGATGCAAAAAGTCCATTGCACATTCTAGAAGGCCCAATAACACGAGCTAGGGCTTCAATGGATGCAAAAGGTCCATTGCACATTCCAGAAGGCCGAGGTAGGGCCAGAAAGATTAAAGAAGCACTAAATGGGCTGATTAAGGTTGCTCAGGCCAACCCAGCTTCAAATGGTGCGAATTTAAACTTGGAAGAGAGTCCAGGCCTTATTAATATCATTAGAGTAATTAAAGTGTTAGGAGTAATAATAGTAGTAACTCCAAATTAGGAGTTTATTTTCCATATAAGAATTTGTACCTAGATAGGAATTCCGCCTAAATAAGGAATTGTCCTAACTAGGAATTTATGCCTCTTTAGGATTGCTATCTTAGCCTATAAATAGGCACCCCTTGTAAGCTTTGGAAATCAGACAATCAAGAAATCAGACAACTTTGAGTGAAATAGAAAGCAAGGGCTTTTCTCCCTCGGTTCTTTTAAGAACTAAAGAACTTATCAAGAGGTACTTCTTCTTGTGGCGTTCAAATTGACTTATCACTCCCAATTCCTTCCTTTTCTGGAGTGTGGCGTCCATATCCATCTTGAATACCCTAGGTTCGTGTTCCTTCAAATATTAGGTCTAGGGTTTGTGTTATTAAACTCTGATTTAGCTTTCCTGGTTGCTCTTTGATTCATTGTGTGCGTTGGGTCCCTAAGCCACGTCCTTTTGGGGTTTTCCACATCACCTCTTGTATCAATTGAAGCTCTAGCTTGTGTTATTGGGCCTTCTTAAATGTGTGATGGACTTTTGGCATCCTTTGAAGCCTTCCACCCATCATCTCCACGGTTCTCATCATTCCCCCCCTCCTCAAAAGGATTCACCCTCGAATCATCACCTACATCAAAAGGGGAAAGGTCAGAAACTTTAAATGTTGCACTCACATTATACTCACTAGGAAGGTCCAACTTATAAGCATTGTCATTAATTCGCGCTAGAACATGGAAGGGACCATCTCCTTTAGGTTGTAGCTTTGAACGCCTCTGAGCTGGGAATCGTTCCTTGCGCATATGCACCCAAACCCAATCACCAGGTTCAAACACCACCTTCTTTCGTCCCTTGTTGACATGGGATGCATATTGCTCAGTTCGTTTTTCAATATGTTGTCACACCTTCTCATGCAAATTTTTTATCATGTCAGCTTTGCGTTCAACATCAATGTTGGCATACTCATTGACAGGTATAGGTACCAAATCCAGAGGAGTCAATGGATTAAAACCATATACAATTTCAGATGGAGAGTAGCTAGTAGTAGAATGAACACTCCTATTATATGCAAACTCAACATGTGGTAAACAATCTTCCCATGTTTTCAAATTCATTCGAATAATAGCACGCAAAAGAGTAGAAAGAGTTCGATTAACCACCTTAATCTGCCCATCAGTTTGTGGATGACAAGTAGTTGAAAACAATAGCTTAATACCTAACTTACCCCACAAAGTCTTCCATAAGTAGCTTAAGAACTTTGTATCTTGGTCTAAAACAATGCTCCATGGCATGCCATGCAAACGCACTACTTCTCTAAAGAACAAGTCAGCCACATTATTTGTATCATCAGTTTTATGGCATGGGATGAAGTGTGCCATCTTTGAAAATCTATCAACAACAACAAATACAGAATCCCTACCTCGTTTTGTTCGTGGCAATCCCAGTACAAAGTCCATGGATAAATCAACCCAGGGATGGCTAGGTATGGGTAAAGGGGCATACAAGCCATGGGTAAAACTTTAGATTTAGCATGTTTGCATGTTATGCATTTCTCACATATCCTCTCAACATCTCCTTTCATGTGTGGCCAAAAGAAGTGTTCATTTAGGACATCTAGGGTTTTCCTAACTCCGAAATGACCCATTAGACCACCCTTATGAGCTTCTCTTACAACCAACTCCCTTAAAGAACTCATAGGCATGCATAAACGATTTTCCCTAAATAAGAAACCCTTATGCCTATAAAACTTCTCAAAAGCTGACTTCTCACATGCTCCATACACGTTAGCAAAGTCCGGATCATTCACATATAAACCTTTAATATGTTCAAATCCTAATCAGTTTGCAGTAAGTGTAAAGATAAGGGCATACCTGTGGGATAATGCATCAGCTACCACATTGTCCTTACCTTGTTTATATTTGATGTTGTAGGGAAAGGTCTCAATGAATTCAATCCACTTGGCATGTCTTTTGTTCAACTTTCCTTGTCCCTTCAAGTGCTTCAACGATTCATGGTCAGTATGGATTACAAACTCCTTGGGCCAAAGGTAATGTTGCCATGTCTCCAAAGCCTGTACCAATGCATACATCTCTTTATCATAAGTAGGATAATTAAGGCTTGCTCCACTTAGCTTTTCACTGAAGTAAGCAATTGGGCGCCTTTCCTGCATCAAAACAGCTCTGATGCCAATACCTGAAGCATCACACTCAATCTCGAAAGCTTTTTCAAAGTTAGGTAAAGCAAGTAGGGGTGCAGAACTTAATTTTTCCTTGATGCAATTAAAAGCCTTGTCTTGGTCACTACCCCACCTAAAACTCGTGTTCTTTTTGATAAGCTCAGTGAGTGGTGCAGCAATGGTGCTAAAGTCCCTAACAAAGCGTCTATAGAAACTAGCTAGACCATGAAAGCTACGCACATCACTAATTGACTTAGGTGTAGGCTAATCACGAATTGCCTTAACCTTTTCCTCGTCAACCTCAGCACCTTTAGAACTCACAACATAGCCAAGAAATGTGATCTGATTAGTACAAAAGGAACATTTCTTTAAGTTAGCATACAATTTTTCAGAACGTAAAACACTTACAATAGAACGTAAATGGTCAAGATGCTCTTCTAGGGTTTTACTATAGACCAAAATATCATCAAAATACACAACCACAAATTTACCAATGAATGGACGCAAAACAGGATTCATTAGTCGCATAAAAGTGCTTGGTGCATTAGTGAGACCAAATGGCATAACAAGCCATTCATACAAACCGTATTTAGTTTTGAAAGCTATTCTCCACTCATCTCCCCCTCTCATCCTAATCTGATGATATCCACTTTTCAAATCAATCTTAGAAAAGACACAGGAACCATGCAATTCATCCAACATATCATCTAATCTAGGTATGGGGTGACGATACTTTACAGTGATTTTGTTGATTGCTCGACAATCAACACACATCCTCTAAGTCCCATCTTTCTTGGGTACAAGTAGGATAGGAACAACACATGGACTCATGCTTTCCCTCACATATCCTTTAGAAATAAGCTCCTCAACCTGCCTTTGAAGCTCTTTTGTCTCCTCAGGATTACTCTTATATGCTGGCCGGTTAGGGATGGATGCACTTGGGATGAAATTAATTTGATGCTCAATTCCTCTATTAGGTGGCAATCCACTTGGAACATCGTCAGGGAATACATCTTCAAATTCCTGCAATAGAGCAACAACAACACTAGGCAAAGATGGGTCAAACTTGTTAGTGTTAAAATAAGCCTCCTTGTACAGAAGTATGATCATAGGTTGTTTGGCATAGAATGCTCTTTTGACATCACTCCCTTTTGCATAGAAACTTTCTCTTTTCTTCTCTTTCTCTTGTGTCATCACGTTTTCTCCTCTCTTTTCTCTTTTATCAATCTTTCTTTTCTGTTCACTCTCATTTTTAATCCTTAATTGATCCTTATAAGCTTGTTGAGGCGATAATGGTACAAGAGTGACAGGTTTTTCATTCATTACAAAGGAATATCGGTTCTTGAAGCCATCTTGCATAACTCACCTATCAAATTGCCATGGTCTTCCTAAAAGAATATGGCCCATATGCATAGGTACAACATCACATAAAATTTCATCACGGTACCTTCCGATAGAAAATGATATGAGCACTTGCTTATTTACCTTGACTTCACCACTCTCATTCAACCATTGCAGCTTATATGGCCTAAGATGCTTCATAGTAGGTAAATCCAACTTCTCAACCATAGTTGTGCTAGCAACATTAGTACAACTCCCACCATTAATAATCATACTACATACCTTATCTTTGATGAGACACCTCATCTGAAAGATGTTATCTCGTTGCACCTCATTTTCTTCCTTTACTTGCACATTCAATGCTCGCCTTGTAACAAGAGCTACTCCATTAACTGGATACTCCTCTCCATCACTTTCACCCTTTAACGATGGCATACAATCATCATCTGATTCACTTTCAGTTTGAACTTCACCATTACTTCTCAAGATCATTGCATGCTTATTTGGACATTGAGATGCAATGTGACCCCTGCCCAAACACTTAAAACATTTAACATCTCTATTTCTACTTGGTTGGGGGTCAGAATTACCTGCCTCCTTGCTAGAACCCACATTCTTGTACTTGGATAGCTCAACTTTGGACTTGTAGTTGGTCATCTCGTCCCTTTTATTCCAATTTGGCTTCCAAGATGAGGTAGATCCTGAGTTCTGCCCAAACCATGTGGAACCCTTTCGTTTGAGTTGCCTTTCAACTTTCATGGCCATGTGTACCATGTCTTCTAATTCCACATAGTGTTGCAATTCAACCACGTTTGCTATGTCCTTATTTAACCCTTGTAGAAATCGAGCCATGGTTGCTTCTCTATCTTCTTCTACATTCGCCTGAATCATGGTAATCTCCATCTCCTTGTGGTAATCCTCCACACTTTTGGTGCCTTGAGTGAGCCCTTGCAGCCTTTGGTACAGCTCGCTATAATAGTGATTAGGGACAAACCTCCTCCTCATGATAGCCTTCATCTCCTCCCATGTATCAATAGGCCGCTCACGATTCCTTCTCCTAGTCAAAACAAGTTGATCCCACCAAATAATAGCATAATTAGTGAACTCAACTGCAGCAAGCTTTACCTTTTTCTCCTCGGAATAGTTGTGGCAATCAAAAACCAATTCAACCTTCTTCTCCCATTCTAGGTATGCATCAGGATCATTCTTACCTTGGAATGGAGGAAGTGTCATTTTAATACTGCCCAAATTATGGTCATAAGTGCCTTGCCTCCCAAATTCTCTTTGATCCCTTCTATTGTTAGCAGTTCGGACCACAGTAGTTTGATCATCAATTTCATCATCTTCTACATCATCTTCATGGTCATAGGCATGTCTCAACTGCCTTCTTGTTTAGGAGCCTCATACTCCCCATGCCTCCTTTGCAACTTTGCTATAGTATTAGATTGCTCCTCCATCCTCTCCCTCATATCATCAAATCTGGTATTCATACGCTCAAATTGTTGTTGCATAGCTTTGATCATGAAGGACACATCACCAGCTCCCTCCTGAGCTGCACCTTTGTCTTTGGATGTCATAGTATTGCTTCTATACAAAATAATAAGATACCTCACAGAGCATTCCCTCACGTGTTTCACTCAAAAGAAGGTGTCACACTCTCTCGTGTTTACACTCTTTATGGCTTTTTCTTGATATGAACTTTCACTCTTGCCTTTTACCACTTAGATTTCTCCTTTCAGCTCTATAAAGAACTAAAGAAGGTCAATCAAGAGTATTGATTTTGAACAGAATAAGATAAATGGTGTAGAATTGAACAAATCGGAGAACAAGGAATCAAAAAACGAAAAAGGATATCAAGGCAAACGATTTTAATGAACTAAACTCACAAAAAGAATTAGGATAAGGGAAGTTAAATTTAGAGGACAAACTTGGATAACAAGATGGGAAAATGGATGGCAGAATTGGAGTTGAGCAAGAAAACTTTGTTATTATTGTGGCCAATATGACCAAACTGTTAACTTTATCAATAACTTGAATTTGATGTTTCCTTTCTTTTCTTCTTTTTCTTGTTCTTTTTCTTTTTTTTTTTCATTGATCCTTCTTTTTTTTCTTTTTTTTTCCTTTTTCTTTTGCTCAACACAAAACAACAGTAGAACACTTAGATACAGAAATTGGAATTGAAATTAACACGTTGAGAAGGATTGCAAGCAAACAGATTTGTGCATTTGAATTCTAATGCACATAATAGACAAATTAAATCGACATAAATAAATCACAAGGTAGAAAATTGAAGAGTGAGTGGATTCAACCTGATTTAGAGCCAGGCTCTGATACCAACTGATGCGGAAAACCCAAAAAGACATGGCTCAGGAACCCAATGATATGAACTCCGATTATTTGTAAACGGAACCCAACACCAATGTTGGTATAGGATCGTTCTAACAAAGGTTAAGGGATTTTGGAGTTCTGACCCAATGATTATAAACAACCAAGAACCAGAACTATAAGATTCAGACGCCACTCCCAACAACAAAACGTTGAAGAAGATAAGTCTATTGAACCAACACACTCAAGTATGAAAGTTCAGAATTAGTTCTCAAAGAACCAGAGAAAATAGCTCATACATTCATCATATGCCGTCCTCCCTTGCAGCCAACCTTTTTATATGCTAACCCCCCTAAAACCCTAGCTAATAAGATGGGTTTATTAAGGAAATTCGTCCAATTTGCCAGCCAGCCCTTTTTATATGCTGATAAGATGGGCTTATTAAGGAAATTCGTCCAATCTGCCAGCCACCTCTTCTTATATGTTAATAAGATGGGCTTATTAAGGAATTTCGTCCAACCCACTAAATAATAATAAAACCCATGAAAATAACTTATTTAAATGCCCAAACATGGGCTCCCAAATCCAACTTCCTTCCCAAGGTCATGATTCTCGAATTCCTCCACAGATGACACATTTGCAAGCCTTGGCGAAGCCTCCATCATCCTTAACTCGTACCTGGCAATTTCCTGATAGTAAATGTCGCAGAACAAGTTGTTGAGAGCTTCCTTTATTTTCTTTGACCTTGCCCTTGTCATTGGTCCTCCAAGGTTTTGCAAAGCATCAACTCCCTTGTTGTTTTGAGCTGGTACAATATGGCTTCCATCATTCCCGCTCTCCTCAAAATGATTTGTCCTCAAATCAGCACCTACATCATCAAAGTGAAATGGAGAAAGATCAGAAACATTAAATGTTGCACTCACATTATACTCACCTGGCAAGTCAAGTTTATATGCATTATCATTGACTTTTGCCACCACTTGGAAAGGACCATCTCCCCTTGGTTGCAACTTTGATTTCCTTTGCTTAGGAAATCTATCCTTCCGCAAATGTACCCAAACCCAATCACCAGGTTCAAAGGTGATATGCCTACGACCTTTGTTGGCTTGTGTTTCATATTGTTTGGTTTTTCTCTCAATGTTAAGCCTAGCTTTCTCATGAAGTTGCCTAACCACTTCAGCCTTCTTTTTCCCATCCAAATTAACCCTGTCCTGTATAGGCAATGGTACTAAATCCAAAGGGGATAATGGATTAAAACCATAAACAAGCTCAAAAGGAGAATAACCTGTGGTACTATGAACAACACGATTATAGGCAAACTCCACAAAAGGCAAACATTCTTCCTAGGTTCTAGAGTTCTTACCAATAACAGCACGCAACAATGTACCAAGAGTTTGATTCACTACCTCAGTCTGTCCATCAGTTTGTGGATGGCAAGTTGTAGAAAACAACAACTTTGTTCCAAGCTTACCCCACAATGTTTTCCAAAAATGGCTCAAAAATTTTGCATCACGATCTGACACAATACTCTTCGGCACTCCATGTAGGCGAACAATCTCTCTGAAGAATAAGTCTGCAACATGTGTGGCATCATCTGTTTTGGTGCAAGCAATGAAATGTGCCATCTTTGAAAACCTGTCAACTACAACAAGAATACAATCTCGACCCTTCTTGGACCTAGGTAACCCAAGAATAAAATCCATAGAGATGTTGGTCCAAGGTTCACAAGGAATTTCTAAGGGCATATACTGACCATGGGGCAAAACCCGAGACTTGGCTTGTCTACAGGTAATACACCTGGCACATACTCTTTCAACATCCCTTTTCATATGTGGCCAAAAGAAATGTTCATTTAAAACATCAAAAGTCTTTTGAATGCCAAAGTGTCCCATTAAACCACCCCCATGAGCTTCCCTCACAAGTAATGCTCTCATAGACCCTTGAGGAATACAAAGTTTATTTACTCTAAACAAATACCCCTCATGTCTATAGAACTTACCAAAGGCAACTTTCTCACATGCAGCATATACATTACTAAAGTCAGCATCATTAGCATACAAATCAATAATGTGCTCAAACCCCAACAACTTAATGCTCAAAGTGCTAATCAATGTATACCTATGTGACAATGCGTCAGCAACAACATTTTCCTTACCTGATTTGTATTGAATTACATAAGGAAAAGTTTCAATAAATTCAACCCATTTTGCATGTCTCCTGTTCAACTTACCTTGCCCCTTCAAGTATTTTAAGGACTCATGATCAGTATGAATTACAAACTCCTTGGGCCAAAGGTAATGCTGCCATGTTTCTAAAGTCCTAACAAGTGCATACATTTCTTTATCATAAGTTGGATAATTCAATGTTGCCCCACTCAACTTCTCACTAAAGAATGCAATAGGTCATTTCTCTTGCATGAGGACTCCCCCAATCCCAATGCCTGATGCATCACATTCAATTTCAAAGATCTTAGAAAAATCAGGCAAAGCAAGAAGTGGTGCATTACACAACTTAGTCCTAAGCAAATCAAAGGCATCTTGTTGTTCCTTACTCCACTTGAAACCCACACTCTTTTTAATCACCTCACTCAATGGTGCAGCTATAGTACTAAAATCCTTAATGAACCTCCTATAAAAGCTAGCCAAACCATGGAAACTCCTCACATCACTCACACTCTTAGGTGTAGGCCATTCTTGAATTGCCTTAATCTTCTCTTTATCAACCTCTATGCCATGAGCAGACACAACATAACCCAAGAAAATAACATGATCCTTGCAGAAATCACATTTCTTCACGTTGGCATACAATTTCTCTTTCCTCAAAACATCAAGCATGCAATGCAAATGTTCAACATGCTCTTCTAGATTCCTACTGTATACTAATATGTCATCAAAATAAGCCACGACAAACTTTCCTAAGAAAGGTCTCAAAACATGATTCATTAATCTCATAAAAGTACTAGGTGCATTAGTCAAACCAAAGGGCATAACTAACCATTCATACAAACCATGCTTGGTCTTGAATGCAGTTTTCCATTCGTCTCCTTCCCTCATCCTAATTTGATGGTACCCACTCTTAAGGTCAATTTTAGAGAAGTAACACGCACCATGTAATTCATCTAGCATATCATCAAGCCTGGGTATAGGATGTCGATACTTAACTGTTATTTTGTTGGTAGCTCTACAATCAACACACATCCTCCAAGATCCATCTTTCTTTGGCACAAGTAACACTGGCACTGCACATGGACTCATGCTCTCCCTTACATGTCCCTTCTTCATCAACTCATCAACTTGCCTCTGAAGCTCCTTTGTCTCCTCAGGATTACTTCTATACGCTGGCTTATTGGGAATGGGAGCCCCAGGAATAAGATCAATGTGGTGTTCAATCCCTCTCCTTGGGGGTAAACCGTCTGGGATCTCCTCAGGGAATACATCATTATAATCCTGCAACAAAGATGAAATGGCACTAGGCAAAGATGAATCAAGGTCATTGTTAGAGAAATAAGAATCCTTGTAAAGGATCAAGATTATTTGTTGCCTAGCTTGGAAGGCAACCCTAACATCTGCTACTTTTGCAAACACACTCACTTGTTTTCTTTCATCTTCACTCTTGTGAACCTGACCACTCTTGTACTTAGCACTCTCAAATGCATTTATCTTCTTTTTCTCTCCCTCACTTTCTTTTCTCTCAACTCTCTCTTTCTTTTCACTCCTCCTCTTTTGCTCACTTTCATAAAGTCTCACTTGGTCTTCATACACTTGTTTTGGCGTCAATGGAACAAGTGTAAATGATTTTCCATCCATGGTGAAAGAATAGCGGTTCTTATAACCATCATGCAAAACTTTTCTATCAAATTGCCAAGGACGGCCCAATAACAAATGCCCAGCCTGCATAGGTACAACATCACAAAACAGCTCATCCTTATATCTACCAATGGAAAATGGAACCACAACTTGTTTAGTCACTTTCACCACTCCACTGTCATTCAACCATTGCAAATTATACGGTCTAGGGTGTTTGGTTGTAGGCAAGTTTAATTTGTCCACCAACTCTGTACTTGCTACATTAGTGCAACTACCGCCATCGATGATCAAGTAACAGAGTCTATCTTGAACTAAACATCGAGTATGGAAAATATTTTCCCGCTGCATCTCAATGTCATCCTCCTCCTTAACCTGCACACTAAGGGCTCTCCTTGATACTAAAAGTCGTCCACCATGCTCTGGATACTCTATCCCTTCATCAACATCACTAGCATCCTCTAGTGGTGGCATTTGGTCTTCATCACTAGCATCACTGCCAGACAAATAGTCACCATTCTCCTTAAGGTATATGGTTCTCTTATTAGGACATTGTGAAGCCACATGACCCCTACCCAGACATCTAAAGCATTTGATGTCTCTAGTTTTTCCTTGGGTGCCCTCAAGTTTTTCTTCAGATTTTCCCCTTTCCAGGCTGCCCCCACTAGTCTGAGGTCTATGTGAATTGGTTTTAAGCTTAGAAGTCATCTTCTCTTCCTTCTTCCCCCAGTTTGACTTCCAAATAGATGAACCTAAGTTCTGATTATATCTAGAAGTGCTCCTTCCCTTAAGTTGCCTCTCAACCTTCATGGCAATGTGTACCATGTCTTCGAGCTCTACATAGTGTTGCAGTTCTACCACATCAGCTATGCTTCTATTCAACCCTTGGAGGAACCTAGCCATGGTTGCCTCCCTATCCTCCATTACATTTGCCCTAACCATAGCAATTTCCATCTCCTTATGGTACTCTTCCACACTCTTGGAACCTTGTGTAAGGCTCTGCAACTTGTTGTACAAGTCCCTATAATAAGAGCTGGGAACAAATCTCCTTCTCATCACAGTCTTTAACTCATTCCAAGTTTCTATGGTTCTCTCAAAATTCCTTCTCCTGGTGGTAACTTGCTGGTCCCACCATACTATAGCATAATCAGTGAACTCTGCCACAGCTAACTTCACCTTCTTCTCCTCAGAGAAGTTGTGGCACTCATATATTAATTCTACCCTTCGTTCCCAATCCAAATAGACATCAGGGTCAGCTTTTCCTTGGAAGGAAGGTATTTTCATTTTAATACTACTAAGATTTTTGTCTACTCCTTCCTCCACTCTATTTCTGTTATCCCAACCTCCATTGTACCTATCATGAACATTTCCATTGCCTCTTACTCCTTTACCATTCCTATTACCACGTCCTCCTCTAAAACCACCTCTGGAGTTTCTACTAACATTATCACCATCATCACAATAATCATCACCATCTTCACCAAAGTCATGTTCAAATTGCTCCTTCGTGACCCTCCCAGCTGGCCTCTTAGGATTGACACTCGATTCCCCTTCTATTTTATCCATCCTATCTCAAACTTCCCAAAACATTTGGTCAATCCTATCAAACTTCTGCTCTAAGGATTTCATAAGCAATTTGAAATCTGGAACAACAACTTCCTCTTCTCCATGTGGGAAACTGCCTTCTTTAGCATTGGACATTGTGTAAACCAGATTGTTAGTAAAGAAAGAATATACCTCACAAAAACTCACTCCCTGGCGTGTTTGCTCTCCACTCAACTATAGTAGTCCTCAACTCTCGTGTTTCACACAATGAATTGCAAGACTTTAAGAGCTCTTTCAATGGTTCCAAGCAAAACTAAATTCAAAACAAACAAAACTTGAATATATCAATCCTAGACCTAACTCTTCAGAGAAGTGACACAGCCAAAAAGATGGGCAACAAAGCAAACCGAATGACAAGGAATTCAATGGTATGAGCAGTGCAATCAGACAACAATCAGTTATCGAATATAATTGAGTAAATGACCAATTGAGCAATGAACCCATTTTTTTTTTTTTTATTTTGGGTTTACTATTGGGTACTTTTGTAGAAGAAACAAATATCAGAAAAGAAACCCACGAAATACACGATTTTGTTTTTGTCTTTGTTTTCTTTTTTGTGTTTTTTTGTTTCTCTTTTTGATTATTCAATCAACAATGAACAATACACGAAAGAGATGATAACAAAAGGATAACAAACCTGAGTTAGAGCCAAAGCTCTGATACCAAATGATATGAACTCCGATTATTTGTAAACGGAACCCAACACCAATGTTGGTATAGGATCGTTCTAACAAAGGTTAAGGGATTTTGGAGTTCTGACCCAATGATTATAAACAACCAAGAACCAGAACTATAAGATTCAGATGCCACTCCCAACAACAAAATGTTGAAGAAGATAAGTCTATTGAACCAACACACTCAAGTATGAAAGTTCAGAATTAGTTCTCAAAGAACCAGAGAAAATAGCTCATACATTCATCATATGCCATCCTCCCTTGCAGCCAACCTTTTTATATGCTAACCCCCCTAAAACCCTAGCTAATAAGATGGGTTTATTAAGGAAATTCGTCCAATTTGCTAGCCAGCCCTTTTTATATGCTGATAAGATGGGCTTATTAAGGAAATTCGTCCAATCTGCCAGCCACCTCTTCTTATATGTTAATAAGATGGGCTTATTAAGGAATTTCGTCCAACCCACTAAATAATAATAAAACCCATGAAAATAACTCATTTAAATGCCCAAACATGGGCTCCCAAATCCAACTTCCTTCCCAAGGTCATGATTCTCGAATTCCTCCACAGATGACACATTTGCAAGCCTTGGCGAAGCCTCCATCATCCTTAACTCGTACCTGGCAATTTCCTGATAGTAAATGTCGCAGAACAAGTTGTTGAGAGCTTCCTTTATTTTCTTTGACCTTGCCCTTGTCATTGGTCCTCTAAGGTTTTGCAAAGCATCAACTCCCTTGTTGTTTTGAGCTGGTACAATATGGCTTCCATGTGTCCCACATCAGTTCCTGAGAGGGTCTTTGGGCTGTTTATAAGGGTTGGATCAACCCTCCATTCTTGAGCTAGCTTTTGTGGTGGAGTTAGGGTACAAACTCTTATCAGGTGGTATCAGAGCCAAACCTCAGAGGGTTGGTGGGCGAATGTACAAAGGTTCCCTGCCACCGTGCCGATGAGGCAGCACGGAGACGTGCAGTTTAAAGGGGTCGGGAATGATGTGTCCCACATCAGTTCCTGAGAGGGTCTTTGGGCTGTTTATAAGGGTTGGATCAACCCTCCATTCTTGAGCTAGCTTTTGTGGTGGAGTTAGGGTTCAAACTCTTATCACCCAACGCACACAATAAATCAAAGAGCAACCAGGAAAGTTAAATCAGAGTTTAATAACACAAACCCTAGACCTAATATTCGAAGGAACACGAACCTAGGGTATTTAAGATGGATATGGACGCCACACTCTAGAAAAGGAAGGAATTGGGAGTGATAAGTCGATTTGAATGCCACAAGAAGAAGTACCTCTTGCTAAGTTCTTTAGTTCTTAAAAGAACTGAGGGAGAAAAACCCTTGCTTTCTATTTCGTCTGATTTCCAAACCTTACAAGGGGTGCCTATTTATAGGCTTAGATAGCAATCCTAAAGGGGTAAAATTCCAATTTAGGAGAAATCACAATTTTGGAGGAATTTCGGACTAATTCCAGCACATACAATAAACTCCTATTTAGGAGTGAATGCTATCACTTAGTTTGACCCATTAAGTAGTCCAATTATATTAATTAGGCCTTGGCTCTCTTTAAAACTTGAATTCGCTCCATTTGAAACTTGGTTGGCCTGAATGTCTAGAATCAGCCCATTTAGTGAATCTTTAATATTTCTGGCCCTAGCTCGTGTTATTGAGCCTTTTGGAATGTGCAATGGACCTCTTGCATCCATTGAATCTCTAGCTCGTGTTATTGGGCCTTCTGCAATGTGCAATGGACCTCTTGAATCAATTGAAGCACTAGCTTGTGTTATTGGGCCTTCTTGAATGTGTGATGGACTTTTTGCTTCCTTTGAAGCCTTCCACCCATCATCTCCACGGTTCTCATCATAATCCCTCATTCTAACTTAATGATGTTGAAAATAGCTTGTGTACAAACAATAAGCACTCTATTCAAGTTAACAAGCACATCAACACCTCCTTGGAACTAGGAAACCATTCAATTTCATTAAACAATGAGTATCTAATGATCATTAGCATTTCTTACAAGTATTTTCAGCTTAATCACTCATTAATGTGTGCTTCTCTTGATTTCCTACTAACACGGCTGGACTTTTTGTTGTAATCACTCATTCTAACTTAATGATGCTGAAAATTGCTTGTGTACAAACAAGAAGCACTCTATTCATGTTAACAAGCACATCAACACCTCCTTGGAACTAGAAAACCATTGACTTCATTAAACAACGAGTATCTAATGATCCGTAGCATTTCCTACAAGTATTTTCAGCTTAATCACTCATTAATGTGTGCTTCTTTGGATTTCCTTCTAACAAGGCTAGACTTTTTGTTTTAATCACTCATTCTAACTTAATGATGTTGAAAATACCTTGTGTACAAACAATAAGCACTCTATTCATGTTTACAAGCACATCAACACCTCCTTGGAACTGGGAAACCATGGAATTCCATTAAACGACGAGTATCTAATGATCATTAGCATTTCCTACAAGTTCTTTTAGCTTAATCACTCATTAATGTGTGCTTCTCTTGATTTGGTTCTAACAAGGCTGGACTTTTTGTTGTAATCACTCATTCTCACTTCATTATGTTGAAAATACCTTGTGTACAAACAATAAGCACTCTATTCATGTTAACAAGCACATCAACACTTCATTGGAATTAGGAAACCATTGAATTTCATAAAACAAGGTGTATCTAATGATCATTAGCATTTCTTACAAGAATTTTCAGCTTAATCACTCATTAATGTGCGCTTCACTTGATTTCCATCTAACCTGGCTGGACCTTTTGTTTTAATGACTCATTCTCACTAAATTATGTTGAAACTAGCTTGTGTACAAAAAATAAGCACTCTATTCATGTTAACAAGGACATCAACACCTCCTTGGAACTAGGAAACCATTGAATTTCATTAAACAACGGGTATCTAATGATCATTAGCATTTCTTACAAGTATTTTCGGCTTAATCACTCATTTATGTGTGCTTCTCTTGATTTCCTTCAAACAAGGCTGGACTTTTTGTTGTAATCACTCATTCTAACATAATGATGTTGAAAATAGCTTGTGTACAAACAATAAGCAGTCTATTCAAGTTAACAAGCACATCAAGACCTCCTTGGAACTAGGAAACCATTGAATTTCAGTAAACAATGAGTATCTGATGATCATTAGCATTTCTTACAAGTATTTCAGCCAAATCTCTCATTAATGGGTGCTTCTCTTGATTTCCTTCTAACAAGGCTGGACTTTTTGTTGTAATCAATCATTCTCACTTAATGATGCTGAAAATACCTTGTGTACAAACAATAAGCACTCTATTCATGTTAACAAGCACATCAACACCTCCTTGGAACTAGGAAACCATTGAATTTCATTAAACAACGATTATCTAATTATCATTAGCATTTCTTACAAGTATTTTCAGCTTAATCACTCATTAATGTGTGCTTCTCTTGATTTCCTTCTAACAAGGCTGGACTTTTTGTTGTAATCTCTCATTCTCATCTAATGATGTTGGAAATGGCTTGTGTACAAACAATCAGCACTCTATTCATGTTGGCAAGCACATCAACACTTCTTTGGATTTAAGAAACCATTCAAATTCATTAAATAATGAGTATCCAATGATCATTAGCATTTCTTACAAGTATTTTCAGCTTAATCACTCATTAATGTGTGCTTCTCTTGATTTCCTTCTAACAAGGCTCCACTTTTTGTTGTAATGACTCATTCTCACTTAATTATGTTCAAAATACCTTGTCTACAAATAAGAAGCACTCTATTCATGTAAACAAGCACATCTACACTTCCTTGGAATTAGGAAACCATTGAATTTCATAAAACAATGCGTATCCCATGATCATTAGCATTTCATACAAGTGTTTTCAGCTTAATCACTCATTAATGTGTGCTTCTCTTGATCTCCTTCTAACTAGGCTGGACCTTTTGTTGTAATCACTCATTCTCACTAAATTATGTTGAAACTAGCATGTGTGCAAACAATAAGCACTCTATTCATGTGAAGAAGCACATCGACACCTCCTTGGAACTAGGAAACCATTGAATTTGTTAAACAACGAGTATCTAATGATCATTAGCATTTCCTACAAGTATTTCAGCTTAATCACTCATTAATGTGTGCTTCGCTTGATTTCCTTCTAACAAGGCTAGACTTTTTGTTGTAATCACTCATTCTCACTTTATCATGTTGAAAATACCTTGTGTACAAACAATAAGCACTCTATTCATGTTAACAAGCACATCAACACTTCCTTGGAAGTAGGAAACCATTGAATTTCATAAAACAAGGTGTATCTAATGATCATTAGCATTTCTTACAAGAATTTTCAGCTTAATCACTCATTAATGTGTGCTTCACTTGATTTCCATCTAACCTGCTGGACCTTTTGTTGTAATGACTCATTCTCACTAAATTATGTTGAAACTAGCTTGTGTACAAAAGATAAGCACTCTATTCATGTTAACAAGGACATCAACACCCCCTTGGAACTAGGAAACCATTGAATTTCATTAAACAACGGGTATCTAATGATCATTAGCATTTCTTACAATTATTTTCAGCTTAATCACTCATTAATGTGTGCTTCTCTTGATTTCCTTCTAACAAGGCTGGACTGTTTGCTTTCATCACTCATTCTAACTTAATGATTTCGAAAATACCATGTGTACAAACAATAAGCACTCTATTCATGTTAACAAGCACATCAACACCTCCTTGGAACTAGGAAACCATTGAATTTAATTAAACAACGAGTATCTAATGATCATTAGCATTTCTTACAATTATTTTCAGCTTAATCACTCATTAATGTGTGCTTCTCTTGATTTCCTTCTAACAAGGCTGGACTTTTTGCTTTCATCACTCATTCTAACTTAATGATTTCGAAAATACCATGTGTAAAAACAATAAGCACTCTATTCATGTTAACAAGCACATCAACACCTCCTTGGAACTAGGAAACCATTGAATTTCATTAAACAACGAGTATCACAAGATCATTAGCATTTCTTGCAAGTATTTCAGCCTAATAACTGATTAATGTGTGCTTGTCTAGATTTCCTTCTAGACAAGTATCTAATGATGATTAGCATTTCTTACAAGTATTTTCAGCTTAATCACTCATTAATGTGTGCTTCTCTTGATTTCCTACTAACAAGCCTGGTCTTTTTGCAGTAATCACTCATTCTCACTTAATGATGTTGAAAATAGCTTGTGTACAAGCAATAAGCACTCTATTCATGTTAACAAGCACATCAACACCTCCTTGGAACTAGGAAACCATTGAATTTCATTAAACACCGAGTATCTAATCATCATTAGCTTTTCTTACAAGTAATTCAGCTTAATCACTCATTAATGTGTGCTTCTCTTGATTTCCTTCAAACAAGGCTGGTTTTTTTGTTGTAATCAGTCATTCCCACTTCATGATGAAGAAAATAGCTTGTGTACTAACAATAAGCACTCTATTCAAGTTAACAAGCACATCAACACCTCTTTGGAAGTAGGAAACCATTGAATTTCATTAAACAACGAGTATCTAATGATCATTTGCATTTCTTACAAAGACTTTCAGCTTAATCACCCATGAATGTGTGCTTCTCTTGATTTCCTTCTAACAAGGCTGGACTTTTTGTTGTAATCAGTCATTCGAACTTAATCATGTTGAAAATAGCTTGTCTACAAACAATAAGCACTCCATTCATGTTAACAAGCACATCAACACCTCCTTGGAAATAGGAAACCATTGAATTTCATTAAACAACGAGTATCTAATGATCGTTAGCATTTCTTACAAGTATTTTCAGCTTAATCACTCATGAATGTGTGCTTCTCTTGATTTCCTTCTAACATGGCTGGACTTTTTGTCGTAATCACTCATTCTCACATCATTGTGTTGAAAATAGCATGTGTACAAACAATAAGCACTCTATTCATGTTAACAAGCACATCAACACCTCTTTGGAAGTAGGAAACCATTGAATTTAATTAAACAACGAGTATCTAATGATCAGTAGCTTTTTTTAAAACTATTTTCAGCCTAATCGCTCATTAATGTGTGCTTCTCTTGATTTCCTTCTAACAAGGCTGGACTTTTTGTTGTAATCACTCACTCTCACTTCATTATGTTGAAAATACCTTGTGTACAAACAATAAGCACTCTATTCATGTTAACAAGCACATCAACACTTCCTTGGAATTAGGAAACCATTGAATTTCATAAAACAAGGTGTATCTAATGATCATTAGCATTTCTTACAAGAATTTTCAGCTTAATCACTCATTAATGTGTTCTTCACTTGATTTCCATCTAACCTGGCTGGACCTTTTGTTGTAATGACTCATTCTCACTAAATTATGTTGAAACTAGCTTCTTTACAAAAAATAAGCACTCTATTCATGTTAACAAGGACATCAACACCCCCTTGGAACTAGGAAACCATTGAATTTCATTAAACAACGGGTATCTAATGATCATTAGCATTTCTTACAATTATTTTCAGCTTAATCACTCATTAATGTGTGCTTCTCTTGATTTCCTTCTAACAAGGCTGGACTTTTTGTTTTCATCACTCATTCTAACTTAATGATTTCGAAAATACCATGTGTACAAACAATAGGCACTCTATTCATGTTAACAAGCACATCAACACCTCCTTGGAACTAGGAAACCATTGAATTTCATTAAACAATGAGTATCACAAGATCATTAGCATTTCTTGCAAGTATTTCAGCCTAATAACTGATTAATGTGTGCTTGTCTAGATTTCCTTCTAGACAAGTATCTAATGATGATTAGCATTTCTTATAAGTATTTTCCGCTTAATCACTCATTAATGTGTGCTTCTCTTGATTTCCTACTAACAAGCCTGGTCTTTTTGTAGTAATCACTCATTCTCACTTAATGATGTTCAAAATACCTTGTGTACAAACAATAAGCACTCTATTCATGTTAACAAGCACATCAACACCTCCTTGGAACTAGGAAACCATTGAATTTCATTAAACACCGAGTATCAAATCATCATTAGCTTTTCTTACAAGTATTTCAGCTTAATCACTCATTAATGTGTGCTTCTCTTGATTTCCTTCAAACAAGGCTGGTTTTTTTGTTGTAATCAGTCATTCCCACTTCATGATGAGGAAAATAGCTTGTGTACTAACAATAAGCACTCTATTCAAGTTAACAAGCACATCAAAACCTCTTTGGAAGTAGGAAACCATTGAATTTCATTAAACAACGAGTATCTAATGATCATTTGCATTTCTTACAAAGATGTTCAGCTTAATCACTCATGAATGTGTGCTTCTCTTGATTTCCTTCTAACAAGGCTGGACTTTTTGTTGTAATCAGTCATTCGAACTTAATGATGTTGAAAATAGCTTGTGTACAAACAATAAGCACTCTATTCATGTTAGCAAGCACATCAACACCTCCTTGGAAATAGGAAACCATTGAATTTCATTGGACAACGAGTATCTAATGATCATTAGTGTTTCTTACAAATATTTTCAGCTTAATCACTCATTAATGTCTGCTTCTCTTGATTTCCTTGTAACAAGGCTGGACTTTTTGTCGTCATCACTCATTCTCACATCATTATGTCGAAAGTACCTTGTGTACAAACAATAAGCACTGTATTCAAGTTAACAAGCATATCGACACCTCCTTGGAACTAGGAAACCATTGAATTTCATTAAACGACGAGTATCTCAAGATCATTAGCATTTCTTGCAAGTATTTCAGCCTAAGAACTGATTAATGTGTGCTTGTCTAGATTTCCTTCTAACAAGGCTGGACTTTTTGTTGTAATCAGTCATTCTCACTAAATTATGTTGAAACTAGCTTGTGTACGAAAAATAAGCACTCTATTCATGTTAACAAGCGCATCAACACCTCCTTGGATCGAGGAAACCATGGAATTTCATTGAACTACGATTATCTAATGATCGTTAGCATTTCTTACAAGTATTTTCAGCTTAATCACTTCATTAATGTGTGCTTTACTTGATTTCCTTCTAACAAGTCTGGACTTTTTGTTATAATCACTAATTCTCAATTCCTTAAGTTGAAAATAACTTGTGTACAAACAATCAGCACTCTATTCATGTTAAGAGGCAAATGACACTTCCTTGGAGTTAGGAAAACATTGAATTTCATAGAGCAAGGAGTATCTAATGATCATTAGCATTTCTTACAAGTATTTTCAGCTTAATCACTCATTAATGTGTGCTTCTCTTGATTTCCTTCTAACAAGGCTGGACTTTTTGTTGTAATCACTCTTTCTCACGAAATTATGTTGAAACTAGCTTGTGTACAAACAAGAAGCACTCTATTCATGTTAACAAGCACATCAACACCTCCTTGGAACTAGGAAACCATTGAATTTCATTAAACAATGAGTATCTAATGATCGTTAGCATTTCTTACAAGTATTTTCAGCTTAACCACTCATTAATGTGTGCTTCTCTTGATTTCCTTCTAACAAGGCGGGACTTTTTGTTGTAATCACTTGTTCTCACTTCATTCTGTTGAAAATACCTTGTGTACATACAATTAGCACTCTATTCATGTTAACAAGCACATCAACACTTCCTTGGAATTAGGAAACCATTGAATGTCATAGAGCAAGGTGTATCTAATGATCATTAGCATTTCCTACAAGTATTTTCAGCTTAATCACTCACTAATGTGTGCTTCTCTTGATTTCCTTCTAACAAGGCTGGACATTTTGTTGTAATCACTCATTCTAACTTAATGAAGTTGAAAATACCTTGTGTACAAACAATAAGCACACTATTCAAGTTAACAAGCACATCAACACCTCCTTGGAACTAGGAAACCATTGAATTTCAACGTGTATCTAAGGATCATTAGCATTTCTTACTAGTATTTTCAGCTTAATCACTCATTAATCTTTGCTTCTCTTGATTTCCTTCAAACAAGGCTGGACTTTTTGCTGTAATTACTCATTCTCACTTCATTATGTTGAAAATAGCTTGTGTACAAACAATAAGCACTCTATTCTTGTTAACATGCACATCAAAACCTCCTTGGAACTAGGAAACCATTGAATTTCATTAAACAAGGAGTATCTAATGATCATTAGCATTTCTTACAAATATTTTCAGCTTAATCACTCATGAATATCTGCTTCTTTTGATTTCCATCTAACAAGGCTGGACTTTTTGTCGTGATCACTCATTCTCACATCATTATGTCAAAAATACCTTGTCTACAAACAATAAGCACTGTATTCAAGTTGACAAGCACATCGACACCTCCTTGGAACTAGGAAACGATTGAATTTCATTGAACAACGAGTATCTCAAGATCATTAGCATTTCTTGCAAGTATTTCAGCCTAATAACTGATTAATGTGTGCTTGTCTAGATTTCCTTCTAACAAGGCTGGACTTTTTGTTGTAATCACTCATTCTAACTTAAAGATGTTCAAAATACCTTGTGTACAAACAATAAGCACTCTATTCATGTTAACAAGCACATCAACACCTCCTTGGAACTAGGAAACCATTGAATTTCATTAAACAACAAGTATCTAATGATGATTAGCATTTCTTACAAGTATTTTCCGCTTAATCACTCATGAATGTGTGCTTAGGGAGTGGTCTGTGAGGTATCTTATTATTTTGTGTAGAAGTAATACTATGACATCCAAAGACAAAGGTGCAGCTCAGGAAGGAGCTGGTGATCTGTCCTTCATGATCAAAGCTATGCAACAACAATTTGAGCGTATGAATACTAGATTTGATGATATGAGGGAAAGGATGGAGAAGCAATCTAATACTATAGCAGAGTTGCAAAGGAGGCATGGGGAGTATGAGGCTCCTAAAGCAAGAAGGCAGTTGAGATGTGCCTATGACCATGAAGATGATGTAGAAGATGATGAAATTGACGATCAAACTACTGTGGTCCGAACTGCTAACAATAGATGGGATCAAAGAGAATTTGGGAGGCAAGGCACCTATGACCATAATTTGGGCAGTATTAAAATGACACTTCCTCCATTCCAAGGTAAGAATGATCCTGATGCATACCTAGAATGGGAGAAGAAGGTTGAGTTGGTTTTTGATTGCCACAACTATTCTGAGGAGAAAAAGGTAAAGCTTGCTGCAGTTGAATTCACTGATTATGCTATTATTTGGTGGGATCAACTTGTTTTGACTAGGAGAAGGAATCGTGAGCGGCCTATTGATACATGGGAGGAGATGAAGGCTATCATGAGGAGGAGGTTTGTCCCTAATCACTATTACAGGGAGCTGTACCAAAGGCTGCAAGGGTTCACTCAGGGCACCAAAAGTGTGGAGGATTACCACAAGGAGATGGAGATTACCATGATTCAGGCGAATGTAGAAGAAGATAGAGAAGCAACCATGGCTCGATTTCTGCAAGGGCTAAATGGGGCGTGGTTGAATTGCAACACTATGTGGAATTAGAAGACATGGTACACATGGCCATGAAAGTTGAAAGGCAACTCAAACGAAAGGGTTCCACACAGTTTGGGCAGAACTCAGGATCTACCTCATCTTGGAAGCCAAATTGGAATGAAAGGGACGAGATGACCAACTACAAGTCCAAAGCTGAGCTATCCAAGTACAAGAATGTGGGTTCTAGCAAGGAGGCAGGTAATTCTGACCCCCAACCAAGTAGAAATAGAGATGTTAAATGTTTTAAGTATTTGGGCAGGGGTCACATTGCATCTTAATGTCCAAATAAGCGTGCAATGATCTTAAGAAGTAATGGTGAAGTTGAAACTGAAAGTGAATCAGATGATGATTCTATGCCATCATCAAAGGGTGAAAGTGATGGAGAGGAGTATCCAGTTAATTGAGTAGCTCTTGTTACAAGACGAGCATTGAATGTGCAAGTGAAAGAAGAAAATGTGGGGCAACAAGATAACATCTTTCAGATGAGATGTCTCATCAAAGATAAGGTATGTAGTATGATTATTGATGGTGGGAGTTGCACTAATGTTGCTAGCACAACTATGGTTGAGAAGCTGAATTTACCTACTATGAAGCATCCTAAACCATATAAACTTCAATGGTTGAATGAGAGTGGTGAAGTTAAAGTAGATAAGCAAGTGCTCGTGTCATTTTCCATTGGAAGGTATCACGATGAAGTTTTATGTGATGTTGTACCTATGCAAGCAGGTCATATTCTATTAGGAAGGCCATGGCAGTTTGACAGACGAGTTATGCACGATGGATTCAAGAATCGATATTCCTTTGTAATGAATGATAAACCCGTCACTCTTGTACCATTATCACCTCAACAAGCTTATGAGGATCAATTAAGGATAAAAACTGAGAGTGAACAGAAAAGAGAGATGGAAAAAGGGAAAATAGAGGAGAAAACGTGAGAACACAAGAGAAAGAGAAGAAAACAGAAAGTTCCTATGCAAAAGAAAGTGATGTACAAAGAGCAATTTTTGCCAAACAACCTATGATCATACTTTTGTATAAAGTGGCTTATTTTAATACTAACAAGTCTGAGCCATCTTTGCCTAGTGTTGTTGTTGTTCTATTGCAGGAATTTGAAGGTGTATTCTATGACGATATTCCAAGTGGATTGCCACCCAAGAGAGGAATTGAGCATTAAATTGATTTCATTCCTAGTGCATGCATCTCAAACCAGCCAACATATAAGAGTAATTCTAAGGAGACAAAGGAGCATAGAAGACAGGTTGAAGAACTTATTTTCAAAGGATATGTGAGGGAAAGCATGAGTCATTGTATAGTTCCTATCCTACTTGTACGAGGAAAGTTGAACATAAGGCATGCCAAGTGGATCAAATTCATTCAAACCTTTCCCTACGTCATCAAGTATAAACAAGGTGATGATTCGAGGACGAATCTTTTTGAGGAAAGGGGGAATGATGAGAACCGTAGACATGAAGGGTGGAAGGCTTCAAAGGATGCAAAAAAGTCCATTGCACATTCCAGACGGCCCAATAACATGAGTTAGAGATTCAATTGATGCAAGAGGTCCATTGCACATTCTAGAAGGCCCAATAACACTAGCTAGGGCTTCAATGGATGCAAGAGGTCCATTGCACATTCCAGAAGGCCCAATAACACGAGCTAGGGCCAGAAAGATTAAAGAAGCACTAAATGGGCTGATTCTGGACATTCAGGCCAACCAAGCTTCAAATGGTGCGAATTCAAGTTTTAAAGAGAGCCCAGGCCTAATTAATATAATTGGACTACTTAATGAGTCAGACTAAGTGATAGTATTCACTCCTAAATAGGAGTTTATTGTATGTGCTGGAATTAGTTCGAAATTCCTCCAAAATACGGATTTCTCCTAAATAGGAATTTTGCCTCTTTAGAATTGCTATCTAAGCCTATAAATAGGCACCCCTTGTAAGCCTCGGAAATCAGACAATCAAGAAACAAGACAACTTTGAGTGAAATAGAAAGCAAGGCTTTTTCTCCCTCGGTTCTTTGAGAACTAAACAACCTATCAAGAGGTACTTCTTCTTATGGCGTTCAAATCGAGTTATCACTCCCAATTCCTTTCTCTTCTGGAGTGTGGCGTCCATATCCTTCTTGAATACCATAGGTTCGTGTTCCTTCGAATATTGGGTCTAGGGTTTCTGTTATTAAACTCTGATTTAGCTTTCCTGGTTGTTCTTTGATTCATTGTGTGCGTTGGGTCCCTAAGCCATGTCTTTTTGGGGTTTTCCGCATCACAATGAGTATCTAATGATCATTAGCATTTCTTACAAATATTTTCAGCTTAATCACTCATTAATATCTGCTTCTCTTGATTTCCTTCTAACAAGGCTGGACTTTTTGTCGTGATCACTCATTCTCACATCATTATGTCGAAAATACCTTGTGTACAAACAATAAGCACTGTATTCAAGTTAACAAGCACATCGACACCTCCTTGGAACTAGGAAACCATTGAATTTCATTGAACAACGAGTATCTCAAGATCATTAGCATTGCTTGCAAGTATTTCAGCCTAATAACTGATTAATGTGTGCTTGTCTAGATTTCCATCTAACAAGGCTGGACTTTTTGTTGTAATCACTCATTCTAACTTAAAGATGTTCAAAATACCTTGTGTACAAACAATAAGCACTCTATTCATGCTAACAAGCACATCAACACCTCCTTGGAACTAGGAAACCATTGAATTTCATTAAACAACAAGTATCTAATGATGATTAGCATTTCTTACAAGTATTTTCTGCTTAATCACTCATTAATGTGTGCTTCTCTTGATTTCCTTCAAACAAGGCTGGACTTTTTGTTGTAATCACTCATTCTCACTTCATTATGATGAAAATAGCTTGTGTACAAACAATAAGCACTCTATTCAAGTTAACAAGCACATCAACACCTCTATGGAAGTAGGAAACCATTGAATTTCATGAAACAACGAGTATCTAATGAACATTAGCATTTCTTACAAAGATTTTCAGCTTAATCACTCATTAATGTGTGCTTCTATTGATTTCCTTCTAACAAGGCTGGACTTTTTGATGTAATCACTCATTCTAACTTAATGATGTTCAAAATACCTTGTCTACAAACAATAAGCACTCTATTCTAGTTAACAAGCACATCAACACCTCCTTGTAACTAGGAAACCATTGAATTTCATTAAACAATGAGTATCTAATGATCAGTAGCATTTCTTACAAGTATTTTCAGCTTAATCACTCATTAATCTGTGCTTCTCCTGATTTGCTTCTAACAAGGCTGGACTTTTTGTTGTAATCACTCATTCTCACCAAATGATGTTGAAAATGGCTTGTGTGCAAACAAGAAGCACTCTATTCATGTTAACAAGCAGATCAACACTTCCTTGGAATTAAGAAACCGTTCAAATTCATTAAACAACGAGTATCTAATGATCATTAGCATTTCTTTCAAGTATTTTCAGCTTAATCACGCACTAATGTGTGCTTCTCTTGATTTCCTTCAAACAAGTCTGGACTTGTTGTTGTAATCACTCATTCTAACTTAATGATGTTCAAAATAGCCTGTGTACAAACAATAAGCACTATATTCATGTTAACAAGCACATGAACACCTCCTTGGAAATAGGAAACCATTGAATTTTATTAAACAACGAGTATCTAACGATTGTTAGCATTTCTTACAAGTATTTCCAGCTTAATCACTCATTAATGTGTGCTTCTCTTGATTTCCTTCTAACAAGGCTGGACTTTTTGTTTTAATCACTCATTCTAACTTAATGATTTTAAAAATACCGTGTGTACAAGCAATAAGCACTCTATTGATGTTAACAAGCACATCAACACCTCCTTGGAACTAGGAAACCATTGAATTTCATTAAACAACGAGTATCTAATGATCATTACCATTTTTAGAGGTATTTTCAGGTTAACCACACATTAATGTGTGCTTCTCTTGATTTCCTTCTAACAAGGCTGAACTTTTTGTTGTAATCACTCATTCTCACTTCACTATGTTGAAAATACCTTGTGTACAAACAATAAGCACTCTATTCATGTTAACAAGCACATCAACACCTCCTTGGAACTAGGAAACCATTGAATTTCATTAAAGAACGAGTATCTAATGATCATTAGCATTTCTTACAAGTATTTTCAGCTTAATCACTCATTAATGTGTGCTTCTCTTGATTTCCTTCTAACAAGGCTGGACTTGTTGTAATCACTCATTCTCACTTCATTATGTTGAAAATAGCTTCTGAACAAACAATAAGCACCCTATTCATGTTCACAAGCACATCAACAGCTCTGTGGAACTAGGAAACCATTGAATTTGATTAAATAACAAGTATCTAATCATCATTAGCATTTCTTACAAGTATTTTCAGCTTATTCACTTGTTAATGTGTGCTTCTATGCTTTCCTACTAACAAGGCTGGATTTTTTGTTGGAATGACTCATTCTCACCTAATGATGTTGAAAATGGCTTGGGTACAAACAATAAGCACTCTATTCATGTTAACAAGCACATCAACACTTCCTTGGAATTAAGAAACCATTCAAATTCATTAAACAACGAGTATCTAATGACCATTAGCATTTCTTACAAGTATTTCGACCTAATAACTCATTGATGTGTGCTTCACTTGATTGCCTACTAACAATGCTGAACTTTTTGTTGTAATCCCTCATTCTAACTTAATGATGTTGAAAGTAGCTTGTGTACAAACAATAAGCACTCTATTCAAGTTAACAAGCACATCAACACCTCCTTGGAACTACGAAACCATTGAATTTCATTAAACAATGAGTATCTAATGATCATTAGCTTTTTTACAAGTATTTTCTGCTTAATCACTCATTAATGTGTGCTTCTCTTGATTTCCTTCTAACAATTCTGGACTTTTTGTTGTAATCACTCATTCTCACTACATTATGTTGAAAATACCTTGTGTACAAACAATAAGCACTCTATTCATGTTAACAAGCACATCAACACCTCCTTGGAACTAGGAAGCCATTGAATTTCATTAAATAACGAGTATCTAATGATCTTTAGCATTTCTTACAATTATTTTAAGCTTAATCACTCTTTAATGTGTGCTTCTCTCGATTTCCTTCTAACAAGGCTGGACTTTTTGTTGTAATGACTCATTCTCACCTCATGATGTTGAAAATGGCTTGGCTACAAAGAATAACCTCTCTATCCATGTTAACAAGCACATCAACACCTCCTTGGAATTAAGAAACCATTCAAATTCATTAAACAACGAGTATCTAATGATCATTAGTATTTCTTACATGTATTTTCAGCTTAATCACTCATTAATGGGTGCTTCACTTGATTTCCTTCTAACAAGGCTGGACTTTTTCTTGTAATCACTCATTCTCACTTCATTATGTTGAAAATGGCTTGTGTACAAACAATAAGCACTCTATTCATGTTAACAAGCACATCTACACCTCCTTGGAACTAGAAAACCATTGAATTTCATTAAGCAACGAGTATCTAATGATCAGTAGCATTTCTTACAAGTATTTTCAGCTTAATCACTCAATAATGTGTGCTTCTCTTGATTTCCTTCTAACAAGGCTGGACCTTTTGTTGTAATCACTCATTCTCACCTAATGATGTTCAAAATACCTTGGGTACAAACAATAAGCACTCTATTGATGTTAACAAGCACATCAACACCCCCTAAGAACTAGGAACCATTGAATTTCATTAAACAACGCGTATCTAAAGATCATTAGCATTTCTTACAAGTATTTTCAGCTTAATCACTCATGAATGTGTGCTTCTCTGTATTTTGTTCTAACAAGGCTGGACTTTGTGTCGTAATCACTCACTCTCACTTCATTATGTTGAAAATAGCTTGTGTACAAACAATAAGCACTCTATTCAAGTTAACAAACACATCAGCAGCTCCTTGGAACTAGGAAACCATTGAATTTCATTAAACAACGAGTATCTACTGATCATTAGCATTTCTTACAAGTATTTTCTTCTTAATCACTCATTAATGTCTGCTTCTCTTGATTTCCTTCTAACAAGGCTGCAGTTTTTGTTGTAATCACCCATTCCCACCTAATCAACACTTCCTTGGAATTAAGAAACCGTTCAAATTCATTAAACGACGAGTATCTAATGATCATTAGCATTTCTTTCAAGTATTTTCAGCTTAATCACGCACTAATGTGTGCTTCTCTTGATTTCCTTCAAACAACGCTGGACTTTTTGTTGTAATCACCCATTGTAACTTAATGTTGTTGAAAATAGCTTGCGTACAAACAATATGCACTCTATTCATGTTAACAAGCACATCAACACCTCCTTGGAAATAGGAACCATTGAATTTTATTAATCAACGAGTATCTAATGATTGTTAGCATTTCTTACAAGTATTTTCAGCTTAATCACTCATTAATGTGTGCTTCTCTTGATTTCCTTCTAACAAGGCTGGACTTTTTGTTGTAATCACTCATTCTCACTTCATTATGTTGAAAATACCTTGTGTACAAACAATAAGCACTCTATTCATGTTAACAAGCACATCTACACCTCCTTGGAACTAGAAAACCATTGAATTTCATTAAACAACGAGTATCTAATGATCAGTAGCATTTCTTACAAGTATTTTCAGCTTAATCACTCAATAATGTGTGCTTCTCTTGATTTCCTTCTAACAAGGATGGACTTTTTGTTTGCATGTTATGCATTTCTCACATATCCTCTCAACATCTCGTTTCATGCGTGGCCAAAAGAAGTGTTCATTTAGGACATCTAAGGTTTTCCTAACTCCGAAATGACCCATTAGACCACCCTCATGAGCTTCTCTTACAACCAACTTCCTTAAAGAACTCATAGGCATGCATAAACGATTTTCCCTAAATAAGAAACCCTTATGCCTATAAAACTTCTCAAAGGCTAACTTCTCACATGCTCCTTTCACATATAAATCTTTAATATGTTCAAATCCTAATAAGTTTGCAGTAAGTGTAGAGATAAGGGCATACCTGCGAGATAATGCATCAGCTACCACATTGTCCTTACCTTGTTTATATTTGATGTTGTAGGGAAAGGTCTCAATAAATTCAATCCACTTAGCATGTCTTTTGTTCAACTTTCCTTGTCCCTTCAAGTGCTTCAATGATTCATGGTCAGTATGGATGACAAACTCCTTGGGCCAAAGGTAATGTTGCCATGTCTCCAAAGCCCGTACCAATGCATACATCTCTTTATCATAAGTAGGATAATTAAGGCTTGCTCCACTTAGCTTTTCACTGAAGTAAGTAATTGGGCGCCTTTCCTGCATCAAAACAGCTCCAATGCCAATACCTGAAGCATCACACTCAATCTCGAAAGCTTTTTCAAAGTTAGGTAAAGCAAGTAGGGGTGCAAACTTAATTTTTCCTTTATGCAATTAAAAGCCTTGTCTTGGTCACTACCCCACCTAAAACTCGTGTTCCTTTTGATAAGCTCAGTGAGTGGTGCAGCAATGGTACTAAAGTCCCTAACAAAGCGTCTATAGAAACTAGCTAGACCATGAAGGCTACGCACATCACTAATTGACTTAGGTGTAGGCCAATCACGAATTGCCTTAACTTTTTCCTCGTCAACCTCAACACCTTTAGAACTCACCACATAGCCAAGAAATGTGATCTGATTAGTACAAAAGGAACATTTCCTTAAGTTAGCATACAATTTTTCAGAACGTAAAACACTTACAATAGAACGTAAATGATCAAGATGCTCTTTAGGGTTTTACTATAGACCAAAATATCATCAAAATACACAACCACAAATTTACCAATGAATGGACGCAAAACATGAATTCATTAGTCGCATAAAAGTGCTTGGTGCATTAGTGAGACCAAATGGCATAAACAAGCCATTCATAAGACCGTACTTAGTTTTTGAAAGCTGTTTTCCCACTCATCTCCCACTCTCATCCTAATCTGATGATATCCGCTTTTCAAATCAATCTTGAAGCCATCATGCATAACTCGCCTATCAAATTGCCATGGTCTTCCTAATAGAATATGGCCCACATACATAGGTACAACATCACATAAAATTTCATCACGGTACCTTCCCGATAGAAAATGATATGAGCACTTGCTTATTTTACCTTGATTCACCACTCTCATTCAACAATTAAGCTTATATGACCTAGGATGCTTCATAGTAGGTAATTCAACTTCTCAACCATAGTTGTGCTGGCAACANTAAACAACGAGTATCTAATGATCATTAGCATTTCTTAGAAGTATTTTCAGCTTCATCACTCATTAATGTGTGCTTCTCTTGATTTCCTTCTAACAAGGCTGACTTATTGTTGTAATCACTCATTCTACACTAAGTGGTGTAGAAAAACAGCTTGTGTACAAACAATAAGCACTCTATCCATGTTAACAAGCACATCAACACTTCCTTGGAATTAAGAAACCATTCAAATTTATTAAACAACGAGTATGTAATGATCATTAGTATTTCTTACAACTATTTTCAGCATAATCACTCATTAATGCGTGCTTCTCTTGATTTGATGCGGAAAGCCCCAAAAGACGTGGCTTAGGGACCCAACGCACACAATGAATCAAAGAACAACCAGGAACTAAATCAGAGTTAATAACACAAACCCTTTTTCTTTTGCTCAACACAAAACAACAGAAGAACACTAGATACAGCAATTGGAATTGAAATTAGCACGTTGAGAAGGATGCAAGTAAACAGATTTGTGCATTTGAATTGTAATAGACAAATTGATATCGAAATAAATAAATCACAAGGTAGAAAATTGAAGAGTGAGTGGATTCAACCTGATTTAGAGCCAGGCTCTGATACCAACTGATGCGGAAAACCCCAAAAAGACGTGGCTTAGGGACCCAACGCACACAATGAATCAAAGAACAACCAGGAAAGCTAAATCAGGGTTTAATAACACAAACCCTAGACCCAAAATTCGAAGGAACACGAACCTAGGGTATTCAAGATGGATATGGACGCCACACTCCAGAAGAGGAAGGAATTGGGAGTGATAAGTCGGTTTGAACGCACAAGAAGAAAACCTCTTGATAAGTTCTTTAGTTCTCAAAGAACCGAAGGAGAACACTTGCTTTCTATTTCACTGAAAGTTGTCTGATTTCTTGATTGTTTTACAAGGGGTGCCTATTTATAGGCTAAGATAGCAATCCTAAAGAGGCATAAATTCCTAGTTAGGACAATCTCTTACATTTAGCGCAGATTCCTATCTAGGTACAAATTCTTATATGAAAATAACTCCTAATTTGGAGTTACTCTATATTTTACTCCTACACCACTTTAATTTACTCTATGATATTAATAAGGCCTGGGACTCTCTTCCAAGTTTAAATTCGCTCCATTCTGAAAGCTGGGTTGGCCTGAGCATCCTTAATCAGCCCATTTAGTGCTTCTTTAATCTTTTTGGCCCTACCTCGGCCTTCCTGGAATGTGCAATGGACCTCTTGCCATCCATTGAAGCCCTAGCTCGTGTCATTGGGCCTTCTAGAATGTGCAATGGACTTTTTGCATCCTTTGAAGCCTTCCACCCTTCATGTCTACGGTTCTCATCATTCCCCCTTTCTCAAAAAGATTCGTCCCTCGATCATCACCTTGTTTATACTTGATGACTAGGGAAAGGTCTGAATGAATTTGATCCACTTGGCATGCCTTCTGTTCAACTTTCCTCGTACAAGTAGGATAGGAACTACATAATGACCCATGCTTTCCCTCACATATCCTTGAAAATAGTTCTTCAACCTGTCTTTTATGCTCCTTTGTCTCCTTCTTATATGCTGGCCGATTTTGGATGGATGCCACCAAGGATGAAATCAATTTGATACTCAATTCCTCTCTTGGGTGGCAATCCAGTTGGGTCATTGTCATGGAATACACCTTCAAATTCCTGCAATAGAACAACAACAACACTAGGCAAAGATGGCTCAAACTTGTTAGTATTAAATAAGCCACTTTATACAAAAGTATCATCATAGGTTTTTGGCAAAAATTGCTCTTTGTACATCACTTCTTTGCATAGGAACTTTCTGTTTTCTTCTCTTTCTCTTGTGTTCTCACGGTTTCTCCTCTGTTTTCTCTTTTTCCATCTGTCTTTCTGTTCACTCTCAGTTTTTATCCTTAATTGATCCTCATAAGCTTGTTGAGGTGATAATGGTACAAGAGTGACGGTTTATCATTCATTACAAAGGAATATCGATTCTTGAATCCATCGTGCATAACTCGTCTGTCAACTGCCATGGCCTTCCTAATAGAATATGGCCTGCTTGCATAGGTACAACATCACATAAAACTTCATCGTGATACCTTCCAATAGAAAAATGACACCAGCACTTGCTCATCTACGTTAACTTCACCACTCTCATTCAACCATTGAAGCTTATATGGTTTAGGATGCTTCATAGTAGGTAAATTCAGCTTCTCAACCATAGTTATGCTAGCAACATTAGTGCAACTGCCACCATCAATAATCATACTACATACCTTATCTTTGATGAGACATCTCGTCTGAAAGATGTTATCTCGTTGCCCCTCATTTTCTTCTTTCACTTGCACATTCAATGCTTGCCTTGTGATGAGAGCTACTCCATTAGCCGGATACTTCTCTCCATCACTTTCACCCTCTGATGATGGCACAGAATCATCATCTTCGTGGTCATAGGCACGTCTCAATTGCCTTCTTGCTTTAGAAGCCTCATATTTTCGTGCCTCCTTTGCAACTCTGCTATTGTATTAGCTTGCTCCTCCATCCTCTCTCTCATATCATCAAATCTGATATTCATATGCTCAAATTGTTGTTGCATAGCTTTCATCATGAAGGACATGTCAACAGCTCCACCTGAGCAGCACCTTTGTCTTTCGAAGACATATTATTTTTTATTTTTTTTCTGATTTAGAGCCAACTGATTTAGAGCTGGGCTCTGATACCAACTGATGCGGAAAACCCAAAAAGACGTGGCTTAGGGACCCAACGCACACAATGAATCAAAGAACAACCAGGAAAGCTAAATCAGGGTTTAATAACACAAACCTAGACCCAAAATTCGAAGGAACACGAACCTAGGGTATTCAAGATGGATATGGACGCCACACTCCAGAAGAGGAAGGAATTGGGAGTGATAAGTCGGTTTGAACGCCACAAGAAGAAACCTCTTGATAAGTTCTTTAGTTCTCAAAAGAACCGAAGGAGAAACCCTTGCTTTCTATTTCACTGAAAGTTGTCTGATTTCTTGATTGTTTTACAAGGGGTGCCTATTTATAGGCTAAGATAGCAATCCTAAAGAGGCATAAATTCCTAGTTAGGACAATTCCTTATTTAGGCAGAATTCCTATCTAGGTACAAATTCTTATATGAAAAATAACTCCTAATTTGGAGTTACTACTATTATTACTCCTAACACTTTAATTACTCTAATGATATTAATAAGGCCTGGACTCTCTTCCAAGTTTAAATTCGCACCATTTGAAGTTGGGTTGGCCTGAGCATCCTGAATCAGCCCATTTAGTGCTTCTTTAATCTTTCTGGCCCTAGCTCGTGTTATTGGGTCTTCTGGAATATGCAATGGACCTCTTGCATCCATTGAAGCCCTAGCTCGTGTTATTGGGCCTTCTAGAATGTGCAATGGACCTCTTGCATCAATTGAATCTCTAACTTGTGTTATTGGGCCCTTCTGGAATGTGTAATGGACTTTTTGCATCCTTTGAAGCCTTCCACCCTTCATGTCTACGGTTCTCATCATGATTTCCCTCTAACAAGGCTTGACTTTTTGGTGTAATCACTCAATCTAAGTTAATGATGTTGAAAATAGCTTGTGTACAAAGAATAAGCGCCCTATTCAAGTGAACAAGCACATCAACACTTTCTTAGAATTAAGAAACCATTCAAATTCTTTAAACAACGAGTATCTAATGATCATTAGCATTTCTTACAAGTATTTTCAGCTTAATCACTCATTAATGTGTTCTTCTCTTGATTTCCTTCTAACAAGGCTGGACTTTTTGGTGTAATCACTCATTCTAACTTAAAGATGTTGAAAATAGCTTGTGTACAAACAATAAGCGCCCTATTCAAGTTAACAAGCACATCAACATTTCCTTGGAATTAAGAAACCGTTCAAATTCATTAAACAACGAGTATCTAATGATCCTTAGCATTTCTTAGAAGTATTTTCAGCTTAATCACTCATTAATGTGTGCTTCTCTTGATTTCCTTCTAACAAGGCTGGACTTATTGTTGTAATCACTCATTCTAACTAAGTGATATAGAAAACAGCTTGTGTACAAACAATAAGCACTCTATCCATGTTAACAAGCACATCAACACTTCCTTGGAATTAAGAAACCATTCAAATTTATTGAACAACGAGTATCTAATGATCATTAGTATTTCTTACAAGTATTTTCAGCTTAATCACCCTTTAATGTGTGCTTCTCTTGATTTCCTTCTAACAAGGCTGGGCTTATTGTTGTAATCACTCATTCTAACTAAGTGATGTAGAAAACAGCTTGTGTACAAACAATAAGCACTCTATTCATGTTAACAAGCACATCAACACTTCCTTGGAATTAAGTAACCATTCAAATTTATTAAACAATGAGTATCTAATGATCATTAGTATTTCTTACAAGTATTTTCAGCTTAATCACTCATTAATGTGTGCTTCTCTTGATTTCCTTCTAACAAGGCTTGACTTTTTGGTGTAATCACTCATTCTAAGTTAATGATGTTGAAAATAGCTTGTGTACAAAGAATAAGCGCCCTATTCAAGTTAACAAGCACATCAACACTACCTTGGAATTAAGAAACCATTCAAATTCATTAAACAACGAGTATCTAATGATCATTAGCATTTCTTAGAAGTATTTTCAGCTTAATCACTCATTAATGTGTGCTTCTCTTGATTTCCTTCTAACAAGGCTGGGCTTATTGTTGTAATCACTCATTCTAACTAAGTGATGTAGAAAACAGCTTGTGTACAAACAATAAGCACTCTATTCAGGTTAACAAGCACATCAACACTTCCTTGGAATTAAGAAACCATTCAAATTTATTAAACAACGAGTATCTAATGATCATTAGTATTTCTTACAAGTATTTTCAGCTTAATCACTCATTAATGTGTGCTTCTCTTGATTTCCTTCTAACAAGGCTGGACTTTTTGGTGTAATCACTCATTCTAAGTTAATGATGTTGAAAATAGCTTGTGTACAAAGAATAAGCGCCCTATTCAAGTTAACAAGCACATCAACACTTCCTTGGAATTAAGCAACCATTCAAATTCTTCAAACAACGAGTATGTAATGATCATTAGCATTTCTTACAAGTATTTTCAGCTTAATCACTCATTAATGTGTGCTTCTCTTGATTTCCTTCTAACAAGGCTGGACTTTTTGGTGTAATCACTCATTCTAAGTTAATGATGTTGAAAATAGCTTGTGTACAAAGAATAAGCGCCCCTATTCAAGTTAACAAGCACATCAACACTTCCTTGGAATTAAGCAACCATTCAAATTCTTCAAACAACGAGTATGTAATGATCATTAGCATTTCTTACAAGTATTTTCAGCTTAATCACTCATTAATGTGTTCTTCTCTTGATTTCCTTCTAACAAGGCTGGACTTTTTGGTGTAATCACTCATTCTAACTTAATGATGTTGAAAATAGCTTGTGTACAAACAATAAGCGCCCTATTCAAGTTAACAAGCACATCAACACTTCCTTGGATATAAGAAACCATTCAAATTCATTAAACAATGAGTATCTAATGATCATTAGCATTTCTTAGATGTATTTTCAGCTTAATCACACCTTAATGTTTGCTTCTCTGGATTTCCTTCTAACAAGGCTGGGCTTCTTGTTGTTATCACTCATTCTAACTAAGTGAAGTAGAAAACAGCTTGTGTACAAACAATTAGCACTCTATTCATGTTAACAAGCACATCAACACTTCCTTGGAATTAAGAAACCATTCAAATTTATTAAATAACGAGTATCTAATGATCATTAGTATTTCTTACAAGTATTTTCAGCTTAATCACTCTTTAATGTGTGCTTCTCTTGATTTCCTTCTAACAAGGCTGGACTTTTTGGTGTAATCACTCATTCTAAGTTAATGATATTGAAAATAGCTTGTGTACAAAGAATAAGCGCCCTATTCAAGTTAACAAGCACATCAACACTTCCTTGGAATTAAGCAACCATTCAAATTCTTCAAACAACGAGTATGTAATGATCATTAGCATTTCTTACAAGTATTTTCAGCTTAATCAATCATTAATGTGTTCTTCCCTTGATTTCCTTCTAACAAGGCTGGACTTTTTGGTGTAATCACTCATTCTAACTTAATGATGTTGAAAATAGCTTGTGTACAAACAATAAGCGCCCTATTCAAGTTAACAAGCACATCAACACTTCCTTGGATATAAGAAACCGTCCAAATTCATTAAACAATGAGTATCTAATGATCATTAGCTTTTCTTAGAAGTATTTTCAGCTTAATCACACCTTAATGTTTGCTTCTCTGGATTTCCTTCTAACAAGGCTGGGCTTATTGTTGTTATCACTCATTCTAACTAAGTGATGTAGAAAACACCTTGTGTACACACAATAAGCACTAAATTCATGTTAACAAGCACATCAACACTTCCTTGGAATTAAGAAACCTTTCAAATTTATTAAACAAGGAGTATCTAATGATCATTAGTCTTTCTTACAAGTATTTTCAGCTTAATCACTCATTAATGTGTGCTTCTCTTGATTTTCTTCTAACAAGGCTTGACTTTTTGGTGTAATCACTCATTCTAACTTAAAGATGTTGAAATTAGCTTGTGTACAAACAATAAGCGCCCTATTCAAGTTAACAAGCACATCAACATTTCCTTGGAATTAAGAAACCATTCAAATTCATTAAACAACGAGTATCTAATGATCATTAGCATTTCTTAGAAGTATTTTCAGCTTCATCACTCATTAATGTGTGCTTCTCTTGATTTCCTTCTAACAAGGCTGGACTTATTGTTGTAATCACTCATTCTAACTAAGTGGTGTAGAAAACAGCTTGTGTACAAACAATAAGCACTCTATCCATGTTAACAAGCACATCAACACTTCCTTGGAATTAAGAAACCATTCAAATTTATTAAACAACGAGTATGTAATGATCATTAGTATTTCTTACAAGTATTTTCAGCTTAATCACTCATTAATGTGTTCTTCTCTTGATTTCCTTCTAACAAGGCTGGACTTTTTGGTGTAATCACTCATTCTAACTTAATGATGTTGAAAATAGCTTGTGTACAAACAATAAGCGCCCTATTCAAGTTAACAAGCACATCAACACTTCCTTGGAATTAAGAAACCGTTCAAATTCATTAAACAATGAGTATCTAATGATCATTAGCATTTCTTAGAAGTATTTTCAGCTTAATCACTCATTAATGTGTGCTTCTCTGGATTTCCTTCTAACAAGGCTGGGCTTATTGTTGTTATCACTCATTCTAACTAAGTGATGTAGAAAACAGCTTGTGTACACACAATAAGCCACTAAATTCATGTTAACAAGCACATCAACACTTCCTTGGAATTAAGAAACCATTCAAATTTATTAAACAAGGAGTATCTAATGATCATTAGCATTTCTTACAAGTATTTTCAGCTTAATCACTCATTAATGTGTGCTTCTCTTGATTTCTTCTAACAAGGCTGGACTTTTTGGTGTAATCACTCATTCTAACTTAAAGATGTTGAAATTAGCTTGTGTACAAACAATAAGCGCCCTATTCAAGTTAACAAGCACATCAACATTTCCTTGGAATTAAGAAACCATTCAAATTCATTAAACAACGAGTATCTAATGATCATTAGCATTTCTTAGAAGTATTTTCAGCTTCATCACTCATTAATGTGTGCTTCTCTTGATTTCCTTCTAACAAGGCTGGACTTATTGTTGTAATCACTCATTCTAACTAAGTGGTGTAGAAAACAGCTTGTGTACAAACAATAAGCACTCTATCCATGTTAACAAGCACATCAACACTTCCTTGGAATTAAGAAACCATTCAAATTTATTAAACAACGAGTATGTAATGATCATTAGTATTTCTTACAAGTATTTTCAGCTTAATCACTCATTAATGTGTGCTTCTCTTGATTTCCTTCTAACAAGGCTGGACTTTTTGGTGTAATCACTCATTCTAAGTTAATGATGTTGAAAATAGCTTGTGTACAAAGAATAAGCGCCCTATTCAAGTTAACAAGCACATCAACACTTCCTTGGAATTAAGCAACCATTCAAATTCTTCAAACAACGAGTATGTAATGATCATTAGCATTTCTTACAAGTATTTTCAGCTTAATCACTCATTAATGTGTGCTTCTCTTGATTTCCTTCTAACAAGGCTGGACTTTTTGGTGTAATCACTCATTCTAACTTAATGATGTTGAAAATAGCTTGTGTACAAACAATAAGCGCCCTATTCAAGTTAACAAGCACATCAACACTTCCTTGGAATTAAGCAACCATTCAAATTCTTCAAACAACGAGTATGTAATGATCATTAGCATTTCTTACAAGTATTTTCAGCTTAATCACTCATTAATGTGTTCTTCTCTTGATTTCCTTCTAACAAGGCTGGACTTTTTGGTGTAATCACTCATTCTAACTTAATGATGTTGAAAATAGCTTGTGTACAAACAATAAGCGCCCTATTCAAGTTAACAAGCACATCAACACTTCCTTGGATATAAGAAACCGTCCAAATTCATTAAACAATGAGTATCTAATGATCATTAGCTTTTCTTAGAAGTATTTTCAGCTTAATCACACCTTAATGTTTGCTTCTCTGGATTTCCTTCTAACAAGGCTGGGCTTATTGTTGTTGTCACTCATTCTAACTAAGTGATGTAGAAAACACCTTGTGTACACACAATAAGCACTAAATTCATGTTAACAAGCACATCAACACTTCCTTGGAATTAAGAAACCTTTCAAATTTATTAAACAAGGAGTATCTAATGATCATTAGCCTTTCTTACAAGTATTTTCAGCTTAATCACTCATTAATGTGTGCTTCTCTTGATTTTCTTCTAACAAGGCTTGACTTTTTGGTGTAATCACTCATTCTAACTTAAAGATGTTGAAATTAGCTTGTGTACAAACAATAAGCGCCCTATTCAAGTTAACAAGCACATCAACATTTCCTTGGAATTAAGAAACCATTCAAATTCATTAAACAACGAGTATCTAATGATCATTAGCATTTCTTAGAAGTATTTTCAGCTTCATCACTCATTAATGTGTGCTTCTCTTGATTTCCTTCTAACAAGGCTGGACTTATTGTTGTAATCACTCATTCTAACTAAGTGGTGTAGAAAACAGCTTGTGTACAAACAATAAGCACTCTATCCATGTTAACAAGCACATCAACACTTCCTTGGAATTAAGAAACCATTCAAATTTATTAAACAACGAGTATGTAATGATCATTAGTATTTCTTACAACTATTTTCAGCATAATCACTCATTAATGCGTGCTTCTCTTGATTTCCCTCTAACAAGGCTTGACTTTTTGGTGTAATCACTCAATCTAAGTTAATGATGTTGAAAATAGCTTGTGTACAAAGAATAAGCGCCCTATTCAAGTGAACAAGCACATCAACACTTTCTTAGAATTAAGAAACCATTCAAATTCTTTAAACAACGAGTATCTAATGATCATTAGCATTTCTTACAAGTATTTTCAGCTTAATCACTCATTAATGTGTTCTTCTCTTGATTTCCTTCTAACAAGGCTGGACTTTTTGGTGTAATCACTCATTCTAACTTAAAGATGTTGAAAATCGCTTGTGTACAAACAATAAGCGCCCTATTCAAGTTAACAAGCACATCAACATTTCCTTGGAATTAAGAAACCGTTCAAATTCATTAAACAACGAGTATCTAATGATCCTTAGCATTTCTTAGAAGTATTTTCAGCTTAATCACTCATTAATGTGTGCTTCTCTTGATTTCCTTCTAACAAGGCTGGACTTATTGTTGTAATCACTCATTCTAACTAAGTGATATAGAAAACAGCTTGTGTACAAACAATAAGCACTCTATCCATGTTAACAAGCACATCAACACTTCCTTGGAATTAAGAAACCATTCAAATTTATTGAACAACGAGTATCTAATGATCATTAGTATTTCTTACAAGTATTTTCAGCTTAATCACTCTTTAATGTGTGCTTCTCTTGATTTCCTTCTAACAAGGCTGGGCTTATTGTTGTAATCACTCATTCTAACTAAGTGATGTAGAAAACAGCTTGTGTACAAACAATAAGCACTCTATTCATGTTAACAAGCACATCAACACTTCCTTGGAATTAAGTAACCATGCAAATTTATTAAACAATGAGTATCTAATGATCATTAGTATTTCTTACAAGTATTTTCAGCTTAATCACTCATTAATGTGTGCTTCTCTTGATTTCCTTCTAACAAGGCTTGACTTTTTGGTGTAATCACTCATTCTAAGTTAATGATGTTGAAAATAGCTTGTGTACAAAGAATAAGCGCCCTATTCAAGTTAACAAGCACATCAACACTACCTTGGAATTAAGAAACCATTCAAATTCATTAAACAACGAGTATCTAATGATCATTAGCATTTCTTAGAAGTATTTTCAGCTTAATCACTCATTAATGTGTGCTTCTCTTGATTTCCTTCTAACAAGGCTGGGCTTATTGTTGTAATCACTCATTCTAACTAAGTGATGTAGAAAACAGCTTGTGTACAAACAATAAGCACTCTATTCAGGTTAACAAGCACATCAACACTTCCTTGGAATTAAGAAACCATTCAAATTTATTAAACAACGAGTATCTAATGATCATTAGTATTTCTTACAAGTATTTTCAGCTTAATCACTCATTAATGTGTGCTTCTCTTGATTTCCTTCTAACAAGGCTGGACTTTTTGGTGTAATCACTCATTCTAAGTTAATGATGTTGAAAATAGCTTGTGTACAAAGAATAAGCGCCCTATTCAAGTTAACAAGCACATCAACACTTCCTTGGAATTAAGCAACCATTCAAATTCTTCAAACAACGAGTATGTAATGATCATTAGCATTTCTTACAAGTATTTTCAGCTTAATCACTCATTAATGTGTTCTTCTCTTGATTTCCTTCTAACAAGGCTGGACTTTTTGGTGTAATCACTCATTCTAACGTAATGATGTTGAAAATAGCTTGTGTACAAACAATAAGCGCCCTATTCAAGTTAACAAGCACATCAACACTTCCTTGGATATAAGAAACCATTCAAATTCATTAAACAATGAGTATCTAATGATCATTAGCATTTCTTAGAAGTATTTTCAGCTTAATCACACCTTAATGTTTGCTTCTCTGGATTTCCTTCTAACAAGGCTGGGCTTATTGTTGTTATCACTCATTCTAACTAAGTGAAGTAGAAAACAGCTTGTGTACAAACAATTAGCACTCTATTCATGTTAACAAGCACATCAACACTTCCTTGGAATTAAGAAACCATTCAAATTTATTAAATAACTAGTATCTAATGATCATTAGTATTTCTTACAAGTATTTTCAGCTTAATCACTCTTTAATGTGTGCTTCTCTTGATTTCCTTCTAACGAGGCTGGACTTTTTGGTGTAATCACCCATTCTAAGTTAATGATGTTGAAAATAGCTTGTGTACAAAGAATAAGCGCCCTATTCAAGTTAACAAGCACCTCAACACTTCCTTGGAATTAAGCAACCATTCAAATTCTTCAAACAACGAGTATGTAATGATCATTAGCATTTCTTACAAGTATTTTCAGCTTAATCACTCATTAATGTGTTCTTCTCTTGATTTCCTTCTAACAAGGCTGGACTTTTTGGTGTAATCACTCATTCTAACTTAATGATGTTGAAAATAGCTTGTGTACAAACAATAAGCGCCCTATTCAAGTTAACAAGCACATCAACACTTCCTTGGATATAAGAAACCGTTCAAATTCATTAAACAATGAGTATCTAATGATCATTAGCATTTCTTAGAAGTATTTTCAGCTTAATCACACCTTAATGTTTGCTTCTCTGGATTTCCTTCTAACAAGGCTGGGCTTATTGTTGTTATCACTCATTCTAACTAAGTGATGTAGAAAACACCTTGTGTACAAACAATAAGCACTCAATTCATGTTAAGAAGCACATCAACACTTCCTTGGAATTAAGAAACCATTCAAATTTATTAAACAAGGAGTATCTAATGATCATTAGTCTTTCTTACAAGTATTTTCAGCTTAATCACTCATTAATGTGTGCTTCTCTTGATTTCCTTCTAACAAGGCTTGACTTTTTGGTGTAATCACTCATTCTAACTTAAAGATGTTGAAAATAGCTTGTGTACAAACAATAAGCGCCCTATTCAAGTTAACAAGCACATCAACATTTCCTTGGAATTAAGAAACCATTCAAATTCATTAAACAACGAGTATCTAATGATCATGAGCATTTCTTAGAAGTATTTTCAGCTTCATCACTCATTAATGTGTGCTTCTCTTGATTTCCTTCTAACAAGGCTGGACTTATTGTTGTAATCACTCATTCTAACTAAGTGGTGTAGAAAACAGCTTGTGTGCAAACAATAAGCACTCTATCCATGTTAACAAGCACATCAACACTTCCTTGGAATTAAGAAACCATTCAAATTTATTAAACAACGAGTATGTAATGATCATTAGTATTTCTTACAACTATTTTCAGCATAATCACTCATTAATGCGTGCTTCTCTTGATTTCCCTCTAACAAGGCTTGACTTTTTGGTGTAATCACTCAATCTAAGTTAATGATGTTGAAAATAGCTTGTGTACAAAGAATAAGCGCCCTATTCAAGTGAACAAGCACATCAACACTTTCTTAGAATTAAGAAACCATTCAAATTCTTTAAACAACGAGTATCTAATGATCATTAGCATTTCTTACAAGTATTTTCAGCTTAATCACTCATTAATGTGTTCTTCTCTTGATTTCCTTCTAACAAGGCTGGACTTTTTGGTGTAATCACTCATTCTAACTTAAAGATGTTGAAAATAGCTTGTGTACAAACAATAAGCGCCCTATTGAAGTTAACAAGCACATCAACATTTCCTTGGAATTAAGAAACCGTTCAAATTCATTAAACAACGAGTATCTAATGATCCTTAGCATTTCTTAGAAGTATTTTCAGCTTAATCACTCATTAATGTGTGCTTCTCTTGATTTCCTTCTAACAAGGCTGGACTTATTGTTGTAATCACTCATTCTAACTAAGTGATATAGAAAACAGCTTATGTACAAACAATAAGCACTCTATCCATGTTAACAAGCACATCAACACTTCCTTGGAATTAAGAAACCATTCAAATTTATTAAACAACGAGTATCTAATGATCATTAGTATTTCTTACAAGTATTTTCAGCTTAATCACTCATTAATGTGTGCTTCTCTTGATTTCCTTCTAAGAAGGCTGGGCTTATTGTTGTAATCACTCATTCTAACTAAGTGATGTAGAAAACAGCTTGTGTACAAACAATAAGCACTCTATTCATGTTAACAAGCACATCAACACTTCCTTGGAATTAAGTAACCATTCAAATTTATTAAACAATGAGTATCTAATGATCATTAGTATTTCTTACAAGTATTTTCAGCTTAATCACTCATTAATGTGTGCTTCTCTTGATTTCCTTCTAACAAGGCTTGACTTTTTGGTGTAATCACTCATTCTAAGTTAATGATGTTGAAAATAGCTTGTGTACAAAGAATAAGCGCCCTATTCAAGTTAACAAGCACATCAACACTTCCTTGGAATTAAGAAACCATTCAAATTCTTTAAGCAACGAGTATCTAATGATCATTAGCATTTCTCACAAGTATTTTCAGCTTAATCACTCATTAATTTGTTCTTCTCTTGATTTCCTTCTAACAAGGCTGGACTTTTTGGTGTAATCACTCATTCTAACTTAATGATGTTGAAAATAGCTCGTGCACAATCAATAAGTGCCCTATACAAGTTAACAAGCACATCAACACTTCCTTGGAATTAGGAAACCATTCAAATTCATTAAACAACGAGTATCTAATGATCATTAGCATTTCTTACAAGCATTTTCAGCTTAATCACTCATTAATGTGTGCTTCTCTCGATTTCCTTCTAACAAGGCTGGACTTTTTGGTGTAATCACTCATTCTAACTTAATGATGTTGAAAATAGCTTGTGTACAAACAAGAAGCGCCCAATTCAAGTCAACAAGCACATCAACACTTCCATGGAATTAAGAAACCATTCAAATTCTTTAAACAACGAGTATCTAATGATCATTAGCATTTCTTACAAGTATTTTCTGCTTAATCACTCATTAATGTGTGCTTCTCTTGATTTCCTTCTAACATGGCTGGTCTTTTTGTTGTAATCACTCAGTCTAACTAAGTGATGTAGAAAACAGCTTGTGTACAAACAATAAGCACTCTATTCATGTTAACAAGCACATCAACACTTCCTTGGAATTAAGAAACCATTCAAATTCATTAAACAACGAGTATTTAATGATCAGTAACATTTCTTACAAGTATTTTCAGCTTAATCACTCATTCATGTGTGCTTCTCCTGATTTCTTTCTAAAAAGGCTGGACTTTTTGTTGTAATCACTCATTCTCACTAAATCAAGTAGAAACTATCGTGTGTACAAACAATAAGCACTCTATTCCTGTTAACAAGCACATCGACACCTCCTTGGAACTAGGAAACCAATGAATTTCCTTAAAGAACGAGTATGTAAAGATCATTAGCATTTCCTGCAAGTATTTTTAGCTTAATCACTCATTAATGTGTCCTTCTCTTGATTTCCTTCTAACAAGGCTGGACTTATTGTTCTAATCACTCATTCTAACTAAGTGATGTTGAAAACAGCTGGTGTACAAACAATAAGCACTCTATTCAAGTTAACAAGCACATCAACACCTCCTTGAAACTAGGAAGCCATTGAATTTCATTAAACAACGAGTATCTAATGATCATTAGCATTTATTACAAGTATTTTCACCTTAATCACTCATTAAAGTGTGCTTCCCTTGATTTCCTTCTAACAAGGCTGGTCCTTTTGGTGTAATCACTCATTCAAGGTTAATGATGTTGGAAATAGCTTGTGTACAAACAATAAGCGCCCTATTCAAGTTAACAAGCACATCGACACTTCCTTAGAATTAAGAAACCATTCAAATTCATTAAACAACGAGTATCAAATGATCAGTAGCATTTCTTACAAGTATTTTCAGCTTAATCACTCATTAATGTGTGCTTCTCTGGATTTTCTTCTAACAAGGCTGGACTTTTTGTTGTAATCACTCATTGTCACTAAATCATTTTTGAAACTAGCTTTTGTACAAACAATAAGCACTCTATTCGTGTTAACAAGCACATCAACACATCCTTAGAACTAGGAAACCATTGAATTTCCTTAAAGAATGAGTATGTAATGATCATTAGCATTTCTTACAAGTATTTTCAGCTTAATCACTCATTAATGTGTGCTTCTCTTGATTTCCTTCTAACAAGGCTTGACTTTTTCCTTCTAACAAGGCTTAACTAAGTGATGTAGAAAACAGCTTGTGTTACAAACAATAAGCACTCTATTCATGTTAACAAGCACATCAACACTTCCTTGGAATTAAGAAACCATTCAAATTCATTAAACAACGAGTATTTAATGATCAGTAGCATTTCTTACAAGTATTTTCAGCTTAATCACTCATTAATGTGTGCTTCTCCTGATTTCTTTCTAAAAAGGCTGGACTTTTTGTTGTAATCACTCATTCTCACTAAATCAAGTAGAAACTATCGTGTGTACAAACAATAAGCACACTATTCCTGTTAACTAGCACAACAACACCTCCTTAGAACTAGGAAACCATTGAATTTCCTTAAAAGAACGAGTATGTAATGATCATTAGCATTTCTTACAAGTATTTTCAGCTTAATCACTCATTAATGTGTCCTTCTCTTGATTTCCTTCTAACAAGGCTGGACTTTTGTTATAATCACTCATTCTAACTAAGTGATGCTGAAAACAGCTTGTGTACAAACAATGAGCACTCTATTCATGTTAACAAGCACATCAACACCTCCTTGAAACTAGGAAACCATTGAATTTCGTTGAACAACGAGTATCTAATGATCATTGGCATTTCGTACATGTATTTCAGCTTAATCACTCATGAAAGTGTGCTTCTCTTGATTTCCTTCTAACAAGGCCGGTATTTTTGGTGTAATACCTCATTCCAACTTAAGGATGTTGAAAATAGCTTGTGTACAAACAATAAGCGCCCTATTCAAGTTAACAAGCACATCAACACTTCCTTGGAATTAAGAAACCCATTGAAATTCATTAAACAATGAGTATCTAACGATCATTAGCATTTCTTACAAGTATTTTCAGCTTAATCACTCATTAATGTGTGCTTCTCTTGATTTCCTTCTAACAAGGCTGGACTTTTGTTGTAATCACTCCTTCTCACTAGATCATGTTGAAACTAGCTTGAGTACAAACAATAAGCTCTCTGTTTCATGTTAACAAGCACATCAATACCTCCTTAGAACTAGAAACCATTGAATTTCCTTAACGAACGAGTATGTAACGATCATTAGCATTTCTTATAAGTATTTTCAGCTTAATCACTCATTAATGTGTGCTTCTCTTGATTCCTTCCAACAAGGCTGGACTTTTTGTTGTAATCACTCATTCTCACTAAATCATGCTGAAACTAGCGTGTGTACAAACAATAAGCACTCGATTCCTGTTAACAAGCACATCAACACCTCCTTAGAACAAGCAAACCATTGAATTTCCTTCAAGAACGAGTATGTAATGATCATTAGCATTTCTTACACGTATTTTCAGATTTATCACTCATTAATGTGTGCTTTTGTTGATTTCCATCGAACAAGGGCTGCCACTTTTTGTTGGAATCTGTCATTCTCACTAAATCATGTTGACACTAGCTTGTGTACAAACCTTAAGCACTCTATTCGTTTTAACAAGCACATCAACACCTCGTTAGAAACTAGGAAACCATTGAATTTCCTTAAAGAATGAGTATGTAATGATCATTAGCATTTCTTACAAGTATTTTCAGCTTAATCACTCATTAATGTGTGCTTCTCTTGATTTCCTTCAAAAAGCAGGACTTTTTGTTGTAATCACTCATTCTAACTTAGTGATGATGAAAACAGCTTGTGTACAAACAATAAGCACTCTGTTCATGTTAACAAGCACAATCAACACCTCCTTGAAACTAGGAAACCATTGAATTTCAATAAGGAACGAGTATCTAATGATCATTAGCATTTTCTACAAGTATTTCAGCTTAATCACTCATTAATGTGTGCTTCTCTTGATTTCTTTCTTACAAGGCGGGACTTTCTGCTTTAATCACTCATTCTAACTTCATGATGTTGAAAATAGCTTGTGTACAAACAATAAGCACTCTATTCAAGTTAACAGCACATCAACACGTCCTTGGAATTAAGAAACCATTCAGATTCCTTAAACAACGAGTATCTAACGATCATTAGCATTTCTTACAAGTATTTTCAACTTAATCACTCATTAATGTGTGCTTCTCTTGATTTCCTTCTAACAAGGCTGGACTTTTTGTTGTAATCACTAATTCTCACTAAATCATGTTGAAACTAGCTTGAGTACAAACAATAACCTCTCTGTTGCTGTTAACAAGCACATCAACACATCCTTAGAACTAGGAAACCATTGAGTTTCCTTAAAGAATGAGTATGTAAGGATCATTAGCATTTCTTACAAGTATTTTCAGCTTGACCACTCATTAATGTGTGCTTCTCTTGATTTCCTTCTAACAAGGCTGGACTTTTTGTTGTAATCACTCATTCTCACTAAATCATGTTGAAAACTAGCTTGAGTACAAACAATAAGCTCTCTGTTCGTATTAACAAGCACATCCACACCTCCTTAGAACTAGGAAACCATTGAATTTCCCTATGGAACGAGTATGTAACGATCATTAGCATTTCTTACAAGTATTTTCAGCTTAATCACTCATTAATGGGTGCTTCTCTTGATTTCTTTCTAACAAGGCTGGACTTTTTGTCGTAATTACTCATTCTCACTAAATCATGTTGAAACTAGCTTGCGTACAAACAATAAGCACTCTATTCCTTTTTAACAAGCACAACAACACCTCCTTAGAACTAGGAAACCATTGAATTTCCTTAAAGAACGAGTATGTAATGATCATTAGCATTCTTACAAGTATTTTCAGCTTAATCACTCATTAATGTGTCCTTCTCTTGATTTCCTTCTAACAAGGCTGGACTTTTTGTTGTAATCACTCATTCTAACTAATGATGCTGAAAAACAGCTTGTGTACAAACAATAAGCACTTATTCATGTTAACAAGCACATCAACACCTTCCTTGAAACTAGGAAACCATTGAATTTCATTAAACAACGAGTATCTAATGATCATTAGCATTTCTTACAAGTATTTTCAGCTTAATCACTCATTAAAGTGTGCTTCNAACAAGGCTGGACATTTTGATGTTAATTACTCATTCTCACCTAATGATGTTGAAAATGGCTTGTGTACAAACAAGAAGCAGTCTATTCATGTTAACAAGCACATCAACACTTCCTTGGAATTAAGAAACGATTGAAATTCTTTAAACAACGAGTATCTAATGACCATTAGAATTTATTACAAGTATTTTCAGCTTAATCACCCATTAATATGTGCTTCTCTTGATTTCGTTCTAACGAGGCTGGGACTTTTTGCTGTAATCACTCATTCTAACTTAATGATGTTAAAAAACAGCTAGTGTAGGAAACATTAAGCACTCTATTCATGTTAACAAGCACATCAACAACCACCTTGGAACTAGGAAACCATTGAATTTCGTTAAACAACGAGTATCTAGTGATCATTATCATTTCTTAGAAGTATTTTCAGCTTAATCACTCGTTAATGTGTGCTTCTCTTGATTTCTTCTAACAAGGCTGGACATTTGTTCTAACCACTCATTCTCACCTAATGATGTTGAAAACGGCTTGTGTACAAACAAGAAGCACTCTATTCATGTTAACAAGCACATCAACACTTCCTTGGAATTAAGAAACCATTCAAATTCATTAAACAATGAGTATCTAATGTTCATTAGCATTTCTTACAAGTATTTTCATCTTAATCACTCATTAATGTGTGCTTCTTTTGATTTCCTTCTAACAAGGCTGGACTTGTTGCTGTAATCACTCATTCTAACTTAATGATGTTGAAAATAGCTTGTGTACAAACAATAAGCACTCTATTCATGTTATCATGCACATCAACACTTCCTTAGAATTAAGAAACCATTGAATTTCATTAAACAACGAGTATTGAATGATCATAAGCATTTCTTACAAGTATTTTCTGCTTAATCACTCATTAATGTGTGCTTCTCTTGATTTCCTTCTGACAAGGCTGGACTTTTTGTTGTAATCACTCATTCTAACTTAATCATCTTGAAAACAGCTTGTGTACAAACAATAAGCACTTTATTCATATTAACAAGCACATCAACACCTCCTTGGAACTAGGAAACCATTCAAATTTATTAAACAACGTGTATCTAATGATCATTAGTATTTCTTACAAGTATTTTCAGCTTAAACACTCATTAATGTGTGCTCCTCTTGATTGCCTTCTAACAAGGCTGGACTTTTTGTTGTAGTCTCTCATTCTCACTTCATTATGTTGAAAATAGCTTGTGTACAAATAATAAGCACTCTATTCATGTCAACAAGCACATCTACACGTCCTTGGAATTAGGAAACCATTGATTATCAATAAGCAAGGAGTACCTATGATCATTAGCATTTCATACAAGTATTTTCAACTTAATCACTAATAAATGTGTGCTTCTCTTGATTTCGTTCTAACAGGGCGGGTCTTTTTCTTGTAATCACTCATTCTCACTTGATTATGTTGAAAATACCTTGTGTACAAACAATAAGCTCTCTATTCATTTTTACAGGCACGTCTACACTTCCTTGGAATTAGGAAACCATTCAATTGCATTAATCAACGCGTATCTAATGATCATTAGCATTTCTTACAAGTATTTTCAGCTTAATCACTCATTAATGTGTGCTTCTCTTGATTTTCTCCTAACAAGGCTGGACTTTTTGTTGTAATCCCTCATTCTAACTTAATGATGTTGAAAATAACTTGTATACAAACAATAAGCGCTCTATTCATGTTAACAAGCACATCAACACCTCCTTGGAACTAGGAAACCATTGAATTTCAGTAAACCACAAGTATCTAATGATCATTAGTATTTCTTACAAGTATTTTCAGCTTAATCACTCCTTAATGTGTGCTTCTCTTGATTTCCTTCTAACAAGGGTGGAATTTTTGTTGTAATCACTCATTCTAACTTAATGATGTTGAAAATAGCTTGTGTACAAACAATAAGCACTCTTTTCATGTTAACAGGCACATCAACACTTCCTTGGAATTAAGAAACCATTCAAATTCATTAAATAACAAGTATCTAATGATCATTAGCATTTCTTACAAGTATTTTCAGCTTAATCACTCATTAATGTGTGCTTCTCTTGATTTCCTTGTAACAAGGCTGGTCTTTTTGTTGTAATCATTCATTCTAGCTTAATGATGTTGAAAATAGCTTTTGTACAAAGAATAAGCACTCTATTCATGTTAAGAATCACATCAACACTTCCTTGGAATTAAGAAACCATTCAAATTCATTAAATAACAAGTATCTAATGATCATTAGCATTTCTTACAAGTATTTTCATCTTAATCACTCATTAATGTGTGCTTCTCTTGATTTCCTTCTAACAAGGTTGGACTTTTTGTTGTAATCACTCATTCTAACTTAATGATGTTGAAAATAGCTTTTGTACAAACAGTAAGCACTCTATTCATGTTAACAAGCACATCAACACTTCCTTGGAATTACGAAACTATTCAAATTCATTAAACAACGAGTATCTAATGATCATTAGCATTTCTTACAAGTATTTTCAGCTTAATCACTCATTAATGTGTGCTTCTCTTGATTTCCTTGTAACAAGGCTGGTCTTTTCTTTGTAAGCACTCATTCTAGCTTAATGATGTTGAAAATAGCTTGTGTACAAACAATAAGCACTCTATTCATGTTAACAAGCACATCAACACTTCCTTGGAATTAAGAAACCATACATATTCATTAAACAACAAGTATCTAATGATCATTAGCATTTCTTAGAAGTATTTTCAGCTTAATCACTCATTAATGTGTACTTCTCTTGATTTCCTTCTAACAAGGCTGGACTTTTTGTTGTAATCACTCATTCTAACTTAATGATGTTGAAAATAGCTTGTGTACAAACAGTAACCACTCTATTCATGTTAACAAGCACATCAACACTTCCTTGGAATTAAGAGACCATTCAAATTCTTTAAATAACAAGTATCTAATGATCGTTAGCATTTCTTACAAGTATTTTCCTCTTAATCACTCATTAATGTGTGCTTCTCTTGATTTCCTTCTAACAAGGCAGGACTTTTTGTTGTAATCACTCATTCTAGCTTAATGATGTTGAAAATAGCTTTTGTACAAACAGTAAGCACTCTATTCATGTTTTCAAGCACATCAACACTTCCTTGGAATTAAGAAACTATTCAAATTCATTAAACAACGAGTATCTAATGATCATTAGCATTTCTTACAAGTATTTTCAGCTTAATCACTCATTAATGTGTTCTTCTCATGATTTCCTTCTAACAAGGCTGGACATTTTGATGTAATTACTCATTCTCACCTAATGATGTTGAAAATGGCTTGTGTACAAACAAGAAGCAGTCTATTCATGTTAACAAGCACATCAACACTTCCTTGGAATTAAGAAACGATTGAAATTCTTTAAACAACGAGTATCTAATGACCATTAGAATTTATTACAAGTATTTTCAGCTTAATCACCCATTAATATGTGCTTCTCTTGATTTCGTTCTAACGAGGCTGGACTTTTTGCTGTAATCACTCATTCTAACTTAATGATGTTAAAAACAGCTAGTGTAGAAACATTAAGCACTCTATTCATGTTAACAAGCACATCAACACCACCTTGGAACTAGGAAACCATTGAATTTCGTTAAACAACGAGTATCTAGTGATCATTATCATTTCTTAGAAGTATTTTCAGCTTAATCACTCGTTAATGTGTGCTTCTCTTGATTTCCTTCTAACAAGGCTGGACATTTTGTTCTAACCACTCATTCTCACCTAATGATGTTGAAAACGGCTTGTGTACAAACAAGAAGCACTCTATTCATGTTAACAAGCACATCAACACTTCCTTGGAATTAAGAAACCATTCAAATTCATTAAACAATGAGTATCTAATGTTCATTAGCATTTCTTACAAGTATTTTCATCTTAATCACTCATTAATGTGTGCTTCTTTTGATTTCCTTCTAACAAGGCTGGACTTGTTGCTGTAATCACTCATTCTAACTTAATGATGTTGAAAATAGCTTGTGTACAAACAATAAGCACTCTATTCATGTTATCATGCACATCAACACTTCCTTAGAATTAAGAAACCATTGAATTTCATTAAACAACGAGTATTGAATGATCATAAGCATTTCTTACAAGTATTTTCTGCTTAATCACTCATTAATGTGTGCTTCTCTTGATTTCCTTCTGACAAGGCTGGACTTTTTGTTGTAATCACTCATTCTAACTTAATCATCTTGAAAACAGCTTGTGTACAAACAATAAGCACTTTATTCATATTAACAAGCACATCAACACCTCCTTGGAACTAGGAAACCATTCAAATTTATTAAACAACGTGTATCTAATGATCATTAGTATTTCTTACAAGTATTTTCAGCTTAAACACTCATTAATGTGTGCTCCTCTTGATTGCCTTCTAACAAGGCTGGACTTTTTGTTGTAGTCTCTCATTCTCACTTCATTATGTTGAAAATAGCTTGTGTACAAATAATAAGCACTCTATTCATGTCAACAAGCACATCTACACGTCCTTGGAATTAGGAAACCATTGATTATCAATAAGCAAGGAGTACCTATGATCATTAGCATTTCATACAAGTATTTTCAACTTAATCACTAATAAATGTGTGCTTCTCTTGATTTCGTTCTAACAGGGCGGGTCTTTTTCTTGTAATCACTCATTCTCACTTGATTATGTTGAAAATACCTTGTGTACAAACAATAAGCTCTCTATTCATTTTTACAGGCACGTCTACACTTCCTTGGAATTAGGAAACCATTCAATTGCATTAATCAACGCGTATCTAATGATCATTAGCATTTCTTACAAGTATTTTCAGCTTAATCACTCATTAATGTGTGCTTCTCTTGATTTTCTCCTAACAAGGCTGGACTTTTTGTTGTAATCCCTCATTCTAACTTAATGATGTTGAAAATAACTTGTATACAAACAATAAGCGCTCTATTCATGTTAACAAGCACATCAACACCTCCTTGGAACTAGGAAACCATTGAATTTCAGTAAACCACAAGTATCTAATGATCATTAGTATTTCTTACAAGTATTTTCAGCTTAATCACTCCTTAATGTGTGCTTCTCTTGATTTCCTTCTAACAAGGGTGGAATTTTTGTTGTAATCACTCATTCTAACTTAATGATGTTGAAAATAGCTTGTGTACAAACAATAAGCACTCTTTTCATGTTAACAGGCACATCAACACTTCCTTGGAATTAAGAAACCATTCAAATTCATTAAATAACAAGTATCTAATGATCATTAGCATTTCTTACAAGTATTTTCAGCTTAATCACTCATTAATGTGTGCTTCTCTTGATTTCCTTGTAACAAGGCTGGTCTTTTTGTTGTAATCATTCATTCTAGCTTAATGATGTTGAAAATAGCTTTTGTACAAAGAATAAGCACTCTATTCATGTTAAGAATCACATCAACACTTCCTTGGAATTAAGAAACCATTCAAATTCATTAAATAACAAGTATCTAATGATCATTAGCATTTCTTACAAGTATTTTCATCTTAATCACTCATTAATGTGTGCTTCTCTTGATTTCCTTCTAACAAGGTTGGACTTTTTGTTGTAATCACTCATTCTAACTTAATGATGTTGAAAATAGCTTTTGTACAAACAGTAAGCACTCTATTCATGTTAACAAGCACATCAACACTTCCTTGGAATTACGAAACTATTCAAATTCATTAAACAACGAGTATCTAATGATCATTAGCATTTCTTACAAGTATTTTCAGCTTAATCACTCATTAATGTGTGCTTCTCTTGATTTCCTTGTAACAAGGCTGGTCTTTTCTTTGTAAGCACTCATTCTAGCTTAATGATGTTGAAAATAGCTTGTGTACAAACAATAAGCACTCTATTCATGTTAACAAGCACATCAACACTTCCTTGGAATTAAGAAACCATACATATTCATTAAACAACAAGTATCTAATGATCATTAGCATTTCTTAGAAGTATTTTCAGCTTAATCACTCATTAATGTGTACTTCTCTTGATTTCCTTCTAACAAGGCTGGACTTTTTGTTGTAATCACTCATTCTAACTTAATGATGTTGAAAATAGCTTGTGTACAAACAGTAACCACTCTATTCATGTTAACAAGCACATCAACACTTCCTTGGAATTAAGAGACCATTCAAATTCTTTAAATAACAAGTATCTAATGATCGTTAGCATTTCTTACAAGTATTTTCCTCTTAATCACTCATTAATGTGTGCTTCTCTTGATTTCCTTCTAACAAGGCAGGACTTTTTGTTGTAATCACTCATTCTAGCTTAATGATGTTGAAAATAGCTTTTGTACAAACAGTAAGCACTCTATTCATGTTTTCAAGCACATCAACACTTCCTTGGAATTAAGAAACTATTCAAATTCATTAAACAACGAGTATCTAATGATCATTAGCATTTCTTACAAGTATTTTCAGCTTAATCACTCATTAATGTGTTCTTCTCATGATTTCCTTCTAACAAGGCTGGACATTTTGATGTAATTACTCATTCTCACCTAATGATGTTGAAAATGGCTTGTGTACAAACAAGAAGCAGTCTATTCATGTTAACAAGCACATCAACACTTCCTTGGAATTAAGAAACGATTGAAATTCTTTAAACAACGAGTATCTAATGACCATTAGAATTTATTACAAGTATTTTCAGCTTAATCACCCATTAATATGTGCTTCTCTTGATTTCGTTCTAACGAGGCTGGACTTTTTGCTGTAATCACTCATTCTAACTTAATGATGTTAAAAACAGCTAGTGTAGAAACATTAAGCACTCTATTCATGTTAACAAGCACATCAACACCACCTTGGAACTAGGAAACCATTGAATTTCGTTAAACAACGAGTATCTAGTGATCATTATCATTTCTTAGAAGTATTTTCAGCTTAATCACTCGTTAATGTGTGCTTCTCTTGATTTCCTTCTAACAAGGCTGGACATTTTGTTCTAACCACTCATTCTCACCTAATGATGTTGAAAACGGCTTGTGTACAAACAAGAAGCACTCTATTCATGTTAACAAGCACATCAACACTTCCTTGGAATTAAGAAACCATTCAAATTCATTAAACAATGAGTATCTAATGTTCATTAGCATTTCTTACAAGTATTTTCATCTTAATCACTCATTAATGTGTGCTTCTTTTGATTTCCTTCTAACAAGGCTGGACTTGTTGCTGTAATCACTCATTCTAACTTAATGATGTTGAAAATAGCTTGTGTACAAACAATAAGCACTCTATTCATGTTATCATGCACATCAACACTTCCTTAGAATTAAGAAACCATTGAATTTCATTAAACAACGAGTATTGAATGATCATAAGCATTTCTTACAAGTATTTTCTGCTTAATCACTCATTAATGTGTGCTTCTCTTGATTTCCTTCTGACAAGGCTGGACTTTTTGTTGTAATCACTCATTCTAACTTAATCATCTTGAAAACAGCTTGTGTACAAACAATAAGCACTTTATTCATATTAACAAGCACATCAACACCTCCTTGGAACTAGGAAACCATTCAAATTTATTAAACAACGTGTATCTAATGATCATTAGTATTTCTTACAAGTATTTTCAGCTTAAACACTCATTAATGTGTGCTCCTCTTGATTGCCTTCTAACAAGGCTGGACTTTTTGTTGTAGTCTCTCATTCTCACTTCATTATGTTGAAAATAGCTTGTGTACAAATAATAAGCACTCTATTCATGTCAACAAGCACATCTACACGTCCTTGGAATTAGGAAACCATTGATTATCAATAAGCAAGGAGTACCTATGATCATTAGCATTTCATACAAGTATTTTCAACTTAATCACTAATAAATGTGTGCTTCTCTTGATTTCGTTCTAACAGGGCGGGTCTTTTTCTTGTAATCACTCATTCTCACTTGATTATGTTGAAAATACCTTGTGTACAAACAATAAGCTCTCTATTCATTTTTACAGGCACGTCTACACTTCCTTGGAATTAGGAAACCATTCAATTGCATTAATCAACGCGTATCTAATGATCATTAGCATTTCTTACAAGTATTTTCAGCTTAATCACTCATTAATGTGTGCTTCTCTTGATTTTCTTCTAACAAGGCTGGACTTTTTGTTGTAATCCCTCATTCTAACTTAATGATGTTGAAAATAACTTGTATACAAACAATAAGCGCTCTATTCATGTTAACAAGCACATCAACACCTCCTTGGAACTAGGAAACCATTGAATTTCAGTAAACCACAAGTATCTAATGATCATTAGTATTTCTTACAAGTATTTTCAGCTTAATCACTCATTCAAGTGTGCTTCTCTTGATTTGCTTCTAACAAGGCTGGACTTTTTGTTGTAATCACTCATTCTAACTTAATCATCTTGAAAACAGCTTGTGTACAAACAATAAGCACTTTATTCATATTAACAAGCACATCAACACCTCCTTGGAACTAGGAAACCATTCAAATTTATTAAACAACGTGTATCTAATGATCATTAGTATTTCTTACAAGTATTTTCAGCTTAAACACTCATTAATGTGTGCTCCTCTTGATTGCCTTCTAACAAGGCTGGACTTTTTGTTGTAGTCTCTCATTCTCACTTCATTATGTTGAAAATAGCTTGGGTACAAATAATAAGCACTCTATTCATGTTAACAAGCACATCAACACCTCGTCAGAACTAGGAAACTGAAGTTCCCAACTTCACCCTAGGATCTACTAGTTTGTGATACTGAGAGGGGGGTGAATCAGTATCACCACAATTCGCAATTCGCAGGAAAGTGAACAACTTCAATCTCTTCTTAAAAATGAACTCTTTCTCAGATTCGACTAAGGTAGATCTATTGCTACCTACTAATCATAGTAGTCCCCAAAGTCACCTTTCAGACACTTTGCCTAATAGACAATTCGGATGTTCTTGTTTAGGTCTTCGTTAGGTTATAGGTTGGCTGATACTTTAACTGTGTTCACAACTCAATTTAAAACACAGAACGTAAAGCAAATTAAGGACACACAAGATTTACGTGGTTCCGTCAATGTGACGTACATCCACGGTGGTAGGGACTCTCCCTTACCGAGACTATCCACTATACTTGAGAATTCCAGTTACAATGGATGTTTTAATCTTCTGCTCCTTTCATTATTGCAATTACTAAGTAAGTATAATACAAAGGGTGTCACTTACTGTGTCTACCCTTCTTCTAGCTTGTCTTGCCTCTGTTGAATTGAAAGGCTGCTCCACTGCCGCTTAGAAGTTCACTGCAACGCTCTCTAACCTCTCTTGAAGAAATATGGAAATACGTTGAGTTCTTTCTGATACTTCGCCGAATTCCTTCTCTAGGTTGTTTCACACAACTCCTGCTTTCACCGTCTCACGGTTTCACAGCTTGCACTCAAGCTTCTGGTCTGCCGTTTCACGTCTCACGTCCTGCCCCACGCTTCTGATCAGTCATGCCATTGCACGTTCTGATCTCACACTTCTGGTCTGCTGTTTCACGTCTCTTAGCCTGCCTCACGCTACTGGTTTTTCTGGTTCACGTCTCTCGGCCTGCCTCACGCTTCTAGTCTGCTGTCTTCTCTTATGGGTGGTCTCACGGATACCAGGTCTGCTGTCTTCTCTTTCGGGTGGTCTCACGGATACCAGGTCTGCTGTCTTCTCTTCCGGGTGGTCTGTTTCTTATTTCTCCTCTTGCTGGTTGTGCGTTTCTGGTTTGCTTGCAGGATGTGTTTCTGGTTTGCTTGCAGGAGGCGTTTCTGGTTTGCTTGCAGGAGGCGTTTCGGGTTTGCTTGCAGGAGGTCGCACGTTCTGGTTTGCTCTCCCAGTGGTGACGTTTCTGGTTTGCTCTCCCAGTGGTGTCGTTTCTGATCTCTTGCCGTTCTGCTCTCTCTTCCTTTTTGGCTGGTTGTTGTAGGGTTGCTGCTTTTTCAATTGTGTTGGCCCTCTTCCCTAGTTTTGCCTTCCAAGCCCTTCATATACTCTCTTCCATGAAACCCTAATAGGGCTTATATGGCGGATTTACTTTCTTGCCCTTCCATGTGAATTTACTCTCTTGCACACTTAACCCTAGTTGACAACAATTACAACCCATACAAGGCTATGGGAACAACAGAAACCATTGAATTTCACTAAACAAGGAGTATCTAATGATTATTAGCATTTCTTACAAGTATTTTCAGCTTAATCACTACTTACTGTGTTCTTCTCTTCATTTCCTTCTAACAAGGCTGGACTTTTTGTTGTAATCCCTCATTCTAACTTAATGATGTTGAAAATAGCTTGTGTGCAAACAATAAGCACTCCATTCATGTTCACAAGCACATCAACACCTCCTTGGAACTAAGAAACCATTGAATTTCATTAAACAACGAATATCTAATGATAATTAGCATTTCTTACAAGTATTTCCAGCTTAATCACTCATTCATGTGTGCTTCTCTTGATTTCCTTCTAACAAGGCTTGACTTTTTGTTGTAATCCCTCTTTCTAACTTAATGATGTTGAAAATAGCTTGTGTACAAACAATAAGCACTCTATTCATGTTAACAAGCACATCAATACCTCAACTGAACTAGGAAACCATTGAATTTCACTAAAAAAGGAGTATCTAATGATCATTAGCATTTCTTACAAGTATTTTCAGCTTAATCACTCATTAATTTGTGCTTCTCTTGATTTCCTTCTAACAAGGCTGGACTTTTTGTTGTAATCCCTCATTCTAACTTAATCATGTTGAAAATAGCTTGTTTACAAACAATAAGCACTCTATTCATGTTAACAAGCACATTAACACCTCATCGGAACTAGGAAACCATTGAATTTCACTAGACAAGAAGTATGTAATGATCATTAGCATTTCTTACAAGTATTTTCAGCTTAATCACTCATTAATGTGTGCTTCTCTTCATTTCCTTCTAACAAGGCTGGAATTTTTGTTATAATCACTCATTCTCACTTCATTATGTTTAAAATAGCTTGTGTACAAACAATAAGCACTCTATTCATGTTAACAAGCACATCAACACCTCCTTGGAACTAGGAAACCATTGAATTTCATTAAACAAGGAGTATCTAATGATCATTAGCATTTCTTACAAGTATTTTCAGCTTAATCACTACTTACTGTGTTCTTCTCTTGATTTCCTTCTAACAAGGCTGGACTTTTTCTTGTAATCCCTCATTCTAAATTAATGATGTTGAAAATAGCTTGTGTACAAACAATAAGCACTCTATTCATGTTAACAAGTACATTAACACCTCACTGGAACTAGGAAACCACCGAATTTCACTAGACAAGGAGTATCTAATGATCATTAGCATTTCTTACAAGTATTTTCAGCTTAATCACCCATTAATGTGTGCTTCTCTTGATTTCAATCAAACAAGGCTGGACTTTTTGTTGTAATCCCTCATTCTAACTTAATGATGTTGAAAATAGCTTGTGTACAAACAATAAGCACTCTATTCATGTTAACAAGCACATTAACACCTCATCGGAACTAGGAAACCATTGAATTTCACTAGACAAGAAGTATGTAATGATCATTAGCATTTCTTACAAGTATTTTCAGCTTAATCACTCATTAATGTGTGCTTCTCTTCATTTCCTTCTAACAAGGCTGGAATTTTTGTTATAATCACTCATTCTCACTTCATTATGTTTAAAATAGCTTGTGTACAAACAATAAGCACTCTATTCATGTTAACAAGCACATCAACACCTCCTTGGAACTAGGAAACCATTGAATTTCATTAAACAAGGAGTATCTAATGATCATTAGCATTTCTTACAAGTATTTTCAGCTTAATCACTACTTACTGTGTTCTTCTCTTGATTTCCTTCTAACAAGGCTGGACTTTTTCTTGTAATCCCTCATTCTAAATTAATGATGTTGAAAATAGCTTGTGTACAAACAATAAGCACTCTATTCATGTTAACAAGTACATTAACACCTCACTGGAACTAGGAAACCACCGAATTTCACTAGACAAGGAGTATCTAATGATCATTAGCATTTCTTACAAGTATTTTCAGCTTAATCACCCATTAATGTGTGCTTCTCTTGATTTCAATCAAACAAGGCTGGACTTTTTGTTGTAATCCCTCATTCTAACTTAATGATGTTGAAAATAGCTTGTGTACAAACAATAAGCACTCTATTCATGTTAACAAGCACATTAACACCTCATCGGAACTAGGAAACCATTGAATTTCACTAGACAAGGAGTATCTAATGATCATTAGCATTTCTTACAAGTATTTTCAGCTTAATCACTCATTAATGTATGCTTCTCTTGATTTCCTTCTAACAAGGCAAGACTTTTTGTTGTAATCCCTCATTCTAACTTAATGATGTTGAAAATAGCTTGTGTACAAACAATTAGCACTCTATTCATGTTAACAAGCACATTAACACCTCATCGGAACTAGGAAACCATTGAATTTCACTAGACAAGGAGTATTTAATGATCATTAGCATTTTTTACAAGTATTTTCAGCTTAATCACTCATTAATGTGTGCTTCGCTTGATTTCCTTCTAACAAGGCTGGACTTTTTGTTCTAATTCCCCCATTCTAACTTAATGATGCTGAAAATAGCTTGTGTACAAACAATAAGCACTCTATTCATGTTAACAAGTGCATCAACACCTCCTTGGAACTAGGAAACCATTGAATTTCAGTAAACAATGAGTATCTAATGATCATTAGCATTTCTTACAGGTATTTTCAGCTTAATCACTCATTAATGTGCGCTTCTCTTGATTCGCTTCTAACAAGGCTGGACTTTTTGTTGTAATCACTCATTCTCACTTGATTGTGTTGAAAATACCTTGTGTACAAACAATAAGCACTCTATTCATGTTAACAAGCACATCTACACTTACTTGGAATTAGGAAACCATTAAATTTCATTAAACAATGAGTTTTTAACGATCATTAGTATTTCTTACAAGTATTTTCAGCTTAATCACACATTAATGTGTGCCTCTCTTGATTTCCTCCTAACAAGGCTGGAATTTTTGTTGTAATCACTCATTCTCACTTCATTCTGTTTAAAATACCTTGTGTACAAACAATAAGCACTCTATTCATGTTAACAAGCACATCAAGACTTCCTTGGAATTAGGAAACCATTGAATTTCATAAAACAATCAGTATCTAACGGTCATTAGCATTTCTTACAAGTATTTTCAGCTTAATCACTCATTAATGTGTGCTTATCTTGATTACCTTCCAACAAGGCTGGACTTTTTGTTGTAATCACTCATTCAAACTTAATCATGTTGAAAATATCTTGTGTACAAACAATAAGCACTCTATTCATGTTAACAAGCACATCAACACCTCCTTGGAACTAGGAAACCATTGAATTTCATTAAACAACGAGTATCTAAAGATCATTAGCATTTCTTACAAGTATTTTCAGCTTAATCACTCATTAATGTGTGCTTCTCTTGATTTCCGTCTAACAAGGGTGGACTTTTTGCTGTAATCCCTCATTCTAACTTAATGCTGTTGAAAATAGCTTGTGTAAAAACAATAAGCACTCTATTCATGTTAACAAGCACATTAACAACTCATTGGAACTAGGAAACCACTTAATTTCACTAGACAAGGAGTATCTAATGATCATTAGCATTTCTTTCAAGTATTTTCAGCTTAATCACTCATTAATGTGTGCTTCTCCTGATTTCCTTCTAACAAAGCTGGAATTTTTGTTGTAATCACTCATTCTCACTTCATTATGTTTAAAATAGCTTGTTTACAAACAATAAGCACTATATTCATGTTAACAAGCACAGCAACACCGCCTTAGAACTAGGAAACCATTGAATTTCATTAAACAAGGAGAATCTAATGATCATTAGCATTTCTTACAAGTATTTTCAGCTTAATCACAACTTACTGTGTTCTTCTCTTGATTTCCTTCTAACAAGGCTGGACTTTTTGTTGTAATCCCTCATTCTAACTTAATGATGTTGAAAATAACTTGTGTACAAACAATAAGCACTCTATTCATGTTAACAAGCACATTAACACCTCATCGGAACTAGGAAACCACCGAATTTCACTAGACAAGGAGTATCTAATGATCATTAGCATTTCTTACAAGTATTTTCAGCTTAATCACTCATTATAGTGTGCTTCTCTTGATTTCCGTCCAACAAGGCTGGACTTTTTGTTGTAATCACTCATTCCAACTTAATCATGTTGAAAATAGCTTCTGTACAAACAATAAGCACTCTATTCATGGTAACAAGCACATCAACACCTCCGTGGAACTAGGAAACCATTGAATTTCATTAAACAACGAGTATCTAAAGATCATTAGCATTTCTTACAAGTATTTGCAGCTTAATCACTCATTAATGTGTGCTCCTCTTGATTTCCTTCTAACAAGGGTGGACTTTTTGTTGTAATCCCTCATTCTAACTTAATGATGTTTAAAATAGCTTGTGTAGAAACAATAAGCACTCTATTCATGTTAACAAGCACATCAACACCACCTTGGAACTAGGAAACCATTGAATTTCATTAAGCAACGAGTATCTAATGATCATTAGCATTTCTTACAAGTATTTTCAGCTTAGTCACTCATTAATGTGTTCTTCTCTTGATTTCCTACTAACAAGGCTGGACTTTTTATTGTAATCCCTCCTTCTAACTTAATGATGTTGAAAATAGCTTGTGTAAAAACAATAAGCACTTTATTCAAGATAACAAGCACATCAACACCTCCTTCGAACTAGGACACCATTGAATTTCATTAAACAATGAGTATCTAATGATCATTTGCATTTCTTACATGTATTTTCAGCTTAATAACTCATTAATGTTTGCTTCTCCTGATTTCCTTGTAACAAGGCTGTACTTTTTGTCGTAATCCCTCATTCGAACTTAATGATATTGAAAATAGCTTGTGTACAAACAATAAGCACTCTATTCATGTTAACAAGCACATCAACACTTCGTTGGAATTAGGAAACCATTGAATTTCATAAAATAATGACAATCTAATGATCATGTGCATTTCTTACAGGGTTTTTCAGCTGATTCACTCATTAATGTGTGCTCCTCTTGATTTCCTTCTAAGAAGGCTGGACTTTTTGTTGTAATCACTCATTCTCACTTAATAATGTTAAAAATAGTTTGTGTACAAACAATAACCGCTCTATTCATGTTAAGAAGCACATCAACACATCCTTGGAACTACAAAACCATTGAATTTCATTAAACAACGAGTATCTAATGATGAGTCACATTTCCTTAAAGTATTTTCGTCTTAATCACACATGAATGTGTGCTTATCTTGATTTCCTTCTAACAAGGCTGGAATTTTTGTTGTAATCACTCATTCTCACTTCATTATGTTTAAAATACCTTGTGGACAAACAATAAGCACTCTATTCATGTTAAGAAGCACATCAACACTTCTTTGGAACTAGGAAACCATTGAATTTCATTAAACAATGAGTATCAAAAGATCATGAGCATTTCTTGCAAGTATTTTCAGCTTAATCACTCATTAATGTGTGCTTCTCTTGATTTCCTCCTGACAAGGCTGCACTTTTTGTTGTAATCACTCATTCTCAGTTAATTATGTTGAAAATAGCATGTGTACAAACAATAAGCACTCTATTCATGTTAACAAGCACATCAACAACTCCTTGGAACTAGAAAACCATTGAATTTCATTAAACAACAAGTATTTAATGATCATTAGCATTTCTTACAAGTATTTTCAGCTTAATCAATCATTATTATGTGCTTCTCTTCATTTCCGTCTAACAAGGCTGGAATTTTTGTTGTGATTACTCATTCTCACTTCCTTATGTTTAAAATACCTTGTGGACAAACAATAAGCACTCTATTCATGTTAACAAGCACATCAACACCTCCCTAGAAGTAGGAAACCATTGAATTTCATTAAACAACCACTATCTAACGATCATTAGCATTTCTTACAAGTTTTTTCAGCTTAATCACTCGTTAATGTTTGCTTCTCCCGATTTCTTTTTAACAAGGCTGTACTTTTTGTCGTAATCCCTCATTCGAACTTAATGATATTGAAAACTGCTTGTGTACAAACAAGAAGCACTCTATTCATGTTAACAAGCACATCAACACCTCCTTGGAGCTAGGAAACCATTGAATTTCATTAAAGAACGAGTATCTAATGATCATTAGCATTTCTTACAAGTATTTTCACCTTAATCACTCATTAATGTGTGCTTCTCTTGATTTCCTTCGAACAAGGCTGGAATTTTTGTTGTAATCCCTCATTCTAACTTAATCATGTTGAAAATAGCTTGTGTACAAACAATAAGCACTCTATTCATGTTAACAAGCACATCAACACTTCCTTGGAATTAGGAAACCATTGAATTTCATAAAACAATGAGTATCTAATGATCATTAGCATTTCTTTCAAGTATTTTCAGCTTAATCAATCATTAATGTGTGCTTCTCTTCATTTCCGTCCAACAAGGCTGGAATTTTTGTTGTGATTACTCATTCTCACTTCATTATGCTTAAAATACCTTGTGCACAAACAATAAGCACTCTATTCATGTTAACAAGCACATCAACACCTCCTTGGAACTAAAAAACCATGGAATGTCATTAAACAACGAGTATCTAATGGTCATTAGCATTTCTTACAAGTATTTTCAGCTTAATCACTCATTAATGTGTGCTTCTCATGATTTCCTTCTAACAAGGCTGGACTTTTTGTTGTAATCCCTCATTCGAACTTAATGATGTTGAAAATAGCTTGAGTGCAAACAATAAGCACTCTATTCAAGTTAACACGCACATCAACACCTCCTTGGAACTAGGAAACCCTTGAATTTCATCAAACAACCAGTATCTAATGATTATTAGCATTTCTTACAAGTATTTTCAGCGTAATCACTCATTAATGTGTGCTTCTCTTGATTTCCTAGTATCAAGGCTGGTCTTTTTGTTGTAATCCCTCATTCTAACTTAATGATGTTGAAAATAGCTTGTGTACAAACAATAAGCGCTCTATTCATGTTAACAAGCACATCAACACCTCCTTGGAACTAGGAAACCATTGAATTTCATTAAACAAGGAATATGTAAAGATCATTAGCATTTCTTACAAGTATTCTCAGCTTAATCACACATTAATGTGTGCTTCTCTTCATTTCCTTCTAACAAGGCTAGACTTTTTGTTGTAATCACTCATTCTCACTTGATTATGTTGAAAATACCTTGTGTACAAACAATAAGCACTCTATTCATGTTAACAAGCACATCTACACTTCCTTGGAATTAGGAAACCATTAAATTTCATTAGACAACGAGTATCTAATGATCATTAGTATTTCTTACAAGTATTTTCAGCTTAATCACACATTAATGTGTGCTTCTCTTCATTTCCTTCTAACAAGGCTGGAATTTTTGTTATAATCTCTCATTCTCACTTCATTATGTTTAAAATACCTCGTGGACAAACAATAAGCACTCTATTCATGTTGAGAACCACATCAACTCCTCCTTGGAACAAGGAAACCTTTGAATTTCATTAAACAATGTGTATCTAAAGATCATGAGCATTTCTTGCAAGTATTTTCAGCTTAATCACTCATTAATGTGTGCTTGTCTTGATTTCCTTCCAACAAGGCTGCACTTTTTGTTGTAATCACTCTTTCCACCTTAATCATGTTGAAAATAGCTTGTGTACAAACAATAAGCACTCTCTTCATGTTAACAAGCACATCAACACCTCCTTGCAACAAGGAAACCATTGAATTTCATTAAACAACGAGTATCTATTGATCATTCGCATTTCTTACAAGTGTTTTTAGCTTAATTACTCATTAATGTGTGCTTCTATTGACTTCCTTCTAACAAGGCTGGAATCTTTCTCATAATCACTCATTCTCACTTCTTTGTTTTTAAAATACCTTGTGTACAAACAATAAGCACTCTATTCATGTTAACAAGCACATAAACACTTCCAGGGAATTAGGAAACCATTGAATTTCATTAAACACATAAGCACTCTATTCATGTTAACAAGCACATAAACACATAAACAATGAGTATCTAATTATCATTAGCGTTTCTTACAAGTATTTTCAGCTTAATCACTCATTAATGTGTGCTTCTCCTAATTTCCTTGTAACAAGGCTGGACTTTTTGTCGTAATCCCTCATTCGAACTTAATGATATTGAAAATAGCTTGTGTACAAACAATAAGCACTCTATTCATGTTAACAAGCACATCAACACGTCCTTGGAACTAGGAAACCATTGAATTTCATTAAACACCGAGTATCTAATGATCATTAGCATTTCTCACAATTATTTTCAGCTAAATCACTCATTAATGTGTGCTTGTCCTGATTTCCTTGTAACAAGGCTGGACTTTTTCTCGTAATCCCTCATTGGAACATAATGATATTGCAAATAGCTTGTGTACAAATAATAAGCATTCTATTCATCTTGACAAGCACATCAACACTTCCTTGGAACTAGGAAACCATTGAATTTCATTAAACAAGGAGTATCTAAAGATCATTAGCATTTCTTACAAGTATTATCAGCTTAATCACCCATTAATGTGTGCTTCTCTTGATTTCCTTCCAACAAGGCTGCACTTTTTGTTGTAATCACTCTTTCCACCTTAATCATGTTGAAAATAGCTTGTGTACAAACAATAAGCACTCTCTTCATGTTAACAAGCACATCAACACCTCCTTGCAACAAGGAAACCATTGAATTTCATTAAACAACGAGTATCTATTGATCATTCGCATTTCTTACAAGTGTTTTTAGCTTAATTACTCATTAATGTGTGCTTCTATTGATTTCCTTCTAACAAGGCTGGAATCTTTCTCATAATCACTCATTCTCACTTCTTTGTTTTTAAAATACCTTGTGTACAAACAATAAGCACTCTATTCATGTTAACAAGCACATAAACACTTCCAGGGAATTAGGAAACCATTGAATTTCATTAAACACATAAGCACTCTATTCATGTTAACAAGCACATAAACACATAAACAATGAGTATCTAATGATCATTAGCATTTCTTACAAGTATTTTCAGCTTAATCACTCATTAATGTGTGCTTCTCCTAATTTCCTTGTAACAAGGCTAGACTTTTTGTCATAATCCCTCATTCGAACTTAATGATATTGAAAATAGCTTGTGTACAAACAATAAGCACTCTATTCATGATAACAAGCACATCAACACCTCCTTGGAACTAGGAAACCATTGAATTTCATTAAACACCGAGTATCTAATGATCATTAGCATTTGTCACAAGTATTTTCAGCTAAATCACTCATTAATGTGTGCTTGTCCTGATTTCCTTGTAACAACGCTGGACTTTTTCTCGTAATCCCTCATTGGAACATAATGATATTGCAAATAGCTTGTGTACAAATAATAAGCATTCTATTCATCTTGACATGCACATCAACACTTCCTTGGAACTAGGAAACCATTGAATTTCATTAAACAAGGAGTATCTAAAGATCACTAGCATTTCTTACAAGTATTATCAGCTTAATCACTCATTAATGTGTGCTTCTCTTGATTTCCTTCTAACAAGGCTGGACTTTTTGCTGTAATCACTCATTCTCACTTAATTATGTTGAAAATACCTTGTGAACAAACAATAAGCACTCTATTCATGTTAACAAGCACATCAACACTTCCTTGGAACTAGGAAACCATTGAATTTCATTAAACACCGAGTATCTAATGATCATTAGCATTTCTCACAATTATTTTCAGCTAAATCACTCATTAATGTGTGCATGTCCTGATTTCCTTGTAACAAGGCTGGACTTTTTCTCGTAATCCCTCATTGGAACATAATGATATTGCAAATAGCTTGTGTACAAATAATAAGCATTCTATTCATCTTGACAAGCACATCAACACTTCCTTGGAACTAGGAAACCATTGAATTTCATTAAACAAGGAGTATCTAAAAATCATTAGCATTTCTTACAAGTATTATCAGCTTAATCACCCATTAATGTGTGCTTCTCTTGATTTCCTTCCAACAAGGCTGCACTTTTTGTTGTAATCACTCTTTCCACCTTAATCATGTTGAAAATAGCTTGTGTACAAACAATAAGCACTCTCTTCATGTTAAGAAGCACATCAACACCTCCTTGCAACAAGGAAACCATTGAATTTCATTAAACAACGAGTATCTATTGATCATTCGCATTTCTTACAAGTGTTTTTAGCTTAATTACTCATTAATGTGTGCTTCTATTGATTTCCTTCTAACAAGGCTGGAATCTTTCTCATAATCACTCATTCTCACTTCTTTGTTTTTAAAATACCTTGTGTACAAACAATAAGCACTCTATTCATGTTAACAAGCACATAAACACTTCCAGGGAATTAGGAAACCATTGAATTTCATTAAACACATAAGCACTCTATTCATGTTAACAAGCACATAAACACATAAACAATGAGTATCTAATGATCATTAGCATTTCTTACAAGTATTTTCAGCTTAATCACTCATTAATGTGTGCTTCTCCTAATTTCCTTGTAACAAGGCTAGACTTTTTGTCATAATCCCTCATTCGAACTTAATGATATTGAAAATAGCTTGTGTACAAACAATAAGCACTCTATTCATGTTAACAAGCACATCAACACCTCCTTGGAACTAGGAAACCATTGAATTTCATTAAACACCGAGTATCTAATGATCATTAGCATTTGTCACAAGTATTTTCAGCTAAATCACTCATTAATGTGTGCTTGTCCTGATTTCCTTGTAACAAGGCTGGACTTTTTCTCGTAATCCCTCATTGGAACATAATGATATTGCAAATAGCTTGTGTACAAATAATAAGCATTCTATTCATCTTGACATGCACATCAACACTTCCTTGGAACTAGGAAACCATTGAATTTCATTAAACAAGGAGTATCTAAAGATCATTAGCATTTCTTACAAGTATTATCAGCTTAATCACTCATTAATGTGTGCTTCTCTTGATTTCCTTCTAACAAGGCTGGACTTTTTGTTGTAATCACTCATTCTCACTTGATTATGTTGAAAATACCTTGTGAACAAACAATAAGCACTCTATTCATGTTAACAAGCATATCAACACTTCCTTGGAATTAGGAAACCTATGAATTTCATAAAACAATGAGTATCTATTGATCATTAGCATTTCTTACAAGTATTTTTAGCCTAATCACTCATTGATGTATGCTTCTCTTGATTTCCTTCTAACAAGACTGGACTTTTTGTTGTAATCACTCATTCTCACTTCTTTATGTTGAAAATGGCTTATGTACAAACAATAAGCGCTCTATTCATGATAACAAGCTCATCAACACATCCTTGGAATTAAGAAACCATTCAAATTCATTAAACAATGATTATCTAATGATCATTAGCATTTCTTACAAGTATTTTCAGCTTAATCACTCATTAATGTGTGCTTCACTTGATTTGCTTCTAACAAGGCTGGACTTTTTGTTGTAATCACTCATTCTCATTTCATTATGTGGAAAATAGCTTGTGTACAAACAATAAGCACTCTATTGATGTTAACAAGCACATCAACACTTCCTTGGAAGTAGGAAACCATTGAATTTCATAAAACAATGAGTATCTAACTTAATGATGTAATCTCTTCATAAAACAACTGGATTTTTTGTTGTAATCACTCATTCTAACTTAATGATGTTGAAAACAGCTTGTGTACAAACAATAAGCACTCTATTCATGTTAACAAGCACATCAACACATCCTTGGAACTAGGAAACCATTGAATTTCATTAAACAACGAGTATCTAATGATCATTAGCATTTCTTACATGTATTTCAGCCTAATCACTCATTAATGTGTGCTTCTCTTGATTTCCTACCAACAAGGCTGGAATTTTTGTTGTAATCACTCATTCTCACTTCATTATGTTGAAAATGGCTTGTGTACAAACAATAAGCACTCTATTCATGTTAACAGGCACAACAACACTTCCTTGGAATTAAGAAATCTATCAATTTCATTAAACAAGGAGCATCTACTGATCATTAGCATTTCTTACAAGTATTTTCAGCTTAATCTCTCATTAATGTGTGCTTCTCTCGATTTCCTACTAACAAGGCAGGACTTTTTGTTGTAATCCCTCATTCTAACTTAATCATGTCGAAAATGGCTTGTGTACGAACAATAAGCACTCTATTCATTTTAACAAGCCCAACAACACCTCCTTGGAACTAGGAAACCATTGAATTTCATTAAATGACGAGTATCTAATGATCATTAGCATTTCTTACATATATTTCAGCTTAATCACTCATTATTGTGTGCTTCTCTTGATTTCCTTCTAAGAAGGGTGGACTTTTGGTTGTAATCACTCATTCTTACCTAATGATGTTGAAAATGGCTTGTGTAAAAACAATAAGCACTCTATTCATGTTAACAAGCACATCAACATTTCCTTGGAATTAAGAAACCATTCAAATTCATTAAATAATGAGTATCTAATGATCATTAGCTTTTCTTACAAGTATTTGCAGCGTAATCACTCATTAATGTGTGCATCTCTTGATTTCCTTCTAACGAGGCAGGACTTTTTGTTGCAATCACTCATTCTCACCTAATGATGTTGAAAATGGCATGTCGACAAACAATAAAAAATCTATTCATGTTAACAAGCACATCAACACCTCCTTGGAACTTGGAAACCATTGAATTTCATTAAACAACGAGTATCTAATGATCATTAGCATTTCTTACTTGTATTTCAGCTTAATCACCCATTTATGTGTGCATCTCTTGATTTCCTTCTAACAACGCTGGACTTTTTGTTGTAATCACTCATTCTCACCTAATGATGTTGAAAATGACTTGTGTACAAGAAATAAGCACTCTATTCATTTTAACAAGCACATCAACACATCCTTGGAATTAAGAAACCTTTGAATTTCATTAAACAATGAGTATGTAATGATAATTAGCATTTCTTACAAGTATTTTCAGCTTAATCACGCATTAATGGGTGCTTCTCTTGATTTCCTTCCAACAAGGCTGGACTTTTTGTTGTAATCACTCATTCCAACTTAATGATGTCGAAAATAGCTTGTGTACAAACCATAAGCACTCTATTCATGTTGACAAGCACATCAACACCTCCTTGGAACTAGGAAACCATTTAATTTCATTAAAGAGCGAGTATCTAATGATCATTAGCATTTCTTACAAGTATTTTCAGCTTAATCACTCATTAATGTTTGCTTCTCTTGATTTCCTTCTAACAAGGCTGCACTTTTTGTTGTAATCACTCATCCTAACTTAATGATGTTGAACGGAGCTTGTGTAAACAATAAGCACTCTATTCATGTTAACAAGCACATCAACACCTCCTTGGAACTAGGAAACCATTTAATTTCATTAAACAACGAGTATTTAATCATCATTAGCATTTCTTACAAGTATTTTCAGCATAATCACTCATTAATGTGTGCTTCTCTTGATTTCCTTGTAACAAGGCTGGACTTTTTGTTGTAATCACTCATTCTCACTTCATTATGTTGAAAGTGGCTTGTGTACAAACAATAAGCACTCTATTCTTGTGAACAAGCACATCAACACTTCCTTGGAATTAGGAAACCAGTGAATTTCAAAAAAGCTTTTGTACAAACAATAAGCAATCTATTCAAGTTAACAAGCACATCAACACCTCCATGGAACTAGGAAACCATTGAATTTCAACAAACAACAAGTATCTAATGATCATTAGCATTTCTTACAAGTATTTTCAGCTTAATTACTCGTTAATGTGTTCTTCTCTTGATTTCTTTCTAACAAGGCTGGGCTTTTTGTTGTAATCAGTCATTCCAACTTCATTATGTTGAAAATACCTTGTGTACAAACAATAAGCCCTCTATTCATGTGAACAAGTGCAACAACACTTCCTTGGAATTTGGAAACCATTGAATTTCATAAAACAATGACTATCAAGTGATCATTAGCATTTCTTACAAGTATTGTCAGCTTAATCACTCATTAATGTGTGCTTCCCTTGATTTCCTTCTAGCAAGGCTGGACTTTTTGTTGTAATCACTCATTCTAACTTAATGATGTCGAAAATTGCTTGTGTAGAAGCAATAAGCACTCTATTCATGTTAACGAGTATCTAATGATCATTCGCATTTCTTACATGTATTTCAGCTTAATCACTCATTAATGTGTGCTTCTCTTGATTTCCTTCTAACAAGGCTGGACTTGTTGTTGTAATCACTCATTCTCACCTAATGATGTAGAAAATTACTTGTGTACAAACAATAAGCACTCTATTCATGTTGACAAGCACATCAACACGTCCTTGGACTTAAGAAACCATTGAATAGGAAACCATTGAATTTCATTAAACAACGAGTATCTAATGATCATTAGCATTTCTTTCATGTATTTCAGCTTAATCACCCATGAATGTGTGCTTCTCTTGATTTCCTTCTAACAACGCTGCACTTTTTGTTGTAATCACTCATTCTCACCTAATGATGTTGAAAATGACTTGTGTACAAAAAATAAGCACTCTATTCATGTTAACAAGCACATCAACACATCCTTGGAATTAAGAAACCATTCAAATTCATTAAACAATGAGTATCTAAAGATCATTAGCATTTCTTACAAGTGTTTTCAGCTTAGTCGCTCATAAATGTGTGCTTCTCTTGATTTCCTTCTAACAAGACTGGACTTTTTGTTGCAATCACTCATTCTCACTTCATTATGTTGAAAATGGCTTGTGTACAAACAATAAGCACTCTATTCATGTTAACAAGCACATCAACACGTCCTTGGAACTAGGAAACCATTGAATTTCATTAACTAATGAGTATCTAATGATCATTAGCGTTTCTTACAAGTATTTTTAGCCTAATCACTCATTGATGTGTGCTTCTCTTGATTTCCTTCTAACAAGACTGGACTTTTTGTTGTAATCACTCATTCTCACTTCTTTATGTTGAAAATGGCTTATGTACAAACAATAAGCACTCTATTCATGTTAACAAGCTCATCAACACATCCTTGGAATTAAGAAACCATTCAAATTCATTAAACAACGATTATCGATCATTAGCGTTTCTTATAAGTATTTTCAGCTTAATCACTCATTAATGTGTGCTTCACTTGATTTGCTTCTAGCAAGGCTGGACTTTTTGTTGTAATCACTCATTCTAACTTAATGATGTTGAAAATACCTTGTGTACAAAGAATAAGAAAACTATTCATGTGAACAAGCACATCAACATCTCCTTGGAACTTGGAAACCATTGAATTTCATTAAATAACTAGTATCAAATGATCATTAGCATTTCTTACAAGTATTTTCAGCTTAATGACTCATTAATGTGCGTTGCTCCTGATTTCCTTCTAACAAGGCTGGACTTTTTGTTGTAATCACTCATTCTCACGTCATTATGTTGAAAATGGCTTGTGTACAAACAAGAAGCACTCTATTCATGTTAACAAGCACATCAACACCTCCTTTGAACTAGGAAACCATTGAATTTCATTAAAGAACGAGTGTCTAATGATCATTAGCATCTCTTACAAGTATTTTCAGCTTAATCACTCATTAATGTGTGCTTCTCTTGATTTCCTTCTAACAAGGCTAGACTTTTTGCTGTAATCACTCATTCTCACTTCATTATGTTGAAAATCACTTGTGTACAAACAATAAGCACTCTATTCATGTTAACAAGCACATCAACACCTCCTTGGAACTAGGAAACCATTGAATTTTATTAAACAACGAGTATCCAATGTTCATTAGCATTTCTTACATGTATTTCAGCTTAATCACTCATTAATGTGTGCTTCTCTTGATTTCCCTCTAACAAGGCTGGGCTTGCTGTTGTAATCACTCATTCTCACTTCATTATGTGGAAAATACATTGTGTACAAACAATAAGCACTCTATTCAAGTTAACAAGCACATCAACACCTCCTTGGAACTAGGAAACCATTGAATTTCATTAAACAACGAGTATCTAATGATCATTAGCATTTCTTACAAGTATTTTCAGCTTAATAACTCATTAATGTGTGCTTCTCTTGATTTCCTTCGAACAAGGCGGGACTTTTTGTTGTAATCACCCATTCTAATTTCATTATGTCGAAAATACCTTGTGTACAAACAATAAGCACGCTATTCAAGTTCACAAGCACATCAACACTTCCTTGGAATTAGGAAACCATTGAATTTTATAAAACAAAGAGTACCTAATGATCATTAGCATTTGTTGCAAGTATTTTCAGCTTAATCAATCATTAATGTGTGCTGCTTTTGATTTCCTTGTAACAAGGCTGGACTTTCTGTTGTAATCACTCATTCTCACTTCATTATGTTGAAAATGGCCTGTGTACAAACAATAAGCACTCTATTCATGTTAACAAGCACATCAACACTTCCTTGGAATTCGCAAACCATTGAATCTCAAAATAGCTTGTGTACAAACAATATGCACTCTATTCAAGTTAACAAGCACATCACCACCTCCTTGGATCTAGGAAACCATTGAATTTCAATAAACAACAAGTATCTAATGATCATTAGCATTTCTTACAAGTATTTTCAGCTTAATCACTCATTAATGTGTGCTTCTCTTGATTTCCTTCCAGCAAGGCTGGACTTTTTGGTGTAATCAGTCATTCTAACTTCATTATGTTGAAAATTCCTTGTGTACAAACAATAAGCACTCTATTCATGTTCACAAGCACATCAACACTTCCTTGGAATTAGGAAACCATTGATTTTCATAAAACAAAGAGCACCTAATGATCATTGGCATTTGTTACAAGTATTTTCAGCTTAATCACTCATTAATGTGTGCTTCTCTTGATTTCCTTCTAACAAGGCTGGACTTTTTGTTGTAATCACTCATTCTCACTTCATTATGTTGAAAATGGCCTGTGTACAAACAATAAGCACTCTATTCATGTTAACAAGCACATCAACACTTCCTTGGAATTAAGAAACCATTGAATTTATAAGACTATGAGTATCTAATGATCATTAGCATTTCTTACAAGTATTTTTAGTAGAATCACTCATTAATGTGCGCTGCTCTTGATTTCCTTGTCACAAGGCTGGACTTTTTGTTGCAACCACTCTTTCTCACTTCATTATGTTGAAAATGGCTTGTGTACAAACAATAAGCACTCTATTCATGTTAACAAGCACATCAACACCTCCTTGGAACTAGGAAACCATTGAATTTCATTAAACAACGAGTATCTAATGATCATTATCATTTCTTACAAGTATTTCAGCATAATCACTCATTAATGTGTGCTTCTCTTGATTTCCTTCTAACAAGGCTGGACTTTTTGTTGTAATCACTCATTCTCACTTCATTGTGTTGAAAAAGGGTTGTGTACAAACAATAAGCACTCTATTCTTGTGAACAAGCACATCAACACTTCCTTGAAATTAGGAAACCAGTGAATTTCAAAAGGGCTTGTGTACAAACAATAAGCACTCTATTCAAGTTAACAAGCACATCAACACCTCCTTGGAACTAGGAAACCATTGAATTTCAACAAACAGCAAGTATCTAATGATCATTTGCATTTCTTACAAGTATTTTCAGCTTAATCACTCGTTAATGTGTTCTTCTCTTGATTTCCTTCTAACAAGGCTGGACTTTTTGTTGTAATCACTCATTCTCACTTCATTATGTTGAAAATGGCTTGGGTACAAACAATAAGCACTCTATTCATGTTAACAAGCACATCAACACTTCCTTGGAATTAGGAAACCATTGAATCTCAAAATAGCTTGTGTACAGACAATAAGCACTCTATTCAAGTTAACAAGCACATCAACACCTCCTTGGATCTAGGAAACCATTGAATTTCAACAAACAACAAGTATCTAATGATCATTAGCATTTCTTACAAGTATTTTCATCTTAATCACTCATTAATGTGTGCCTCTCTTGATTTCCTTCTAACAAGACTCTACTTTTTGTTGTAATCACTCATTCTCACTTCATTACATTGAAAATGGCTTGTGTGCAAACAACAAGCACTCTATTCATGTTAAAAAGCACATCAACACCTACTTGGAACTAGGAAACTATTGAATTGCATTAAACAACGCTTATCTAATGATCACTACAATTTCTTTCAAGTATTTTCAGCTTACTCACTCATTAATGTGTGCTTCCCTTGATTTCATTCTAACAAGGCTGGACTTCTTGTTGTAATCACTCATTCTCACTTCATTATGCTGAAAATGGCTTGTGTACAGACAATAAGCACTCTATTCATGTTAACAAGCACATCAACACTTCCTTGGAATTAGGAAACCATTGAATCTCATAAAACAAGGAGCGTCTAATGATCATTAGCATTTCTAACAGGTATTTTTGCTTTATCACTCATTATTGTGTGCTTCTATTGATTTCCTTCTAACAAGGCTGGTCTTTTTGTTGTAATCATTCATTCTCACTTCATTATGTGGAAAATGGCTTGTGTACAAACAATAAGCACTCTATTCATGTTAACAAGCACATCAACACTTCCTTGGAATAAGGAAACCTTTGAATTTCATAAAACAAGGAGTATCTAATGATCATTAGCATTTCTTATAGGTGTTTTCAGCTTAATCACTCATTAATGTGTGCTTCTCTTGATTTCTTTCTGACAAGGCTGGACTTTTTGTTGTAATCTCTCATTCTCACTTCATTAAGTTGAAAATGCCATGTGTACAAACAATAAGCACTCTATTCAAGTTAACAAGCACATCAACACTTCCTTGGAATTAAAAAACCATTGAATTTGATAAAACAAAGAGTACCTAATGATCATTGGCATTTGTTACAAGTATTTTCAGCTTAATCACTCATTAACGTGTGCTTCTCTTGATTTCCTTCTAACATGGCTGGACTTTTTGTTGTAATCACTCATTCTAACATAATGATGTTGAAAATAGCTTGTGTACAAACAATAAGCACAGTTTTCATGTTAACAAGTACATCAACACCTCCTTGGAACTAGGAAACCATTGACTTTTGTGAAACAACGTGTATCTAATGATCATTAGCATTTCTTATAAGTATTTCAGCTTACTCAATCATTAATGTGTGCTTCTCTTGATTTCCTTGTAACAAGGCCCAGCTTGTTGTTGTAAGCACTCATTCTCACTTCATTATGTTGAAAATGGCTTGTGTATAAACAATAAGCACTCTATTCATGTTAACAAGCACATCAACACTTCTTCGGAATTTGGAAACCATTGAATTTCATAAAACAATGAGTATCTAAAGATCATTAGCATTTCTTACAAGTATTTCCAGCTTAATCACTCATTAATGTGTCCTTCTCTTGATTTCCTTCTAAAAAGGCTGGACTTTTGGTTGTAATCACTCATTCTCACTTCATTATGTTGAAAATGGCTTGTGTACAAACAATAAGCACTCTATTCATGTTAACAAGCACACCAACACCTCCTTGGAACTAGGAAACCATTGAATTTCATTAAAGAACGAGTATCTAATGATCATTAGCATTTCTTGCAAGTATGTTCAGCTTAATCACTCATTAATGTGCGCTTCTCTTGATTTCCTTCTAACAAGGCTGGACTTTTTCTTGTAGTCACTCATTCTCACCTAATGATGTTGAAAATGGCTTGTTTACAAACAATAAGAACTCTATTCATGTTAAGAAGCACATCATCACTTCCTTGGAATCAAGAAACCATTCAAATTCATTAAACAACGAGTATCTAATGATCATTAGCATTTCTTACAAGTATTTTCACCTTAATCACTCTTTAATGTGTGCTTCTCTTGATTTCCTTCTAACAAGCCTGGGCTTTTTCTTGTAATCACTCATTTTCACTAAATTCTGTTGAAACTACCTTGTGTAGAAACAATAAGCGCTCCATTCATGTTGACAAGCACAGCAACACCTCCTTGGAACGAGGAAACCATTGAATTTCATTAAACTACGAGTATCTAATGATCATAAGAATTTCTTACAAGTATTTTCAGCTTAGTCACACATTAATGTGTGCTTCTCTTGATTTCCTTCTAACAAGGCTGGACATTTTGTTGTAGTCACTCATTCTCACCTAATGATGTTGGAAATGGCTTGTGTACAAACGATAAGCACTCTATGCATGTTAACAAGCACATCAACACCTCCTTGGAACTAGGAGACCATTGAATGTCATTAAACAACGAGTATCTAATGATCATTAGCATTTCTTACAAGTATTTTCAGCTTAATCACTCATTAATGTGTGCTTCGCTTGATTTCATTCTAACAAGGCTGGACTTTTCGTTGTAATCACTCATTCTAACTTAATGATGTTGAAATCAGCTTGTGTACGATAAGCACTCTAGTTTATGTCAACAAGCACATGAACACCTCATTGGAACTAGGAAACCGTTGAATTTCACTAAACAACGAGTATCTAATGATCATTAGCAGTTCAGACAAGTATTTTCAGCTTAATCATTCATTAATCTGTGCTTCTCTTGATTTCCTTCTAACAAGGCTGGACATTTTGTTGTAGTCACTCATTCTCACCTAGTGATGTTGGAAATGGCTTGTGTACAAATGATAAGCACTCTATGCATGTTAACAAGCACATCAACACCTCCTTGCAACTAGGAGACCATTGAACTTCATTAAACAACGAGTATCTAATGATCATAAGCATTTCATACTAGTATTTTCAGCTTAATCACTCATTAATGTCTGCTTCTCTTGATTTCCTTCTAACAAGGCTGGACCTTTTGTTGTAATCTCCCATTCTAACTTAATGATGTTGAAAATAGCTTGTGTGCAAACAATAAGCACTCTAGTTTATGTCAACAAGCACATCAACACCTCATCGGAACTAGGAAACCATGGAATTTCACTAAACAACGAGTATTTAATGATCATTAGCATTTCATACAAGTATTTTCAGCTTAATCACTCATTAATGTACGCTTCTCTTGATTTCCTTCTAACAAGGGTGGACTTTTTGTTGTAATCACTCATTCTCACTTCATTATGTTTAAAATACCTTGTGTACAAACAATAAGCACTCTATTCATGTTAACAAGCACATCAACGCTTCCTTCGAATTTCGAAACCCTTGAATTTCATAAAAGAATGAGTATCTAATCATCATTAGCATTTCTTACAAGTATGTTCAGCTTAAACACTCATTAATGTGTGCTTCTCTAGATTTCCTTTTAAGGAGGCTGGACTTTTTGTTGCAATCACTCATTCTCACCCAATGATCTTGAAAGTACCTTGTGTACAACCAATAAGCACTCTATTCAAGTTAACAAGCACATCAACACTTCCCTGGCATTACGAAACCATTCAATTTCATTAAACAACGAGTATCTAATGATCATTACCATTTCTTATAAGTATTTTCAGCTTAATCACTCATTAATGTTTGCTTCTCTTGATTTCCTTCTAACAAGGCAGGACCTTTTGTTGTAATCACTCATTCTCCCTTCATTATGTTGAAAATGGCTTGTGTACAAACAATAAGCACTCTATTCATGTTAACAAGCACATCAACGCTTCCTTCGAATTTCGAAACCCTTGAATTTCATAAAACAATGAGTATCTAATGATCATTAGCATTTCTTACAAATATTTTNTGAACAAATCGAAGAACAAGGAATCAAAAAAACGAAAAAGGATATCAAGGCAAACGATTTTAATAAACTAACTCACAAAAAGAATCATCATAAGGGAAGTTAAATTTGAGGAGGACAACTTGGATAACAAATAGGAAAATGGATGCAGAATTGGAGTTGACCAGAAACTTTGTTATTATTGTGGCCAATATAACCAAACTGTTAACTTATCAAATAACTTGAATTGATGTTCCTTCTTTTCTTCTTTTTCTTTGTTCTTTTCTTTTTTTTGTGTTGATCCTTCTTTTTTTTCTTTTTTCCTTTTCTTTTTGCTCAACAGAAAACAAGCAGTAGAACACCTAGATACAGCAATTGAATTGAAATTAACACGTTGAGAAGATTGCAAACAAACAGATTTGTGCATTTGAATTGTAATGCACATAATAGACAAATTAAATCGAAATAAATAAATCACAAGTAGAAAATTTGATGTGAGTGGATTCAACCTAATTTAAAGCCAAGCTCTGATACCAACTGATGCAGAAAACCCCAAAAAGCCGTGGCGTAGGGACCCAACGCACACAATGAATCAAAGAGCAACCAGGAAAGCTAAATCAGAGTTTAATAACACAAACCCTAGACCCAATATTTGAAAGAACACGAACCTAGGGTATTCAGATGGATATGGACGCCACACTCCAGAAAAAGAAGGAATTGGAGTGATAAGTCGATTTCAACGCCACAAGAAGACAGTACCTCTTGATAAGTTCTTTAGTTCTTAAAGAAACGAGGGAGAAAAACCCTTGCTTTTTATTTCACTCAAAGTTTTCTGATTTCCAAAGCTTACAAGGGTGCTTATTTATAGCCTAAATAACAATCCTAAAGGGGTAAAATTCCTATTTAGGAGAAATCCCTATTTTGGAGGAATTTCGGACTATTCCAACACAAACAATGAACTCCTATTTAGGAGTGAATGCTATCACTTAGTTTGACCCATTAAGTAGTCCAATTATATTAATTAGGCCTAGGCTCTCTTTAAAACTTGAATTCGCACCATTTGAAGCCTGTGTTGACCTGAATGTCCAGAATCAGCCCATTTAGTGCTTCTCTTTAATCTTTTGGCCTAGCTCATGTTATTGGGCTTCTGGAATATGCAATGGACCTCTTACATCCATTGAATCTCTAGCTCGCTTATTGGGCCTTCTGGAATGTGCAATGGACCTCTTGTATCAATTGAAGCTCTAGCTTGTGTTATTGGGCCTTCTTGAATGTGTAATGGACTTTTGCATCCTTTGAGGCCTACACCCGATCATCTCCACAGTTCTCATCACAAGGCTGGACTTTTTGTTGTAATCACTCATTCTAACTTAAAGAAGTTGAAACAGCTTGTGTACAAACAATAAGCACTCTATTCACGTTAACAACACATCAACACCCCTTGGAACTAGGAAACCATTCAATTTCATTTAAACAACGAGTATCTAATGATCATAAGCAATTCTTACAAGTATTTTCAGCTTAATCACTCATTAGTGTGTGCTTCTCTTGAATTCCTTTCTAAAGAGCTGGACATTTGTTGTAATCACTCATTCTAACCAATGATGTTGAAAATGGCTTGTCTACAAACAAGAAGCACTCTATTCATGTTAACAAGCACATCAACACTTCCTGGGAATTAAGAAAACCATTCAAATTCATTAAACAGCGAGTATCTAATGATCATTAGCATTTCCTACAAGTATTTCAGCCTAATAAAGTCATTAATGTGTGCTTCTCTTCATTTCCTTCTAACAAGGCTGGACTTATTGTTGTAATCACTCATCCTAAAATGTGAAAAGAGCTTCTGTACAAACAATAAGCACTCAATTCATGTTAACAAGGACATCAACACTTCCTTGGAATTAAGAAACCATTCAAATTCATTAAACAACGAGTATCTAATGATCATTAGCATTTCCAACAAGTATTTTCAGCTTAATTACTCATTAATGTGTGCTGCTCTCGATTTCCTTCAAACAAGGCTGGACTTTTTGTTGTAATCACACATTCCAACTTAATGATGTTGACAACAGCTTGTGAACAAACAATAAGCACTCTATTCAAGTTAACAAGCACATAAACACTTCCTTGGAATTAAGAAACCATGAATTTCATTAAACAACGAGTATCTAATGATCATAAGCATTTCTAACAAGTATTTCAGCTGAATCACTCATTAGTGTGTGCTTCTCTTGATTTCCTTCTAACAGGGCCGGGAAATTTTGTCGTAATTACTCATTCTCACGTTAATGATGTTGAAAATGGCTTGTGTACAAACAAGAAGCACACTATTCATGGTAACAAGCAACATCAATCACTTCCTTGGAAATTAAGAAACCATTCAAATTCATTAAACAACCGAGTATCTAATGATCATTAGCATTTCTTACAAGTATTTTCAGCTTAATCAATCATTAATGTGTGCTTCTCTTGATTTCCTTCTAGCATGGCTGGACTTTTTGTTGTAATCACTCATTCTAACATAATGATGTTGAAAATAGCTTGTGTACAAACAATAAGCACTGTATTCACATTAACAGAACATCAACACCTCCTTGGAACTAGGAAACCATTCAATTTCATTAAACAACGAGTATCTAATGATCATAAGCATTTCTTACAAGTATTTTTCAGCTTAATCAATCATTAGTGTGTGCTTCTCTTGATTTCCTTCTAACAAGGCTGGACTTTTTTGTTGTAATCACTTATTCTAACTTAATGATGTTGAAAGCAGCTTGTGTACAAACAATAAGCACTCTATTCATGTTAACAAGCACATCAACACTTCCTTGGAAACTAAGAAACCATTGAATTTCATTAAACAACGAGTATCTAATGATCATCAGTATTTCTTACAAGTATTTCAGCCTAAATAACTCATTAATGTGTGCTTCTCTTGATTTCCTTCTAACAAGGCTGGACTTTATGTTGTAATCACTCAATCTAACTTAATGATGTTGAAAACAGCTTGTGTAAAACAATAAGCACGCTATTCATGCTGACAAGCACATCAACACCTCCTTGGAACAAGGAAACCATTGAATTTCATTAAACAACGAGTATGTAATGATCATTAGCATTTCCTGCAAATATTTTCAGCTTAATCACACATTATTTTGTGCTTCTCTTGAATTCCTTCTAACAAGGCTGGACTTTTTGTTGTAATCACTCGTCCTAACTTAATGATGTTGAAAAGAGCTTGTGGACAAACAATAAGTACTCTATTCATGCTAACAAGCACATCAACACCTCCTTGGAACTAGAAAAACATAGAATTTCATTAAAACAACGAGTATCTAATGATCATTAGCATTTTTTACAAGTATTTTAAGCTTAATCACTCATTAATGTGTGCTTCTCTTGATTTCCTTCTAACAAGGCTGGACTTTTTGTTGTAATCAGTCATTCTAACTTAATGATGTAGAAAACAGCTTGTGTACAAACAATAAGCACGCTATTCATGTTGGCAAGCACATCAACACCTCCTTGGAAGAAGGAAACCATTGAATTTCATTAAACAACGAGTATGTAATGATCATTAGCATTTCCTGCAAATATTTTCAGCTTAATCACTCATTATTGGGTGCATCTCTTGATTTCCTTCTAACAGGCTGGACTTTTTGTTGTAATCACCCATCCTAAACTTAATGATTTTGAAAAGAGCTTGTGTACAAACAATAAGCACTCTATTCATGTTAGCAAGCACATCAACACCTCCTTGGACTAGGAAAACATTGAATTTCATCAAACAACGAGTATCTAATGATCATTAGCATTTCTTACAAGTATTTCAGCCTAATAACTCATTTATGTGTGCTTCTCTTGATTTCCTTCTAACAAGGCAGGACTTTTTGTTGTAATCACTCATTCTAACTTAATGATGTTTGAAAACAGCTTGCGTACAAACAATAAGCACTCTATTCATATTAACAAGCACATCAACACCTCCTTGGAACTAGGAAACCATTGAATTTAATTAAAACAACGAGTATTTAATGATCATCCAGTATTTCTTGCAAGTATTTCAGCCTAATAACTCATTAATGCGTGCTGTTCTTGATTTCCTTCTACCAAGGTGGACTTTTTTGTTGTAATCACTCATTCTAACTTTAATGATGTTGAAAACAGCTTGTGTACAAACAATAAGCACTCTATTCATGTTAACAAGCAAATCAACACCTCCTTGGAACTAGGAAAACATTGAATTTCTTTAAAACAACGAGTATCTAATGATCGTTACCATTTCTTACAACTATTTTCAGCTTAATCACTCATTAGTGTGTTCTTCTCTTGATTTCCTTCTGACAAGGCTGGACTTTGTGTTGTAATCATCATTCTAACTTAATGATGGTTTGAAAACAGCTTGTGTACAAACAATAAGGCACTCTATTCATGTTAGCAAGCACAGCAACACCTCCTAGGACTAGGAAAACATTGAATTTCATTAAACAACGAGTATCTAATGATTGTTAGCATTTCTTACAAGTATTTTCTGCTTAATCACTCATTAATGTTTGCTTCTCTTGATTTCCTTCTAACAAGGCTGGACTTTTTGTTGTAATCACGCATCCTAATTTAATGATGTTGAAAACTGCTTGTGTACAAACAATAGGCACTCTATTCATGTTACCAAGCACATCAACACCTCCTTGGAACAAGGAAACCATTGAATTTCATTAAAGAACGAGTATCTAAAGATCATTAGCATTTCTTACAAGTATTTTAGCCTAATCACTCAATATTGTGTGCTTCTTTTGATTTCCTACTAACAAGGCTCGACTTTTTCTTGTAATCACTCATTCTAACTTAATGATGTTGAAAAACAGCTCGTGTACAAACAATAACCATTCTATTCACGTTAAAAAGCACATCAACACCTCCTTGGAACAAGAAACCCTCGAAATTCATTAAACAACGAGTATCTAATGATCATTAGCATTTCTTACAAGTATTTTCAGCTTAATCACTCATTAATGTGGGCTTCTCTTGATTTCCTTCTAACAAGGCTGGACTTTTTGTTGTAATCACTCAATCTAACTTAATGATGTTGAAAACAGCTTGTGTACAAACAATAAGCACCCTATTCATGTTGACAAGCACATCAACACCTCCTTGGAAGAAGGAAACCTTTGAATTTCATTAAACAACGAGTATCTAATGATCATTAGCATTTCCTGCAAATATTTTCAGCTTAATCACTCATTAATGTGTGCTTCTCTTGATTTCCTTCTAACAAGGCTGGTCTTTTTGTTGTAATCACTCATCCTAACATAATGATGTTGAAAAGAGCTTGTGTACAAACAATAAGCACTCTATTCATGCTAACAAGCACATCAACACCTCCTTGGAACTAGGAAAACATAGAATTTCATTAAACAACGAGTATCTAATGATCGTTAGCATTTTTTACAAGTATTTTCAGCTTAATCACTCATTAATGTGTGCTTCTCTTCATTTCCTTCTAACAAGGCTGGTCCTTTTCTTGTAATCACTCATTCTAACTTAATGATGCAGAAAACAGCTTGCGTACAAACAATATGCACTCTATTCATGTTAAGAAGCACATCAACACCTCCTTGGAACTAGGAAACCATTGAATTTCATTAAACAACGTGTATCTAATGATCATTAGCATTTCATAGAAGTATTTTCAGCTTAATCACATATTAATGTTTGCTTCTCTTGATTTCCCTTTAACAAGCCTGGACTTTTTGTTGTAATCAACTCATTCTAACTTAATGATGTTGAAAACAGCTTGTGTACAAACAATAAGCACTCTATTCATGTTAACAAGCACATCAACACCTCCTTGGAACAAGGAAACCATTGAATTTCATTAAAGAACGAGTATCTAAGGATCATTAGTATTTCTTACAAATATTTTAGCCTAATTACTCATTAATGTGTGCTTCTCTTGATTTCCTTCCAACAAGGCTGGACTTTTTGTTGTAATCACTCACTCTAACTTAATGATGTTGAAAACAGCTTGTGTACAAGCAATAAGCACTCTATTCATGTTAAAAAGCTCATCAACACCTCCTTGGAACAAGGAAACCATTTAATTTCTTTAAACAACGAGTATCTAATGATCGTTAGCATTTTTTACAAGTATTTTCAGCTTAATCACTCATTAATGGGTGCTTCTCTTGATTTCCTTCTAACAAGGCTGGACTTTTTGTTGTAATCACTCATTCTAAACCTAATGATGTAGAAAACAGCTTGTGTACAAACAATAAGCACTCGATTCATGTTAACAAGCACATCAACACCTCCTACGAACTAGGAAAACATTGAATTTCATTAAACAACGAGTATCTAATGATCATTAGCATTTCTTACTACTATTTTCAGCTTAATCACTCATTTGTGTGTGCTTCTCTTCATTTCTTTCGAACAAGGCTGGCCTTTTGTTGTAATCACTCATTCTAACTTAATAATGCTGAAAACAGCTTGTGTACAAACAATAAGCACTCTATTCATGTTAACAAGCACATCAACACCTCCTTGAAACTAGGAAACCATTGAATTTCATTAAACAACGAGTATCTAATGATCATTAGCATTTCTTACAAGTATTTTCAGCTTAATCACTCATTAATGTGTGCTTCTCTTGATTTCCTTCTAACAAGGCTGGACTTATTGTTGTAATCACTCATTCTAACTAAGTGATGTTGAAAACAGGTTGTGTACAAACAATAAGCACTCTATTCATGTTAACAAGCACATCAACACCTCCTTGAAACTAGGAAACCATTGAATTTCATTAAACAACGAGTATCTAATGATCATTAGCATTTCTTACAAGTATTTTCAGCTTAATCACTCATTAATGTGTGCTTCTCTTGATTTCCTTCTAACAAGGCTGGACTTATTGTTGTAATCACTCATTCTAACTAAGTGATGTTGAAAACAGGTTGTGTACAAACAATAAGCACTCTATTCATGTTAACAAGCACATCACCCTCCTTGAATACTAGGTAACCATTGAATTTCATTAAACGAACGAGTATCTAAGGGATCATTAGCATTTCTTACAAGTTATTTTCAAATAATCATCTCATTAAGTGTGCTTTCTCTTGATCTCCTTTCTAACGAGGCTGGACTTTTTGGTTGTAATCACTCAATCTAACTAAGTGGATGTTGAAAAACAGGTTGTGTACCAACATAAGCGCCTATTTCATTTTTAACAAGCACATCCACACCTCCTTGAACTAGGAAACACATTGAATTTCATTAAACAACGAGTATCTAATGATCATTAGCATTTCTTACAAGTATTTTCAGCTTAATCACTCATTAATGTGTGCTTCTCTTGATTTCCTTCTAACAAGGCTGGACTTTTGTTGTAATCACTCATTCTAACTAAGTGATGTTGAAAACAGGTTTGTGTACAAACAATAAGCACTCTATTCATGTTAACAAGCACATCAACACCTCCTTGAAACTAGGAAACCATTGAATTTCATTAAACAACGAGTATCTAATGATCATTAGCATTTCTTACAAGTATTTTCAGCTAACACTCATTAATATGTGCTTCTCTTGATTTCCTTCTAACAAGGCTGGACTTTTGTTGTAATCACTCATTCAAGCTTAATGATGTTGAAAACAGCTTGTGTACAAACAATAAGCACTCTATTCATGTTAACAAGCACATCAACACCTCCTTGAACTAGGAAACCATTTAATATTCATTAAACAACGAGTATCTAATGATCATTAGCATTTCTTACAAGTATTTTCAGCTTAAACACTCATTATATGGTGGTTCTCTTGATTTCCTTCTAGCAAGGCTGGACTTTTTGTTGTAATCACTCATTTCAAGCTTCATGATGTTGAAACAGCTTGTGTACAAACAATCAGCACTCTATTCATGTTAACAAGCACATCAACACCTCCTTGGAACTAGGAAACCATTTAATTTCATTAAACAACGAGTATCTAATGATCATTAGCATTTCTTACAAGTATTTTCAGCTTAAACACTCATTAATGTGTGCTTCTCTTGATTTCCTTCTAACAAGGCTGGACTTTTGTTGTAATCACTCATTCTAACTTAATGATGTTGAAAACAGCTTGTGTACAAACAATAAGCACTCTATTCATGTTAACAAGCACATCAACACCTCCTTGAACTAGGAAACCATTGAATTTCATTAAACAACGAGTATCTAATGATCATTAGCATTTCTTACAAGTATTTTCAGCTTAATCACTCATTAATGTGTGCTTCTCTTGATTTCCTTCTACAAGGCTGGACTTTTGTTGTAATCACTCATTCTAACTTAATGATGTGAAAACAGCTTGGTGTACAAACAATAAGCACTCTATTCATGTTAACAAGCACATCAACACCTCCTTGGAACTAGGAAACCATTGAATTTCATTAAACAACGAGTATCTAATGATCATTAGCATTTCCTTACAAGTATTTTCAGCTTAATCACTCATTAATGTGTGCTTCTCTTGATTTCCTTCATAACAAGCTGGACTTATTGTTGTAATCACTCATTCTAACTAAGTGATGGAAAACAGGTTGTGTAGCAAACAATAAGCACTATTCATTGTTAACAAGCACATCCACACCTCCTTGAAACTAGGAAACCATTGAATTTCATTAAACAACGAGTATCTAATGATCATTAGCATTTCTTACAAGTATTTTTCAGGGCTTTAATCACTCCATTAATGTGTGCTTCTCTTGATTTCCTTCTAACAAGGCTGGACTTATTGTTTGTAATCACTCATTCTAACTAGTGATGTTGAAACAGGTTGTGTACAAACAATAACACTCTATTTCATGTTAACAAGCACATCCACACCTCTTGAAACTAGGAAAACATTGAATTTCATTAAAACAACGAGTATCTAATGATCATTAGCATTTCTTACAAGTTTTTCAAGCTTATCACTCATTAATGTGTGCTTCTCTGATTTCCTTTCTACAAGGCTGGACTTATTGTTGTAATCACTCATTCTAACTATGTGATGTTGAAACAGTTGTGTACAAACAATAAGCACTCTATTCATGTTAACAAGCACATCCAACACCTCCTTGAACTAGGAAACCATTGAATTTATTAAACAATCGAGTATCTAATGAATCATTAGCATTTCTACAAGTATTTTCAGCTTAATCACTCATTAATGTGTGCTTCTCTTGATTTCCTTCTAACAAGGCTGGACTTTTTGTTGTAATCACTCATTCTAAGTAAGTGATGTTGAAAACAGCTTGTGTACAAACAATAAGCACTCTATTCATGTTAACAAGCACATCAACACCTCCTTGATACTAGGAAACCATTTAATTCATTAAACAACAAGGTATCTAATGATCATTAGCATTTCTTGACAAGTATTTTCAGCTTAATCATCATTAATGTGTGCTTCTCTTTGATTTCCATCTAACAAGGCTGGACTTTTGTTGTAATCACTCATTCTAACTAAGTGATGTTGAAAACAGCTTGTGTACAACAATAAGCACTCTATTCATGTTACAAGCACATCACACTCTTGATACTAGGAAACCATTGAATTTCATTAAACAACGAGTATCTAATGATCATTAGCATTTCTTAAAGTAATTTTCAGCTTAATCACTCATTAATGTGTGCTTCTCTTGATTTCCTTCTAAACAGGCTGGACTTTTGTTGTAATCACTCATTCTAACTAAGTGATGTTGAAAACAGCTGTGTACAAACAATAAGCACTCTATTCATGTTAACAAGCACATCAACACCTCCTTGAAACTAGGAAACCATTGAATTTCATTAAACAACGAGTATCTAATGATCATTAGCATTTCTTACAAGTATTTTCAGCTTAATCACTCATTAAATGTGTGCTTCTCTTGATTTCCTTCTAACGAAGGCTGGACTTATTGGTTGTAATCACTCATTCTAACTAAGTGATGTTGAAAACAGCTTGTGTACAAACAATAAGCACTCTATCATGTTAACAAGCACATCAACACCTCCTTGAATACTAGGAAACCATTGAATTTCATTAAACAACGAGTATCTAATGATCATTAGCATTTCTTACAAGTATTTTCAGCTTAATCACTCATTAATGTGTGCTTCTCTTGATTTCCTTCTATACAAGGCTGGACTTATTGTTGTAATCACTCATTCTAACTAAGTGATGTGAAAACAGGTTTTGTACAAACAATAAGCACTCTATTCATGTTAACAAGCACATCAACACCTCCTTGAAACTAGGAAACCATTGAATTTCATTAAACCAACGAGTATCTAATGATCATTAGCATTTCTTACAAGTATTTTCAGCTTAATCACTCATTAATGTGTGCTTCTCTTGATTTCCTTCTAACAAGGCTGGACTTATTGTTGTAATCACTCATTCTAACTAAGTGATGTTGAAAACAGGTTTTGTACAAACAATAAGCACTCTATTCATGTTACAAGCACATCAACACCTCCTTGAAACTATGGAAACCATTGAATTTCATTAAACAACGAGTATCTAATGATCATTAGCATTTCTTACAAGTATTTTCAGCTTAATCACTCATTAATGTGTGCTTCTCTTGATTTCCTTCTAACAAGGCTGGACTTATTGTTGTAATCACTCATTCTAACTAAGTGATGTTGAAAACAGGTTTGTACAAACAATAAGCACTCTATTCATGTTAACAAGCACATCAACACCTCCTTGAAACTAGGAAACCATTGAATTTCATTAAACAACGAGTATCTAATGATCATTAGCATTTCTTACAAGTATTTTCAGCTTAATCACTCATTAATGTGTGCTTCTCTTGATTTCCTTCTACAAGGCTGGACTTATTGTTGTAATCACTCATTCTAACTAAGTGATGTTGAAAACAGGTTGTGTACAAACAATAAGCACTCTATTCATGTTAACAAGCACATCAACACCTCCTTGAAACTAGGAAACCATTGAATTTCATTAAACAACGAGTATCTAATGATCATTAGCATTTCTTACAAGTATTTTCAGCTTAATCACTCATTAATGTGTGCTTCTCTTGATTTCCTTCTAACAAGGCTGGACTTTTGTTGTAATCACTCATTCTAACTAAGTGATGTTGAAAACAGCTTGTGTACAAACAATAAGCACTCTATTCATGTTAACAAGCACATCAACACCTCCTTGAAACTAGGAAACCATTGAATTTCATTAAACAACGAGTATCTAATGATCATTAGCATTTCTTACAAGTATTTTCAGCTTAATCACTCATTAATGTGTGCTTCTCTTGATTTCCTTCTAACAAGGCTGGACTTATTGTTGTAATCACTCATTCTAACTAAGTGATGTTGAAAACAGGTTGTGTACAAACAATAAGCACTCTATTCATGTTAACAAGCACATCAACACCTCCTTGAAACTAGGAAACCATTGAATTTCATTAAACAACGAGTATCTAATGATCATTAGCATTTCTTACAAGTATTTCAGCTTAATCACTCATTAATGTGTGCTTCTCTTGATTTCCTTCTAACAAGGCTGGACTTATTGTTGTAATCACTCATTCTAACTAAGTGATGTTGAAAACAGGTTGTGTACAAACAATAAGCACTCTATTCATGTTAACAAGCACATCACACCTCCTTGAAACTAGGAAACCATTGAATTTCATTAAACAACGAGTATCTAATGATCATTAGCATTTCTTACAAGTATTTTCAGCTAATCACTCATTAATGTGTGCTTCTCTTGATTTCCTTCTAACAAGGCTGGACTTATTGTTGTAATCACTCATTCTAACTAAGTGATGTTGAAAACAGGTTGTGTACAAACAATAAGCACTCTATTCATGTTAACAAGCACATCAACACCTCCTTGAAACTAGGAAACCATTGAATTTCATTAAACAACGAGTATCTAATGATCATTAGCATTTCTTACAAGTATTTTCAGCTTAATCACTCATTAATGTGTGCTTCTCTTGATTTCCTTCTAACAAGGCTGGACTTATTGTTGTAATCACTCATTCTAACTAAGTGATGTTGAAAACAGGTTGTGTACAAACAATAAGCACTCTATTCATGTTAACAAGCACATCAACACCTCCTTGAAACTAGAAACCATTGAATTTCATTAAACAACGAGTATCTAATGATCATTAGCATTTCTTACAAGTATTTTCAGCTTAATCACTCATTAATGTGTGCTTCTCTTGATTTCCTTCTAACAAGGCTGGACTTATTGTTGTAATCACTCATTCTAACTAAGTGATGTTGAAAACAGGTTGTGTACAAACAATAAGCACTCTATTCATGTTAACAAGCACATCAACACCTCCTTGAAACTAGGAAACCATTGAATTTCATTAAACAACGAGTATCTAATGATCATTAGCATTTCTTACAAGTATTTTCAGCTTAATCACTCATTAATGTGTGCTTCTCTTGATTTCCTTCTAACAAGGCTGGACTTATTGTTGTAATCACTCATTCTAACTAAGTGATGTTGAAAAACAGGTTGTGTACAAACAATAAGCACTCTATTCATGTTAACAAGCACATCAACACCTCCTTGAAACTAGGAAACCATTGAATTTCATTAAACAACGAGTATCTAATGATCATTAGCATTTCTTACAAGTATTTTCAGCTTAATCACTCATTAATGTGTGCTTCTCTTGATTTCCTTCTAACAAGGCTGGACTTTGGTTGTAATCACTCATTCTAACTAAGTGATGTTGAAAACAGGTTGTGTACAAACAATAAGCACTCTATTCATGTTAACAAGCACATCAACACCTCCTTGAAACTAGGAAACCATTGAATTTCATTAAACAACGAGTATCTAATGATCATTAGCATTTCTTACAAGTATTTTCAGCTTAATCACTCATTAATGTGTGCTTCTCTTGATTTCCTTCATACAAGGCTGGACTTATTGTTGTAATCACTCATTCTAACTAAGTGATGTTGAAAACAGGTTGTGTACAAACAATAAGCACTCTATTCATGTTAACAAGCACATCAACACCTCCTTGAAACTAGGAAACCATTGAATTTCATTAAACAACGAGTATCTAATGATCATTAGCATTTCTTACAAGTATTTTCAGCTTAATCACTCATTAATGTGTGCTTCTCTTGATTTCCTTCTAACAAGGCTGGACTTATTGTTGTAATCACTCATTCTAACTAAGTGATGTTGAAAACAGCTTGTGTACAAACAATAAGCACTCTATTCATGTTAACAAGCACATCAACACCTCCTTGAAACTAGGAAACCATTGAATTTCATTAAACAACGAGTATCTAATGATCATTAGCATTTCTTACAAGTATTTTCAGCTTAATCACTCATTAATGTGTGCTTCTCTTGATTTCCTTCTAACAAGGCTGGACTTATTGTTGTAATCACTCATTCTAACTAAGTGATGTTGAAAACAGGTTGTGTACAAACAATAAGCACTCTATTCATGTTAACAAGCACATCAACACCTCCTTGAAACTAGGAAACCATTGAATTTCATTAAACAACGAGTATCTAATGATCATTAGCATTTCTTACAAGTATTTTCAGCTTAATCACTCATTAATGTGTGCTTCTCTTGATTTCCTTCTAACAAGGCTGGACTTATTGTTGTAATCACTCATTCTAACTAAGTGATGTTGAAAACAGGTTGTGTACAAACAATAAGCACTCTATTCATGTTAACAAGCACATCAACACCTCCTTGAAACTAGGAAACCATTGAATTTCATTAAACAACGAGTATCTAATGATCATTAGCATTTCTTACAAGTATTTTCAGCTTAATCACTCATTAATGTGTGCTTCTCTTGATTTCCTTCTAACAAGGCTGGACTTTTGGTTGTAATCACTCATTCTAACTAAGTGATGTTGAAAACAGCTTGTGTACAAACAATAAGCACTCTATTCATGTTAACAAGCACATCAACACCTCCTTGAACTAGGAAACCATTGAATTTCATTAAACAACGAGTATCTAATGATCATTAGCATTTCTTACAAGTATTTTCAGCTTAATCACTCATTAATGTGTGCTTCTCTTGATTTCCTTCTAACAAGGCTGGACTTATTGTTGTAATCACTCATTCTAACTAAGTGATGTTGAAAACAGGTTTGTGTACAAACAATAAGCACTCTATTCATGTTAACAAGCACATCAACACCTCCTTGAAACTAGGAAACCATTGAATTTCATTAAACAACGAGTATCTAATGATCATTAGCATTTCTTACAAGTATTTTCAGCTTAATCACTCATTAATGTGTGCTTCTCTTGATTTCCTTCTAACAAGGCTGGACTTATTGTTGTAATCACTCATTCTAACTAAGTGATGTTGAAAACAGGTTGTGTACAAACAATAAGCACTCTATTCATGTTAACAAGCACATCAACACCTCCTTGAAACTAGGAAACCATTGAATTTCATTAAACAACGAGTATCTAATGATCATTAGCATTTCTTACAAGTATTTTCAGCTTAATCACTCATTAATGTGTGCTTCTCTTGATTTCCTTCTAACAAGGCTGGACTTATTGTTGTAATCACTCATTCTAACTAAGTGATGTTGAAAACAGGTTGTGTACAAACAATAAGCACTCTATTCATGTTAACAAGCACATCAACACCTCCTTGAAACTAGGAAACCATTGAATTTCATTAAACAACGAGTATCTAATGATCATTAGCATTTCTTACAAGTATTTTCAGCTTAATCACTCATTAATGTGTGCTTCTCTTGATTTCCTTCTAACAAGGCTGGACTTATTGTTGTAATCACTCATTCTAACTAAGTGATGTTGAAAACAGGTTGTGTACAAACAATAAGCACTCTATTCATGTTAACAAGCACATCAACACCTCCTTGAAACTAGGAAACCATTGAATTTCATTAAACAACGAGTATCTAATGATCATTAGCATTTCTTACAAGTATTTTCAGCTTAATCACTCATTAATGTGTGCTTCTCTTGATTTCCTTCTAACAAGGCTGGACTTTTGTTGTAATCACTCATTCTAACTAAGTGATGTTGAAAACAGGTTGTGTACAAACAATAAGCACTCTATTCATGTTAACAAGCACATCAACACCTCCTTGATACTAGGAAACCATTGAATTTCATTAAACAACGAGTATCTAATGATCATTAGCATTTCTTACAAGTATTTTCAGCTTAATCACTCATTAATGTGTGCTTCTCTTGATTTCCTTCTAACAAGGCTGGACTTATTGTTGTAATCACTCATTCTAACTAAGTGATGTTGAAAACAGGTTGTGTACAAACAATAAGCACTCTATTCATGTTAACAAGCACATCAACACCTCCTTGAAACTAGGAAACCATTGAATTTCATTAAACAACGAGTATCTAATGATCATTAGCATTTCTTACAAGTATTTTCAGCTTAATCACTCATTAATGTGTGCTTCTCTTGATTTCCTTCTAACAAGGCTGGACTTATTGTTGTAATCACTCATTCTAACTAAGTGATGTTGAAAACAGGTTGTGTACAAACAATAAGCACTCTATTCATGTTAACAAGCACATCAACACCTCCTTGAAACTAGGAAACCATTGAATTTCATTAAACAACGAGTATCTAATGATCATTAGCATTTCTTACAAGTATTTTCAGCTTAATCACTCATTAATGTGTGCTTCTCTTGATTTCCTTCTAACAAGGCTGGACTTATTGTTGTAATCACTCATTCTAACTAAGTGATGTTGAAAACAGGTTGTGTACAAACAATAAGCACTCTATTCATGTTAACAAGCACATCAACACCTCCTTGAAACTAGGAAACCATTGAATTTCATTAAACAACGAGTATCTAATGATCATTAGCATTTCTTACAAGTATTTTCAGCTTAATCACTCATTAATGTGTGCTTCTCTTGATTTCCTTCTAACAAGGCTGGACTTATTGTTGTAATCACTCATTCTAACTAAGTGATGTTGAAAACAGGTTGTGTACAAACAATAAGCACTCTATTCATGTTAACAAGCACATCAACACCTCCTTGAAACTAGGAAACCATTGAATTTCATTAAACAACGAGTATCTAATGATCATTAGCATTTCTTACAAGTATTTTCAGCTTAATCACTCATTAATGTGTGCTTCTCTTGATTTCCTTCTAACAAGGCTGGACTTATTGTTGTAATCACTCATTCTAACTAAGTGATGTTGAAAACAGGTTGTGTACAAACAATAAGCACTCTATTCATGTTAACAAGCACATCAACACCTCCTTGAAACTAGGAAACCATTGAATTTCATTAAACAACGAGTATCTAATGATCATTAGCATTTCTTACAAGTATTTTCAGCTTAATCACTCATTAATGTGTGCTTCTCTTGATTTCCTTCTAACAAGGCTGGACTTATTGTTGTAATCACTCATTCTAACTAAGTGATGTTGAAAACAGGTTGTGTACAAACAATAAGCACTCTATTCATGTTAACAAGCACATCAACACCTCCTTGATACTAGGAAACCATTGAATTTCATTAAACAACGAGTATCTAATGATCATTAGCATTTCTTACAAGTATTTTCAGCTTAATCACTCATTAATGTGTGCTTCTCTTGATTTCCTTCTAACAAGGCTGGACTTATTGTTGTAATCACTCATTCTAACTAAGTGATGTTGAAAACAGGTTGTGTACAAACAATAAGCACTCTATTCATGTTAACAAGCACATCAACACCTCCTTGAAACTAGGAAACCATTGAATTTCATTAAACAACGAGTATCTAATGATCATTAGCATTTCTTACAAGTATTTTCAGCTTAATCACTCATTAATGTGTGCTTCTCTTGATTTCCTTCTAACAAGGCTGGACTTTTGTTGTAATCACTCATTCTAACTAAGTGATGTTGAAAACAGCTTGTGTACAAACAATAAGCACTCTATTCATGTTAACAAGCACATCAACACCTCCTTGAAACTAGGAAACCATTGAATTTCATTAAACAACGAGTATCTAATGATCATTAGCATTTCTTACAAGTATTTTCAGCTTAATCACTCATTAATGTGTGCTTCTCTTGATTTCCTTCTAACAAGGCTGGACTTATTGTTGTAATCACTCATTCTAACTAAGTGATGTTGAAAACAGGTTGTGTACAAACAATAAGCACTCTATTCATGTTAACAAGCACATCAACACCTCCTTGAAACTAGGAAACCATTGAATTTCATTAAACAACGAGTATCTAATGATCATTAGCATTTCTTACAAGTATTTTCAGCTTAATCACTCATTAATGTGTGCTTCTCTTGATTTCCTTCTAACAAGGCTGGACTTATTGTTGTAATCACTCATTCTAACTAAGTGATGTTGAAAACAGGTTGTGTACAAACAATAAGCACTCTATTCATGTTAACAAGCACATCAACACCTCCTTGATACTAGGAAACCATTGAATTTCATTAAACAACGAGTATCTAATGATCATTAGCATTTCTTACAAGTATTTTCAGCTTAATCACTCATTAATGTGTGCTTCTCTTGATTTCCTTCTAACAAGGCTGGACTTATTGTTGTAATCACTCATTCTAACTAAGTGATGTTGAAAACAGGTTGTGTACAAACAATAAGCACTCTATTCATGTTAACAAGCACATCAACACCTCCTTGAAACTAGGAAACCATTGAATTTCATTAAACAACGAGTATCTAATGATCATTAGCATTTCTTACAAGTATTTTCAGCTTAATCACTCATTAATGTGTGCTTCTCTTGATTTCCTTCTAACAAGGCTGGACTTATTGTTGTAATCACTCATTCTAACTAAGTGATGTTGAAAACAGCTTGTGTACAAACAATAAGCACTCTATTCATGTTAACAAGCACATCAACACCTCCTTGATACTAGGAAACCATTGAATTTCATTAAACAACGAGTATCTAATGATCATTAGCATTTCTTACAAGTATTTTCAGCTTAATCACTCATTAATGTGTGCTTCTCTTGATTTCCTTCATACAAGGCTGGACTTATTGTTGTAATCACTCATTCTAACTAAGTGATGTTGAAAACAGGTTGTGTACAAACAATAAGCACTCTATTCATGTTAACAAGCACATCAACACCTCCTTGAAACTAGGAAACCATTGAATTTCATTAAACAACGAGTATCTAATGATCATTAGCATTTCTTACAAGTATTTTCAGCTTAATCACTCATTAATGTGTGCTTCTCTTGATTTCCTTCTAACAAGGCTGGACTTATTGTTGTAATCACTCATTCTAACTAAGTGATGTTGAAAACAGGTTGTGTACAAACAATAAGCACTCTATTCATGTTAACAAGCACATCAACACCTCCTTGATACTAGGAAACCATTGAATTTCATTAAACAACGAGTATCTAATGATCATTAGCATTTCTTACAAGTATTTTCAGCTTAATCACTCATTAATGTGTGCTTCTCTTGATTTCCTTCTAACAAGGCTGGACTTATTGTTGTAATCACTCATTCTAACTAAGTGATGTTGAAAACAGGTTGTGTACAAACAATAAGCACTCTATTCATGTTAACAAGCACATCAACACCTCCTTGAAACTAGGAAACCATTGAATTTCATTAAACAACGAGTATCTAATGATCATTAGCATTTCTTACAAGTATTTTCAGCTTAATCACTCATTAATGTGTGCTTCTCTTGATTTCCTTCTACAAGGCTGGACTTATTGTTGTAATCACTCATTCTAACTAAGTGATGTTGAAAACAGGTTGTGTACAAACAATAAGCACTCTATTCATGTTAACAAGCACATCAACACCTCCTTGAAACTAGGAAACCATTGAATTTCATTAAACAACGAGTATCTAATGATCATTAGCATTTCTTACAAGTATTTTCAGCTTAATCACTCATTAATGTGTGCTTCTCTTGATTTCCTTCTAACAAGGCTGGACTTATTGTTGTAATCACTCATTCTAACTAAGTGATGTTGAAAACAGCTTGTGTACAAACAATAAGCACTCTATTCATGTTAACAAGCACATCAACACCTCCTTGATACTAGGAAACCATTGAATTTCATTAAACAACGAGTATCTAATGATCATTAGCATTTCTTACAAGTATTTTCAGCTTAATCACTCATTAATGTGTGCTTCTCTTGATTTCCTTCATACAAGGCTGGACTTATTGTTGTAATCACTCATTCTAACTAAGTGATGTTGAAAACAGGTTGTGTACAAACAATAAGCACTCTATTCATGTTAACAAGCACATCAACACCTCCTTGAAACTAGGAAACCATTGAATTTCATTAAACAACGAGTATCTAATGATCATTAGCATTTCTTACAAGTATTTTCAGCTTAATCACTCATTAATGTGTGCTTCTCTTGATTTCCTTCATACAAGGCTGGACTTATTGTTGTAATCACTCATTCTAACTAAGTGATGTTGAAAACAGGTTGTGTACAAACAATAAGCACTCTATTCATGTTAACAAGCACATCAACACCTCCTTGATACTAGGAAACCATTGAATTTCATTAAACAACGAGTATCTAATGATCATTAGCATTTCTTACAAGTATTTTCAGCTTAATCACTCATTAATGTGTGCTTCTCTTGATTTCCTTCTAACAAGGCTGGACTTTTGGTTGTAATCACTCATTCTAACTAAGTGATGTTGAAAACAGGTTGTGTACAAACAATAAGCACTCTATTCATGTTAACAAGCACATCAACACCTCCTTGAAACTAGGAAACCATTGAATTTCATTAAACAACGAGTATCTAATGATCATTAGCATTTCTTACAAGTATTTTCAGCTTAATCACTCATTAATGTGTGCTTCTCTTGATTTCCTTCTATACAAGGCTGGACTTATTGTTGTAATCACTCATTCTAACTAAGTGATGTTGAAAACAGTTGTGTACAAACAATAAGCACTCTATTCATGTTAACAAGCACATCAACACCTCCTTGAAACTAGGAAACCATTGAATTTCATTAAACAACGAGTATCTAATGATCATTAGCATTTCTTACAAGTATTTTCAGCTTAATCACTCATTAATGTGTGCTTCTCTTGATTTCCTTCTAACAAGGCTGGACTTATTGTTGTAATCACTCATTCTAACTAAGTGATGTTGAAAACAGGTTGTGTACAAACAATAAGCACTCTATTCATGTTAACAAGCACATCAACACCTCCTTGAAACTAGGAAACCATTGAATTTCATTAAACAACGAGTATCTAATGATCATTAGCATTTCTTACAAGTATTTTCAGCTTAATCACTCATTAATGTGTGCTTCTCTTGATTTCCTTCTAACAAGGCTGGACTTATTGTTGTAATCACTCATTCTAACTAAGTGATGTTGAAAACAGGTTGTGTACAAACAATAAGCACTCTATTCATGTTAACAAGCACATCAACACCTCCTTGAAACTAGGAAACCATTGAATTTCATTAAACAACGAGTATCTAATGATCATTAGCATTTCTTACAAGTATTTTCAGCTTAATCACTCATTAATGTGTGCTTCTCTTGATTTCCTTCATACAAGGCTGGACTTATTGTTGTAATCACTCATTCTAACTAAGTGATGTTGAAAACAGGTTGTGTACAAACAATAAGCACTCTATTCATGTTAACAAGCACATCAACACCTCCTTGAAACTAGGAAACCATTGAATTTCATTAAACAACGAGTATCTAATGATCATTAGCATTTCTTACAAGTATTTTCAGCTTAATCACTCATTAATGTGTGCTTCTCTTGATTTCCTTCTAACAAGGCTGGACTTATTGTTGTAATCACTCATTCTAACTAAGTGATGTTGAAAACAGGTTGTGTACAAACAATAAGCACTCTATTCATGTTAACAAGCACATCAACACCTCCTTGATACTAGGAAACCATTGAATTTCATTAAACAACGAGTATCTAATGATCATTAGCATTTCTTACAAGTATTTTCAGCTTAATCACTCATTAATGTGTGCTTCTCTTGATTTCCTTCTAACAAGGCTGGACTTTTGGTTGTAATCACTCATTCTAACTAAGTGATGTTGAAAACAGGTTGTGTACAAACAATAAGCACTCTATTCATGTTAACAAGCACATCAACACCTCCTTGAAACTAGGAAACCATTGAATTTCATTAAACAACGAGTATCTAATGATCATTAGCATTTCTTACAAGTATTTTCAGCTTAATCACTCATTAATGTGTGCTTCTCTTGATTTCCTTCATACAAGGCTGGACTTAGTGTTGTAATCACTCATTCTAACTAAGTGATGTTGAAAACAGGTTGTGTACAAACAATAAGCACTCTATTCATGTTAACAAGCACATCAACACCTCCTTGAAACTAGGAAACCATTGAATTTAATTAAACAACGAGTATCTAATGATCATTAGCATTTCTTACAAGTATTTTCAGCTTAATCACTCATTAATGTGTGCTTCTCTTGATTTCCTTCTAACAAGGCTGGACTTTTGTTGTAATCACTCATTCTAACTAAGTGATGTTGAAAACAGGTTGTGTACAAACAATAAGCACTCTATTCATGTTAACAAGCACATCAACACCTCCTTGAAACTAGGAAACCATTGAATTTCATTAAACAACGAGTATCTAATGATCATTAGCATTTCTTACAAGTATTTTCAGCTTAATCACTCATTAATGTGTGCTTCTCTTGATTTCCTTCATACAAGGCTGGACTTATTGTTGTAATCACTCATTCTAACTAAGTGATGTTGAAAACAGGTTGTGTACAAACAATAAGCACTCTATTCATGTTAACAAGCACATCAACACCTCCTTGATACTAGGAAACCATTGAATTTCATTAAACAACGAGTATCTAATGATCATTAGCATTTCTTACAAGTATTTTCAGCTTAATCACTCATTAATGTGTGCTTCTCTTGATTTCCTTCTAACAAGGCTGGACTTTTGGTTGTAATCACTCATTCTAACTAAGTGATGTTGAAAACAGGTTGTGTACAAACAATAAGCACTCTATTCATGTTAACAAGCACATCAACACCTCCTTGAAACTAGGAAACCATTGAATTTAATTAAACAACGAGTATCTAATGATCATTAGCATTTCTTACAAGTATTTTCAGCTTAATCACTCATTAATGTGTGCTTCTCTTGATTTCCTTCATACAAGGCTGGACTTATTGTTGTAATCACTCATTCTAACTAAGTGATGTTGAAAACAGGTTGTGTACAAACAATAAGCACTCTATTCATGTTAACAAGCACATCAACACCTCCTTGAAACTAGGAAACCATTGAATTTCATTAAACAACGAGTATCTAATGATCATTAGCATTTCTTACAAGTATTTTCAGCTTAATCACTCATTAATGTGTGCTTCTCTTGATTTCCTTCTAACAAGGCTGGACTTATTGTTGTAATCACTCATTCTAACTAAGTGATGTTGAAAACAGGTTGTGTACAAACAATAAGCACTCTATTCATGTTAACAAGCACATCAACACCTCCTTGAAACTAGGAAACCATTGAATTTCATTAAACAACGAGTATCTAATGATCATTAGCATTTCTTACAAGTATTTTCAGCTTAATCACACATTAATGTGTGCTTCTCTTGATTTCCTTCTAACAAGGCTGGACTTTTGGTTGTAATCACTCATTCTAACTAAGTGATGTTGAAAACAGGTTGTGTACAAACAATAAGCACTCTATTCATGTTAACAAGCACATCAACACCTCCTTGAAACTAGGAAACCATTGAATTTAATTAAACAACGAGTATCTAATGATCATTAGCATTTCCTACAAGTATTTTCAGCTTAATCACTCATTAATGTGTGCTTCTCTTGATTTCCTTCTATACAAGGCTGGACTTATTGTTGTAATCACTCATTCTAACTAAGTGATGTTGGAAACAGCTTGTGTACAAACAATAAGCACTCTATTCACGTTAACAAGCACATCAACACCTCCTTGATACTAGGAAACCATTGAATTTCATTAAACAACGAGTATCTAATGATCATTAGCATTTCTTACAAGTATTTTCAGCTTAATCACTCATTAATGTGTGCTTCTCTTGATTTCCTTCATACAAGGCTGGACTTAGTGTTGTAATCACTCATTCTAACTAAGTGATGTTGAAAACAGGTTGTGTACATACAATAAGCACTCTATTCATGTTAACAAGCACATCAACACCTCCTTGAAACTAGGAAACCATTGAATTTAATTAAACAACGAGTATCTAATGATCACTAGCATTTCTTACAAGAATTTTCAGCTTAATCACTCATTAATTTGTGCTTCTCTTGATTTCCTTGTAACAAGGCTGGACTTTTGGTTGTAATCACTCATTCTAACTAAGTGATGTTGAAAACAGGTTGTGTACAAACAATAAGCACTCTATTCATGTTAACAAGCACATCAACACCTCCTTGATACTAGGAAACCATTGAATTTCATTAAACAACGAGTATCTAATGATCATTAGCATTTCTTACAAGTATTTTCAGCTTAATCACTCATTAATGTGTGGTTCTCTTGATTTCCTTCGTACAAGGCTGGACTTATTGTTGTAATCACTCATTCTAACTAAGTGATGTTGAAAACAGGTTGTGTACAAACAATAAGCACTCTATTCATGTTAACAAGCACATCAACACCTCCTTGAAACTAGGAAACCATTGAATTTCATTAAACAACGAGTATCTAAAGATCATTAGCATTTCTTACAAGTATTTTCAGCTTAATCACTCATTAATGTGTACTTCTCTTGATTTCCTTCATACAAGGCTGGACTTAGTGTTGTAATCACTCATTCTAACTAAGTGATGTTGAAAACAGGTTGTGTACAAACAATAAGCACTCTATTCATGTTAACAAGCACATCAACACCTCCTTGATACTAGGAAACCATTGAAGTTCATTAAACAACGAGTATCTAATGATCATTAGCATTTCTTACAAGTATTTTCATCTTAATCACTCATTAATGTGTGCTTGTCTTCATTTCCTTGTAACAAGGCTGGTCTTTTGGTTGTAATCACTCATTCTAACTAAGTGATGTTGAAAACAGGTTCTGTACAAACAATAAGCACTCTATTCATGTTAACAGGCACATCAACACCTCCTTGATAGAAGGAAACCATTGAATTTCATTAAACAACGAGTATCTAATGATCATTAGCTTTTCTTACAAGTATTTTCAGCGTAATCAATCTTTAATGTGTGCTTCTCTTGATTTCCTTCATACAAGGCTGGACTTATTGTTGTAATCACTCATTCTAACTAAGTGATGTTGAAAACAGGTTGTGTACAAACAATAGGCACTCTATTCATGTTAACAAGCACATCTACACCTCCTTGAAACTAGGAAACCATTGAATTTAATTAAACAACGAGTATCTAATGATCATTAGCATTTCTTACAAATATTTTCAGCTTAATCACTCATTAATGTGTGCTTCTCTTCATTTCCTTCTAACAAGGCTGGAGTTTTTGTTGTAATCACTCATTCTAAGTTCGTGATGTTCAAAATAGCTTGTGTACAAACAATAAGCACTCTATTCATGTTAACAAGCACATCAACACCTCCTTGAAAGTAGGAAACCTTTGAATTTAATTAAACAACGTGTATCTAATGATCATTAGCATTTCTTACAAGTATTTTCAGCTTAATCACTCATTCATGTGTGCTTCTCTTGATTTCCTTCATACAAGGCTGGACTTATTGTTGTAATCACTCGTTCTAACTAAGTGATGTTGAAAACAGGTTGTGTACAAACAATAGGCACTCTATTCATGTTAACAAGCACATCCACACCTCCTTGAAACTAGGAAACCATTGAATTTTATTAAACAACGAGTATCTAATGATCATTAGCATTTCTTACAAGTATTTTCAGCATAATCACTCATTAATGTGTGCTTCTCTTGATTTCCTTCATACAAGGCTGGACTTATTGTTGTAAGCACTCCTTCTAGCTAAGTGATGTTGAAAACAGGTTGTGTACAAGCAATAAGCACTCTATTCATGTTAACAACCACATCAACACCTCCTTGATACTAGGAAACCATTGAATTTCATTAAACAACGAGTATCTAACGATCATTAGCATTTCTTACAAGTATTTTCAGCTTAATCACTCATTAATGTGTGCTTCTCTTCATTTCCTTCATACAAGGCTGGACTTATTGTTGTAATCACTCATTCTAACAAAGTGATGTTGAAAACAGGTTGTGTACAAACAATAGGCACTCTATTGCTGTTAACAAGCACGTCCACACCTCCTTGAAACTAGGAAACCATTGAATTTAATTAAACAACGAGTATCTAATGATCATTAGCATTTCTTACAAGTATTTTCAGCTTAATCACTCATTAATGTGTGCTTCTCTTGATTTCCTTCTAACAAGGCTGGACTTATTGTTGTAATCACTCATTCTAACTAAGTGATGTTGAAAACAGGTTGTGTACAAACAATAAGCACTCTATTCATGTTAACAAGCACATCCACACCTCCTTGAAACGAGGAAACCATTGAATTTAATTAAACAACGAGTATCTAATGATCATTAGCATTTCTTACAAGTATTTTCAGCTTAATCTCTCATTAATGTGCGCTTCTCTTCATTTCCTTCATACAAGGCTGGACTTCGTGTTGTAATCACTCATTCTAACTAAGTGATGTTGAAACCAGGTTGTGTACAAACAATAAGCACTCTATTCATGTTAACAAGCACATCAACACCTCCTTGAAACTAGGAAGCCATTGAATTTAATTAAACAACGAGTATCTAATGATCATTAGCATTTCTTACAAGTATTTTCAGCTTAATCACTCATTAATGTGTGCTTCTCTTGATTTCCTCCATTCAAGGCTGGACTTAGTGTTGTAATCACTCATTCTAACTAGGTGATGTTGAAAACAGTTTGTGTACAAACAATAAGCACTCTATTCATGTTAACAAGCACATCAACACCTCCTTGATACAAGGAAACCATTGACTTTCATTAAACAACGAGTATCTAATGATGATTAGCATTTCTTACAAGTATTTTCAGCTTAATCACTCATTAATGTGTGCTTCTCTTGATTTCCTTCATACAAGCCTGGACTTATTGTTGTAATCACTCATTCTAAGTGATGTTGAAAACAGGTTGTGTACAAACAATAAGCACTCTATTCATGTTAACAAGCACATCCACACCTCCTTGAAACTAGGAAACCCTTGAATTTCATTAAACAATGAGTATCTAAAGATCGTTAGCATTTCTTACAAATATTTTCAGCTTAATCACTCATTAATGTGTGCTTGTCTTGATTTCCTTCAAAGAAGGCTGGACTTAGTGTTGTAATCACTCATTCTAACTAAGTGATGTTGAAAACAGGTTGTGTACATACAATAAGCACTCTATTCGTGTTAACAAGCACATCAACACCTCCTTGAAACTAGGAAACCATTGAATTTCATTAAACAACGAGTATCTAAAGATCATTAGCATTTCTTACAAGTATTTTCTGCTTAATCACTCATTAATGTGTGCTTCTCTTGATTTCCTTCATACAGGGCCGGACTTATTGTTGTAATCACTCATTCTAACTAAGTGATGTTGAAAACAGGTTGTGATGCGGAAAACCCTAAAAAGACGTGGCTTAGGGACCCAACGCACACAATGAATCAAAGAACAACCAGGAAAGCTAAATCAGAGTTAATAACACAAACCCTAGACCCAATATTCGAAGGAACACAAACTTAGGGTATTCAAGAAGGATATGGACGCCACACTCCAGAAAAGAAAGGGATTGGGAGTGATAAGTCGATTTGAACGCCACAAGAAGAATAACCTCTTGATAAGTTCTTTAGTTCTTAAATGAACCGAGGGAGAAACCCTTGCTTTCTATTTCACTGAAAGTTGTCTGATTTCCAAAGCTTACAAGGGTGCCTATTTATAGGCTTAGATAGCAATCCTAAAGAGGCAAAATTCCTATTTAGGAGAAATCCCTATTTTGGAGGAATTTCGGACTAATTCCAGCACATACAATGAACTCCTATTTAGGAGTGAATGCTATCACTTAGTCTGACCCATTAAGTAGTCCAATTATATTAATTAGGCCTGGGCTCTCTTTAGAACTTGAATTCGCACCATTTGAAGCTAGCTTGGCTTGAATGTCCTGAATCAGCCCATTTAGTGCTTCTTTAATCTTTTTGGCCCTAGCTCGTGTTATTGGGCCTTCTGGAATGTGCAATGGACCTCTTGCATCCATTGAAGCTCTAGCTTGTGTTATTGGGCCTTCTGGAATGGGCAATGGACTTCTTGCATCTATTGAAGCCTTCCACCCATCATCTCCATGGTTCTCATCATTCCCCCCTACCTCAAAAGGATTCGCCCTCGAATCATCACCTACATCAAAAGGGGAAAGGTCAGAAACGTTAAATGTTGCACTCACATTATACTCACCAGGAAGTTCCAACTTATAAGCATTGTCATTAATTCGTGCTAGAACTTGGAAGGGGCCATCTCCTCTAGGTTGTAGCTTTGAACGTCTCTGTGCTGGGAATCGTTCCTTGCGCATATGCACCCAAACCCAATCACCAGGTTCAAACACCACCTTCTTTCGTCCCTTGTTGACATGGGATGCGTATTGCTCAGTTCGTTTTTCAATATGTTGCCGCACCTTCTCATGCAATTTTTTTATCATGTCAGCTTTGCGTTCACCATCAACGTTGGCATACTCATTGACAGGTATAGGTACCAAATCCAGAGGAGTCAATGGATTAAAACCATATACAATTTCAAATGGAGAGTAGCTAGTAGTAGAATGAACACTTCTATTATATGCAAACTCGACATGTGGTAAACAATCTTCCCATGTTTTCAAATTTGTTTGAATAATAGCACGCAAAAGGGTAGAAAGAGTTCGATTAACCACCTCAGTCTGCCCATCAGTTTGTGGATGACAAGTAGTTGAAAACAATAGTTTAGTACCTAACTTACCCCACAAAGTCTTCCAGAAGTAGCTTAAGAACTTTGTATCTCGGTCTGAAACAATGCTCCGTGGCATGCCATGCAAACGCACTACTTCTCTAAAGAACAAGTCAGCCACATTGTTTGCATCATCAGTTTTATGGCATGGGATGAAGTGTGCCATCTTTGAAAATCTATCAACAACAACAAATACAGAATCCCTACCCTGTTTTGTTCGTGGCAATCCCAGTACAAAGTCCATGGATAAATCAACCCAGGGATGGTTAGGTATGGGTAAAGGGGTATACAAGCCATGGGGTAAAACTCTAGATTTAGCCCGTTTGCATGTTATGCATTTCTCACATATCCTCTCAACATCTCGTTTCATGCGTGGCCAAAAGAAGTGTTCATTTAGGACATCTAGGGTTTTCCTAACTCCGAAATGACCCATTAAACCACCCTCATGAGCTTCTCTTACAACCAACTCCCTTAAAGAACTCATAGGCATGCATAAACGATTTTCCCTAAATAAGAAACCCTTATGCCTATAAAACTTCTCAAAGGCTGACTTCTCACATGCTCCATACACGTTAGCAAAGTCCGGATCATTCACATATAAATCTTTAATATGTTCAAATCCTAATAAGTTTGCAGTAAGTGTAGAGATAAGGGCATACCTGCGAGATAATGCATCAGCTACCACATTGTCCTTACCTTGTTTATATTTGATGTTGTAGGGAAAGGTCTCAATAAATTCAATCCACTTAGCATGTCTTTTGTTCAACTTTCCTTGTCCCTTCAAGTGCTTCAACGATTCATGGTCAGTATGGATGACAAACTCCTTGGGCCAAAGGTAATGTTGCCATGTCTCCAAAGCTCGTACCAATGCATACATCTCTTTATCATAAGTAGGATAATTAAGGCTTGCTCCACTTAGCTTTTCACTGAAGTAAGCAATTGGGCGCCTTTCCTGCATCAAAACAGCTCCAATGCCAATACCTGAAGCATCACACTCAATCTCGAAAGCTTTTTCAAAGTTAGGTAAAGCAAGTAGGGGTGCAGAACTTAATTTTTCCTTTATGCAATTAAAAGCCTTGTCTTGGTCACTACCCCACCTAAAACTCGTGTTCTTTTTTATAAGCTCAGTGAGTGGGGCAGCAATGGTGCTAAAGTCCCTAACAAAGCGTCTATAGAAACTAGCTAGACCATGAAAGCTACGCACATCACTAATTGACTTAGGTGTAGGCCAATCACGAATTGCCTTAACTTTTTCCTCGTCAACCTCAACACCTTTAGAACTCACCACATAGCCAAGAAATGTGATTTGATTAGTACAAAAGGAACATTTCCTTAAGTTAGCATACAATTTTTCAGAACGTAAAACACTTACAATAGAACGTAAATGATCAAGATGCTCTTCTAGGGTTTTACTATAGACCAAAATATCATCAAAATACACAACCACAAATTTACCAATGAATGGACGCAAAACATGATTCATTAGTCGCATAAAAGTGCTTGGTGCATTAGTGAGACCAAATGGCATAACAAGCCATTCATACAGACCGTACTTAGTTTTGAAAGCTGTTTTCCACTCATCTCCCTCTCTCATCCTAATCTGATGATATCCGCTTTTCAAATCAATCTTAGAAAAGACACAGGAACCATGCAATTCATCCAACATGTCATCTAATCTAGGTATGGGGTGACGATACTTTACAGTGATTTTGTTGATTGCTCGACAATCAACACACATCCTCCAAGTCCCATCTTTCTTGGGTACAAGTAGGACAGGAACAGCACATGGACTCATGCTTTCCCTCACATATCCTTTGGAAATAAGCTCCTCAACCTGCCTTTGAAGCTCCTTTGTCTCCTCAGGATTACTCTTATATGCTGGCCGGTTAGGGATGGATGCACCTGGGATGAAAGCAATTTGATGCTCAATTCCTCTATTAGGTGGCAATCCACTTGGAACATCATCAGGGAATACATCTTCAAATTCCTGCAATAGAGCAAAAACAACACTAGGCAAAGATGGGTCAAACTTGTTAGTGTTAAAATAAGCCTCCTTGTACAGAAGTACGATCATAGGTTGTTTGGCATAGAATGCTCTTTTGACATCACTCCCTTTTGCATAGAAACTTTCTCTTTTCTTCTCTTTCTCTTGTGTCATCACGTTTTCTCCTCTCTTTTCTCTTTTATCAATCTTTCTTTTCTGTTCACTCTCATTTTTAATCCTTAATTGATCCTCATAAGCTTGTTGAGGTGATAATGGTACAAGAGTGACGGGTTTTTTATTCATTACAAAGGAATATCGGTTCTTGAAGCCATCATGCATAACTCGCCTATCAAATTGCCATGGTCTTCCTAATAGAATATGGCCCACATGCATAGGTACAACATCACATAAAATTTCATCACGGTACCTTCCGATAGAAAATGATATGAGCACTTGCTTATTTACCTTGACTTCACCACTGTCATTCAGCCATTGAAGCTTATATGGCCTAGGATGGTTCATAGTAGGTAAATCCAACTTCTCAACCATAGTTGTGCTAGCAACATTAGTGCAACTCCCACCATCAATAATCATACTACATACCTTATCTTTGATGAGACACCTCGTCTGAAAGATGTTATCTCGTTGCACCTCATTTTCTTCCTTTACTTGCACATTCAATGCTCGCCTTGTAACAAGAGCTACTCCATTAACTGGATACTCCTCTCCATCACTTTCACCCTCTGATGATGGCATAGAATCATCATCTGATTCACTTTCAGTTTCAACTTCACCATTACTTCTCAAGATCATTGCACGCTTATTTGGACATCGAGATGCAATGTGACCCCTGCCCAAACACTTAAAACATTTAACATCTCTATTTCTACTTGGTTGGGGGTCAGAATTACCTGCCTCCTTGCTAGAACCCACATTCTTGTACTTGGATAGCTCGGCTTTGGACTTGTAGTTGGTCATCTCGTCCCTTTTATTCCAATTTGGCTTCCAAGATGAGGTAGATCCTGAGTTCTGCCCAAACCGTGTGGAACCCTTTCGTTTGAGTTGCCTTTCAACTTTCATGGCCATGTGTACCATGTCTTCTAATTCCACATAGTGTTGCAATTCAACCACGTTTGCTATGTCCCCATTTAGCCCTTGCAGAAATCGAGCCATTGTTGCTTCTCTATCTTCTTCTACATTCGCCCGAATCATGGTAATCTCCATCTCCTTGTGGTAATCCTCCACACTTTTGGTGCCCTGAGTGAGCCCTTGCAGCCTTTGGTACAGCTCCCTGTAATAGTGATTAGGGACAAACCTCCTCCTCATGATAGCCTTCATCTCCTCCCATGTATCAATAGGCCGCTCACGATTCCTTCTCCTAGTCAAAACAAGTTGATCCCACCAAATAATAGCATAATCAGTGAATTCAACTGCAGCAAGCTTTACCTTTTTCTCCTCGGAATAGTTGTGGCAATCAAAAACCAACTCAACCTTCTTCTCCCATTCTAGGTATGCATCAGGATCATTCTTACCTTGGAATGGAGGAAGTGTCATTTTAATACTGCCCAAATTATGGTCATAGGTGCCTTGCCTCCCAAATTCTCTTTGATCCCTTCTATTGTTAGCAGTTCGGACCGCAGTAGTTTGATCATCAATTTCATCATCTTCTACATCATCTTCATGGTCATAGGCACGTCTCAACTGCCTTCTTGCTTTAGGAGCCTCATACTCCCCATGCCTCCTTTGCAACTCTGCTATAGTATTAGATTGCTCCTCCATCCTTTCCCTCATATCATCAAATCTGGTATTCATACGCTCAAATTGTTGTTGCATAGCTTTGATCATGAAGGACACATCACCAGCTCCCTCCTGAGCTGCACCTTTGTCTTTGGATGTCATAGTATTACTTCTACACAAAATAATAAGATACCTCACAGAGCACTCCCTCACGTGTTTCACTCAAAAGAAGGTGTCACACTCTTTCGTGTTTACACTCTTTATGGCTTTTTCTTTATATGAACTTTCACTCTTGCCTTTTACCACTCGGATTTCTCCTTTCAGCTCTATAAAGAACTAAAGAAGGTAAATCAAGAGTATTGATTTTGAACAGAATAAGATAAATGGTGTAGAATTGAACAAATTGGAGAACAAGGAATCAAAAAAACGAAAAAGGATATCAAGGCAAACAATTTTAACGAACTAAACTCACAAAAAGAATCAGGATAAGGGAAGTTAAATTTAGAGGACAAACTTGGATAACAAGATAGGAAAATGGATGGCAAAATTGGAGTTGAGCAAGAAAACGTTGTTATTATTGTGGCCAATATGACCAAACTGTTAACTTTCTCAATAACTTGAATTTGATGTTTCCTTTCTTTTCTTCTTTTTCTTGTTCTTTTTCTTTCTTTGTTTTTTTTTTTTTTCGTTGATCCTTCTTTTTTTTTTTCTTTTTTTTCCTTTTTCTTTTGCTCAACACAAAACAACAGTAGAACACTTAGATACAGCAATTGGAATTGAAATTAGCACGTTGAGGAGGATTGCAAGTAAACAGATTTGTGCATTTGAATTGTAATAGACAAATTGAATCGAAATAAATAAATCACAAGGTAGAAAATTGAAGAGTGAGTGGATTCAACCTGATTTAGAGCCAGGCTCTGATACCAACTGATGCGGAAAACCCTAAAAAGACGTGGCTTAGGGACCCAACGCACACAATGAATCAAAGAACAACCAGGAAAGCTAAATCAGAGTTAATAACACAAACCCTAGACCCAATATTCGAAGGAACACAAACTTAGGGTATTCAAGAAGGATATGGACGCCACACTCCAGAAAAGAAAGGGATTGGGAGTGATAAGTCGATTTGAACGCCACAAGAAGAATAACCTCTTGATAAGTTCTTTAGTTCTTAAAAGAACCGAGGGAGAAACCCTTGCTTTCTATTTCACTGAAAGTTGTCTGATTTCCAAAGCTTACAAGGGTGCCTATTTATAGGCTTAGATAGCAATCCTAAAGAGGCAAAATTCCTATTTAGGAGAAATCCCTATTTTGGAGGAATTTCGGACTAATTCCAGCACATACAATGAACTCCTATTTAGGAGTGAATGCTATCACTTAGTCTGACCCATTAAGTAGTCCAATTATATTAATTAGGCCTGGGCTCTCTTTAGAACTTGAATTCGCACCATTTGAAGCTAGCTTGGCTTGAATGTCCTGAATCAGCCCATTTAGTGCTTCTTTAATCTTTTTGGCCCTAGCTCGTGTTATTGGGCCTTCTGGAATGTGCAATGGACCTCTTGCATCCATTGAAGCTCTAGCTTGTGTTATTGGGCCTTCTGGAATGGGCAATGGACTTCTTGCATCTATTGAAGCCTTCCACCCATCATCTCCATGGTTCTCATCAGGTTGTGTACAAACAATAAGCACTCTATTCATGTTAACAAGCACATCAACACCTCCTTGATAGAAGGAAACCATTGAAGTTCATTAAACAACGAGTATCTAATGATCATTAGCATTTCTTACAAGAATTTTCAGCTTAATCACTCATTAATTTGTGCTTCTCTTGATTTCCTTCTAACAAGGCTGGACTTACTGTTGTAATCACTCGTTCTAGCTAAGTGATGTTGAAAACAGGTTGTGTACAAACAATAAGCACTCTATTCATGTTAACAGGCACATCAACACCTCCTTGAAACTAGGAAACCATTGAATTTAACTAAACAACGAGTATCTAATGATGATTAGCATTTCTTACAAGTATTTTCAGCTTAATCACTCATTAATGTGTGCTTCTCTTGATTTCCTTCTAACAAGGCTGGACTTCTTGTTGTAATCACTCATTCTAACTAAGTGATGTTGAAAACAGGTTGTGTACAAACAATAAGCACTCTATTCATGTTAACAAGCACATCAACACCTCCTTGAAACTAGGAAACCATTGAATTTAATTAAACAACGAGTATCTAATGATCACTAGCATTTCTTACAAGAATTTTCAGCCTAATCACTCATTAATTTGTGCTTGTCTTGATTTCCTTCATACAAGGCTGGACTTAGTGTTGTAATCACTCATTCTAACTAAGTGATGTTGAAAACATGTTGTGTACATATAATAAGCACTCTATTCATGTTAACAAGCACATCAACACCTCCTTGAAACTAGGAAACCATTGAATTTAATTAAACAACGAGTATCTAATGATGATTAGCATTTCTTACAAGTATTTTCAGCTTAATCACTCATTAATGTGTGCTTCTCTTGATTTCTTTCTAACAAGGCTGGACCTCTGGTTGTAATCACTCATTCTAACTAAGTGATGTTGAAAACAGGTTGTGTACAAACAATAAGCACTCTATTCATGTTAACAAGCACATCAACACCTCCTTGAAACTAGGAAACCATTGAATTTAATTAAACAACGAGTATCTAATGATCACTAGCATTTCTTACAAGAATTTTCAGCTTAATCACTCATTAATTTGTGCTTCTCTTGATTTCCTTCTAACAAGGCTGGACTTACTGTTGTAATCACTCATTCTAGCTAAGTGATGTTGAAAACAGGTTGTGTACAAACAATAAGCACTCTATTCATGTTAACAAGCACATCAACACCTCCTTGAAACTAGGAAACCATTGACTTTCATTAAACAACGAGTATCTAATGATCATTAGCATTTCTTACAAGTATTTTCAGCTTAATCACTCATTAATGTGTGCTTCTCTTGATTTCCTTCTAACAAGGCTGGACTTTTTGTTGTAATCACTCATTCTAACTAAGTGATGTTGAAAACAGGTTGTGTACAAACAATAAGCACTCTATTCATGTTAACAGGCACATCAACACCTCCTTGATACTAGGAAACCATTGACTTTCATTAAACAACGAGTATCTAATCATCATTAGCATTTATTACAAGTATTTTCAGCCTAATCACTCATTAATGTGTGCTTCTCTTGATTTCCTTCATACGAGGCTGGACTTAGTGTTGTAATCACTCATTCTAACTAAGTGATGTTGAAAACATGTTGTGTACATATAATAAGCACTCTATTCATGTTAACAAGCACATCAACACCTCCTTGAAACTAGGAAACCATTGAATTTAATTAAACAACGAGTATCTAATGATGATTAGCATTTCCTACAAGTATTTTCAGCTTAATCACTCATTAATGTGTGCTTCTCTTGATTTCTTTCTAGCAAGGCTGGACTTCTGGTTGTAATCACTCATTCTAACCAAGTGATGTTGAAAACAGGTTGTGTACAAACAATAAGCACTCTATTCATGTTAACAAGCACATCAACACCTCCTTGAAACTAGGAAACCATTGAATTTAATTAAACAACGAGTATCTAATGATCACTAGCATTTCTTACAAGAATTTTCAGCTTAATCACTCATTAATTTGTGCTTCTCTTGATTTCCTTCTAACAAGGCTGGACTTACTGTTGTAATCACTCATTCTAACTAAGTGATGTTGAAAACAGATTGTGTACAAACAATAAGCACTCTATTCATGTTAACAGGCACATCAACACCTCCTTGATACTAGGAAACCATTGACTTTCATTAAACAACGAGTATCTAATGATCATTAGCATTTCTTACAAGTATTTTCAGCTTAATCACTCATTAATGTGTGCTTCTCTTGATTTCCTTGTAACAAGGCCGGTCTTTTGTTGTAATCACTCATTCTAACTAAGTGATGTTGAAAACAGGTTGTGTACAAACAATAAGCACTCTATTCATGTTAACAGGCACATCAACACCTCCTTGATACTAGGAAACCATTGAATTTCATTAAACAACGAGTATCTAATGATCATTAGCATTTCTTACAAGTATTTTCAGCTTAATCACTCATTAATGTGTGCTTCTCTTCATTTCCTTCATACAAGGCTGGACTTATTGTTGTAATCACTCATTCTAACTAAGTGATGTTGAAAACAGGTTGTGTACAAACAATAAGCACTCTATTCATGTTAACAAGCACATCAACACCTCCTTGATACAAGGAAACCATTGAAGTTCATTAAACAACGAGTATCTAATGATCATTAGCATTTCTTACAAGTATTTTCAGCTTAATCACTCATTAATGTGTGCTTCTCTTGATTTCCTTGTAACAAGGCTGGACTTTTGGTTGTAATCACTCATTCTAACTAAGTGATGTTGAAAACAGGTTGTGTACAAACAATAAGCACTCTATTCATGTTAACAGGCACATCAACACCTCCTTGATACTAGGAAACCATTGACTTTCATTAAACAACGAGTATCTAATGATCATTAGCATTTCTTACAAGTATTTTCAGCTTAATCACTCATTAATGTGTGCTTCTCTTGATTTCCTTCTAACAAGGCTGGACTTCTGGTTGTAATCACTCATTCTAACTAAGTGATGTTGAAAACAGGTTGTGTACAAACAATAAGCACTCTATTCATGTTAACAAGCACATCAACACCTCCTTGAAACTAGGAAACCATTGAATTTAATTAAACAACGAGTATCTAATGATCATTAGCATTTCTTACAAGTATTTTCAGCTTAATCACTCATTAATGTGTGCTTCTCTTGATTTCCTTCTAACAAGGCTGGACTTTTGTTGTAATCACTCATTCTAACTAAGTGATGTTGAAAACAGGTTGTGTACAAACAATAAGCACTCTATTCATGTTAACAAGCACATCAACACCTCCTTGATACTAGGAAACCATTGAATTTCATTAAACAACGAGTATCTAATGATCATTAGCATTTCTTACAAGTATTTTCAGCTTAATCACTCATTAATGTGTGCTTCTCTTGATTTCCTTCATACAAGGCTGGACTTATTGTTGTAATCACTCATTCTAACTAAGTGATGTTGAAAACAGGTTGTGTACAAACAATAAGCACTCTATTCATGTTAACAAGCACATCAACACCTCCTTGAAACTAGGAAACCATTGAATTTAATTAAACAACGAGTATCTAATGATCATTAGCATTTCTTACAAGTATTTTCAGCTTAATCACTCATTAATGTGTGCTTCTCTTGATTTCCTTCTAACAAGGCTGGACTTTTGTTGTAATCACTCATTCTAACTAAGTGATGTTGAAAACAGGTTGTGTACAAACAATAAGCACTCTATTCATGTTAACAAGCACATCAACACCTCCTTGAAACTAGGAAACCATTGAATTTCATTAAACAACGAGTATCTAATGATCATTAGCATTTCTTACAAGTATTTTCAGCTTAATCACTCATTAATGTGTGCTTCTCTTGATTTCCTTCTAACAAGGCTGGACTTATTGTTGTAATCACTCATTCTAACTAAGTGATGTTGAAAACAGGTTGTGTACAAACAATAAGCACTCTATTCATGTTAACAAGCACATCAACACCTCCTTGAACTAGGAAACCATTGAATTTCATTAAACAACGAGTATCTAATGATCATTAGCATTTCTTACAAGTATTTTCAGCTTAATCACTCATTAATGTGTGCTTCTCTTGATTTCCTTCTAACAAGGCTGGACTTATTGTTGTAATCACTCATTCTAACTAAGTGATGTTGAAAACAGGTTGTGTACAAACAATAAGCACTCTATTCATGTTAACAAGCACATCAACACCTCCTTGATACTAGGAAACCATTGAATTTCATTAAACAACGAGTATCTAATGATCATTAGCATTTCTTACAAGTATTTTCAGCTTAATCACTCATTAATGTGTGCTTCTCTTGATTTCCTTCTAACAAGGCTGGACTTATTGTTGTAATCACTCATTCTAACTAAGTGATGTTGAAACAGGTTGTGTACAAACAATAAGCACTCTATTCATGTTAACAAGCACATCAACACCTCCTTGAACTAGGAAACCATTGAATTTCATTAAACAACGAGTATCTAATGATCATTAGCATTTCTTACAAGTATTTTCAGCTTAATCACTCATTAATGTGTGCTTCTCTTGATTTCCTTCTAACAAGGCTGGACTTATTGTTGTAATCACTCATTCTAACTAAGTGATGTTGAAAACAGGTTGTGTACAAACAATAAGCACTCTATTCATGTTAACAAGCACATCAACACCTCCTTGAAACTAGGAAACCATTGAATTTAATTAAACAACGAGTATCTAATGATCATTAGCATTTCTTACAAGTATTTTCAGCTTAATCACTCATTAATGTGTGCTTCTCTTGATTTCCTTCTAACAAGGCTGGACTTTTGTTGTAATCACTCATTCTAACTAAGTGATGTTGAAAACAGGTTGTGTACAAACAATAAGCACTCTATTCATGTTAACAAGCACATCAACACCTCCTTGAAACTAGGAAACCATTGAATTTCATTAAACAACGAGTATCTAATGATCATTAGCATTTCTTACAAGTATTTTCAGCTTAATCACTCATTAATGTGTGCTTCTCTTGATTTCCTTCTAACAAGGCTGGACTTATTGTTGTAATCACTCATTCTAACTAAGTGATGTTGAAAACAGGTTGTGTACAAACAATAAGCACTCTATTCATGTTAACAAGCACATCAACACCTCCTTGAAACTAGGAAACCATTGAATTTAATTAAACAACGAGTATCTAATGATCATTAGCATTTCTTACAAGTATTTTCAGCTTAATCACTCATTAATGTGTGCTTCTCTTGATTTCCTTCATACAAGGCTGGACTTAGTGTTGTAATCACTCATTCTAACTAAGTGATGTTGAAAACAGGTTGTGTACAAACAATAAGCACTCTATTCATGTTAACAAGCACATCAACACCTCCTTGAAACTAGGAAACCATTGAATTTAATTAAACAACGAGTATCTAATGATCATTAGCATTTCTTACAAGTATTTTCAGCTTAATCACTCATTAATGTGTGCTTCTCTTGATTTCCTTCATACAAGGCTGGACTTATTGTTGTAATCACTCATTCTAACTAAGTGATGTTGAAAACAGGTTGTGTACAAACAATAAGCACTCTATTCATGTTAACAAGCACATCAACACCTCCTTGAACTAGGAAACCATTGAATTTCATTAAACAACGAGTATCTAATGATCATTAGCATTTCTTACAAGTATTTTCAGCTTAATCACTCATTAATGTGTGCTTCTCTTGATTTCCTTCTAACAAGGCTGGACTTATTGTTGTAATCACTCATTCTAACTAAGTGATGTTGAAAACAGGTTGTGTACAAACAATAAGCACTCTATTCATGTTAACAAGCACATCAACACCTCCTTGAAACTAGGAAACCATTGAATTTAATTAAACAACGAGTATCTAATGATCATTAGCATTTCTTACAAGTATTTTCAGCTTAATCACTCATTAATGTGTGCTTCTCTTGATTTCCTTCTAACAAGGCTGGACTTATTGTTGTAATCACTCATTCTAACTAAGTGATGTTGAAAACAGGTTGTGTACAAACAATAAGCACTCTATTCATGTTAACAAGCACATCAACACCTCCTTGAATCTAGGAAACCATTGAATTTAATTAAACAACGAGTATCTCATGATCATTAGCATTTCTTACAAGTATTTTCAGCTTAATCACTCATTAATGTGTGCTTCTCTTGATTTCCTTCATACAAGGCTGGACATATTGTTGTAATGACTCGTTCTAACTAAGTGATGTTGAAAACAGGTTGTGTACAAACAATAAGCACTCTATTCATGTTAACAAGCACATCCACACCTCCTTGAAACGAGGAAACCATTGAATTTCTTTAAACAACGAGTATCTAATGATCATTGGCATTTCTTTCAAGTATTTTCAGCTTAATCACTCATTAATGTGTGCTTCTCTTGATTTCCTTCTAACAAGGCTGGACTTATTGTTGTAATCACTCATTCTAACTAAGTGATGTTGAAAACAGTTTGTGTACTAACAATAAGCACTCTATTCATGTTAACAAGCACATCAACACCTCCTTGATACTAGGAAACCATTGAATTTCATCAAACAACGAGTATCTAATGATCATTAGCATTTCCTACAAGTATTTTCAGCTTAATCACTCAATAATGTGTGCTTCTCTTGATTTCCTTCTAACAAGGCTGGACTTATTGTTGTAATCACTCATTCTAACTATGTGATGTTGAAAACAGGTGGTGTACAAACGATAAGCACTCTATTCATGTTAACAGGCACATCAATACCTCCTTGATACTAGGAAACCGTTGAATTTCATTAAACAACGAGTATCTAATGATCATTAGCATTTCTTACAAGTATTTTCAGCTTAATCACTCATTAATGTGTGCTTCTCTTCATTTCCTTCTAACAAGGCTGGGCTTATTGTTGTAATCACTCATTCTAACTAAGTTATGGTGAAAACAGGTTGTGTACAAACAATAAGCACTCTATTCATGTTAACAAGCACATCAACACCTCCTTGATACTAGGAAACCATTGAATTTCATTAAACAACGAGTATCTAATGATCATTAGCATTTCTTACAAGTATTTTCAGCTTAATCACTCAATAATGTGAGCTTCTGTTGATTTCCTTCTAACAAGGCTGGACTTATTGTTGTAGTCACTCATTCTAACTATGTGATGTTGAAAACAGGTTGTGTACAAACAATAAGCACTCTATTCATGTTAACAGGCACATCAACACCTCCTTGATACTAGGAAACCGTTGAATTTCATTAAACAACGAGTATCTAATGATCATTAGCATTTGTTACAAGTATTTTCAGCTTAATCACTCATTAATGTGTGCTTCTCTTGATTTCCTTCTAACAAGGCTGGGCTTATTGTTGTAATCACTCATTCTAACTAAGTGATGGTGAAAACAGGTTGTGTACAAACAATAAGCACTCTATTCATGTTAACAAGCACATCAACACCTCCTTGATACTAGGAAACCATTGAATTTCATTAAACAACGAGTATCTAATGATCATTTGCATTTCTTACAAGTATTTTCAGCTTAATCACTCAATAATGTGTGCTTCTCTTGATTTCCTTCTAACAAAGCTGGACTTATTGTTGTAATCACTCATTCTAACTATGTGATGTTGAAAACAGGTTGTCTACCAACAATAAGCACTCTATTCATGTTAACAGGCACATCAACACCTCCTTGATACTAGGAAGCCGTTGAATTTCATTAAACAACGAGTGTCTAATGATCATTAGCATTTCTTACAAGTATTTTCAGCTTAATCACTCATTAATGTGTGCTTCTCTTGATTTCCTTCATACAAGGCTGGACTTATTGTTCTAATCACTCATTCTAACTAAGTGATATTGAAAACAGGTTGTCTACAATCAATAAGCACTCTATTCATGTTAACAAGCACATCAACACCTCCTTGAAACTCGGAAACCATTGAATTTAATGAAACAACGATTATCTAATGATCATTAGCATTTCTTACAAGTATTTTCAGCTTAATCTCTCATTAATGTGAGCTTCTCTTGATTTCCTTCATACAAGGCTGGACTTAGTGTTGTAATCACTCATTCTAACTAAGTGATTGATGAGAACCATGGAGATGATGGGTGGAAGGCTTCAATAGATGCAAGAAGTCCATTGCCCATTCCAGAAGGCCCAATAACACAAGCTAGAGCTTCAATGGATGCAAGAGGTCCATTGCACATTCCAGAAGGCCCAATAACACGAGCTAGGGCCAAAAAGATTAAAGAAGCACTAAATGGGCTGATTCAGGACATTCAAGCCAAGCAAGCTTCAAATGGTGCGAATTCAAGTTCTAAAGAGAGCCCAGGCCTAATTAATATAATTGGACTACTTAATGGGTCAGACTAAGTGATAGCATTCACTCCTAAATAGGAGTTCATTGTATGTGCTGGAATTAGTCCAAAATTCCTCCAAAATAGGGATTTCTCCTAAATAGGAATTTTGCCTCTGTAGGATTGCTATCTAAGCCTATAAATAGGCACCCCTTGTAAGCTTTGGAAATCAGACAACTTTCAGTGAAATAGAAAGCAAGGGTTTCTCCTTCGGTTCTTTTGAGAACTAAAGAACTTATCAAGAGGTTTTCTTCTTGTGGCGTTCAAACCGACTTATCACTCCCAATTCCTTCCTCTTCTGGAGTGTGGCGTCCATATCCATCTTGAATACCCTAGGTTCGTGTTCCTTCGAATTTTGGGTCTAGGGTTTGTGTTATTAAACCCTGATTTAGCTTTCCTGGTTGTTCTTTGATTCATTGTGTGCGTTGGGTCCCTAAGCCACGTCTTTTTGGGGTTTTCCGCATCAGTTGGTATCAGAGCCTGACTCTAAATCAGGTTGAATCCACTCACTATTCAATTTTCTACCTTGTGATTTATTTATTTCGATTCAATTTGCTATTACAATTCAAATGCACAAATCTGTTTACTTGCAATCCTTCTCAACGTGCTAATTTCAATTCCAATTGCTGTATCTAAGTGTTCTACTGTTGTTTTGTGTTGAGCAAAAGAAAAAGGAAAAAAAAAGAAAAAAAAAAGGAGGATCAACGAAAAAAAAAAAAAACAAAGAAAGAAAAAGAACAAGAAAAAGAAGAAAAGAAAGGAAACATCAAATTCAAGTTATTGATAAAGTTAACAGTTTGGTCATATTGGCCACAATAATAACAAAGTTTTCTTGCTCAACTCCAATTCTGCCATCCATTTTCCTATCTTGTTATCCAAGTTTGTCCTCTAAATTTAACTTCCCTTATCCTGATTCTTTTTGTGAGTTTAGTTCATTAAAATTGTTTGCCTTGATATCCTTTTTCGTTTTTTTTTGATTCCTTGTTCTCCAATTTGTTCAATTCTACACCATTTATCCTATTCTGTTCAAAATCAATACTCTTGATTTACCTTCTTTAGTTCTTTATAGAGCTGAAAGGAGAAATCCGAGTGGTAAAAGGCAAGAGTGAAAGTTCATATAAAGAAAAAGCCATAAAGAGTGTAAACACGAGAGAGTGTGACACCTTCTTTTGAGTGAAACACGTGAGGGAGTGCTCTGTGAGGTATCTTATTATTTTGTGTAGAAGTAATACTATGACATCCAAAGACAAAGGTGCAGCTCAGGAGGGAGCTGGTGATGTGTCCTTCATGATCAAAGCTATGCAACAACAATTTGAGCGTATGAATACCAGATTTGATGATATGAGGGAAAGGATGGAGGAGCAATCTAATACTATAGCAGAGTTGCAAAGGAGGCATGGGGAGTATGAGGTTCCTAAAGCAAGAAGGCAGTTGAGACGTGCCTATGACCATGAAGATGATGTAGAAGATGATGAAATTGATGATCAAACTACTGCGGTCCGAACTGCTAACAATAGAAGGGATCAAAGAGAATTTGGGAGGCAAGGCACCTATGACCATAATTTGGGCAGTATTAAAATGACACTTCCTCCATTCCAAGGTAAGAATGATCCTGATGCATACCTAGAATGGGAGAAGAAGGTTGAGTTGGTTTTTGATTGCCACAACTATTCCGAGGAGAAAAAGGTAAAGCTTGCTGCAGTTGAATTCACTGATTATGCTATTATTTGGTGGGATCAACTTGTTTTGACTAGGAGAAGGAATCGTGAGTGGCCTATTGATACATGGGAGGAGATGAAGGCTATCATGAGGAGGAGGTTTGTCCCTAATCACTATTACAGGGAGCTGTACCAAAGGCTGCAAGGGCTCACTCAGGGCACCAAAAGTGTGGAGGATTACCACAAGGAGATGGAGATTACCATGATTCGGGCGAATGTAGAAGAAGATAGAGAAGCAACCATGGCTCGATTTCTGCAAGGGCTAAATGGGGACATAGCAAATGTGGTTGAATTGCAACACTATGTGGAATTAGAAGACATGGTACACATGGCCATGAAAGTTGAAAGGCAACTCAAACGAAAGGGCTCCACACGGTTTGGGCAGAACTCAGGATCTTCCTCATCTTGGAAGCCAAATTGGAATAAAAGGGACGAGATGACCAACTACAAGTCCAAAGCCGAGCTATCCAAGTACAAGAATGTGGGTTCTAGCAAGGAGGCAGGTAATTCTGACCCCCAACCAAGTAGAAATAGAGATGTTAAATGTTTTAAGTGTTTGGGCAGGGGTCACATTGCATCTCGATGTCCAAATAAGCGTGCAATGATCTTGAGAAGTAATGGTGAAGTTGAAACTGAAAGTGAATCAGATGATGATTCTATGCCATCATCAGAGGGTGAAAGTGATGGAGAAGAGTATCCAGTTAATGGAGTAGCTCTTGTTACAAGGCGAGCATTGAATGTGCAAGTAAAGGAAGAAAATGAGGTGCAACGAGATAACATCTTTCAGACGAGGTGTCTCATCAAAGATAAGGTATGTAGTATGATTATTGATGGTGGGAGTTGCACTAATGTTGCTAGCACAACTATGGTTGAGAAGTTGGATTTACCTACTATGAACCATCCTAGGCCATATAAGCTTCAATGGCTGAATGACAGTGGTGAAGTCAAGGTAAATAAGCAAGTGCTCATATCATTTTCTATCGGAAGGTACCGTGATGAAATTTTATGTGATGTTGTACCTATGCATGTGGGCCATATTCTATTAGGAAGACCATGGCAATTTGATAGGCGAGTTATGCATGATGGCTTCAAGAACCGATATTCCTTTGTAATGAATAAAAAACCCGTCACTCTTGTACCATTATCACCTCAACAAGCTTATGAGGATCAATTAAGGATTAAAAATGAGAGTGAACAGAAAAGAAAGATTGATAAAAGAGAAAGTTTCTATGCAAAAGGGAGTGATGTCAAAAGAGCATTCTATGCCAAACAACCTATGATCGTACTTCTGTACAAGGAGGCTTATTTTAACACTAACAAGTTTGACCCATCTTTGCCTAGTGTTGTTGTTGCTCTATTGCAGGAATTTGAAGATGTATTCCCTGATGATGTTCCAAGTGGATTGCCACCTAATAGAGGAATTGAGCATCAAATTGATTTCATCCCAGGTGCATCCATCCCTAACCGGCCAGCATATAAGAGTAATCCTAAGGAGACAAAGGAGCTTCAAAGGCAGGTTGAGGAGCTTATTTCCAAAGGATATGTGAGGGAAAGCATGAGTCCATGTGCTGTTCCTGTCCTACTTGTACCCAAGAAAGATGGGACTTGGAGGATGTGTGTTGATTGTCGAGCAATCAACAAAATCACTGTAAAGTATCGTCATCCCATACCTAGATTAGATGACATGTTGGATGAATTGCATGGTTCCTGTGTCTTTTCTAAGATTGATTTGAAAAGCGGATATCATCAGATTAGGATGAGAGAGGGAGATGAGTGGAAAACAGCTTTCAAAACTAAGTACGGTCTGTATGAATGGCTTGTTATGCCATTTGGTCTCACTAATGCACCAAGCACTTTTATGCGACTAATGAATCATGTTTTGCGTCCATTCATTGGTAAATTTGTGGTTGTGTATTTTGATGATATTTTGGTCTATAGTAAAACCCTAGAAGAGCATCTTGATCATTTACGTTCCATTGTAAGTGTTTTACGTTCTGAAAAATTGTATGCTAACTTAAGGAAATGTTCCTTTTGTACTAATCAGATCACATTTCTTGGCTATGTGGTGAGTTCTAAAGGTGTTGAGGTTGACGAGGAAAAAGTTAAGGCAATTCGTGATTGGCCTACACCTAAGTCAATTAGTGATGTGCGTAGCTTTCATGGTCTAGCTAGTTTCTATAGACGCTTTGTTAGGGACTTTAGCACCATTGCTGCACCACTCACTGAGCTTATAAAAAAGAACACGAGTTTTAGGTGGGGTAGTGACCAAGACAAGGCTTTTAATTGCATAAAGGAAAAATTAAGTTCTGCACCCCTACTTGCTTTACCTAACTTTGAAAAAGCTTTCGAGATTGAGTGTGATGCTTCAGGTATTGGCATTGGAGCTGTTTTGATGCAGGAAAGGTGCCCAATTGCTTACTTCAGTGAAAAGCTAAGTGGAGCAAGCCTTAATTATCCTACTTATGATAAAGAGATGTATGCATTGGTACGGGCTTTGGAGACATGGCAACATTACCTTTGGCCCAAGGAGTTTGTCATCCATACTGACCATGAATCGTTGAAGCACTTGAAGGGACAAGGAAAGTTGAACAAAAGACATGCTAAGTGGATTGAATTTATTGAGACCTTTCCCTACAACATCAAATATAAACAAGGTAAGGACAATGTGGTAGCTGATGCATTATCTCGCAGGTATGCCCTTATCTCTACACTTACTGCAAACTTATTAGGATTTGAACATATTAAAGATTTATATGTGAATGATCCGGACTTTGCTAACGTGTATGGAGCATGTGAGAAGTCAGCCTTTGAGAAGTTTTATAGGCATAAGGGTTTCTTATTTAGGGAAAATCGTTTATGCATGCCTATGAGTTCTTTAAGGGAGTTGGTTGTAAGAGAAGCTCATGAGGGTGGTCTAATGGGTCATTTCGGAGTTAGGAAAACCCTAGATGTCCTAAATGAACACTTCTTTTGGCCACGCATGAAACGAGATGTTGAGAGGATATGTGAGAAATGCATAACATGCAAACAGGCTAAATCTAGAGTTTTACCCCATGGCTTGTATACCCCTTTACCCATACCTAACCATCCCTGGGTTGATTTATCCATGGACTTTGTACTGGGATTGCCACGAACAAAACGGGGTAGGGATTCTGTATTTGTTGTTGTTGATAGATTTTCAAAGATGGCACACTTCATCCCATGCCATAAAACTGATGATGCAAACAATGTGGCTGACTTGTTCTTTAGAGAAGTAGTGCGTTTGCACGGCATGCCACGGAGCATTGTTTCAGACCGAGATACAAAGTTCTTAAGCTACTTCTGGAAGACTTTGTGGGGTAAGTTAGGTACTAAACTATTGTTTTCAACTACTTGTCATCCACAAACTGATGGGCAGACTGAGGTGGTTAATCGAACTCTTTCTACCCTTTTGCGTGCTATTATTCAAACAAATTTGAAAACATGGGAAGATTGTTTACCACATGTCGAGTTTGCATATAATAGAAGTGTTCATTCTACTACTAGCTACTCTCCATTTGAAATTGTATATGGTTTTAATCCATTGACTCCTCTGGATTTGGTACCTATACCTGTCAATGAGTATGCCAACGTTGATGGTGAACGCAAAGCTGACATGATAAAAAAATTGCATGAGAAGGTGCGACAACATATTGAAAAACGAACTGAGCAATACGCATCCCATGTCAACAAGGGACGAAAGAAGGTGGTGTTTGAACCTCGTGATTGGGTTTGGGTGCATATGCGCAAGGAACGATTCCCAGCTCAGAGACGTTCAAAGCTACAACCTGGTGATTGGGTTTGGGTGCATATGCACATTGCATATGCGCAATGTGCATATCACACATTAAAGTCTGCTTCTCTTGATTTCCTTCATACAAGGCTGGACTTATTGTTGTAATCACTCATTCTAACTAAGTGATGTTGAAAACAGGTTGTGTACAAACAATAAGCACTCTATTCATGTTAACAAGCTCATCAACCCCTCCTTGATACTAGGAAACCATTGAATTTCATTAAACAACGAGTATCTAATGATCATTAGCATTTCTTACAAGTAGTTTCAGCTTACTCCTTGATGTGTGCTTCTCTTGATTTCCTTCATACAAGGCTGGACTTAGTGTTGTAATCACTCATTCTAACTAAGTGATGCTGAAAACAGGTTGTGTACAAACAATAAGCACTCTATTCACGTTAACAAGCACATCAACACCTCCTTGAAACTAGGAAACCATTGAATTTAATTAAACAACGAGTATCTCATGATCATTAGCATTTCTTACAAGTATTTTCAGCTTAATCACTCATTAATGTGTGCTTCTCTTGATTTCCTTCTAACAAGGCTGGACTTATTGTTGTAATCACTCATTCTAACTAGGTGATGTTGAAAACAGGTTGTGTACAAACAATAAGCACTCTATTCATGTTACAAGCACATCAACACCTCCTTGAACTAGGAAACCATTGAATTTAATTAAACAACGAGTATCTAATGATCATTAGCATTTCTTACAAGTATTTTCAGCTTAATCACTCATTAATGTGTGCTTCTCTTGATTTCCTTCATACAAGGCTGGACTTATTGTTGTAATCACTCATTCTAACTAAGTGATGTTGAAAACAGGTTGTGTACAAACAATAAGCACTCTATTCATGTTAACAAGCACATCCACACCTCCTTGAAACTAGGAAACCATTGAATTTCATTAAACAACGAGTATCTAATGATCATTGGCATTTCTTACAAGTATTTTCAGCTTAATCACTCATTAATGTGTGCTTCTCTTGATTTCCTTCTAACAAGGCTGGACTTATTGTTGTAATCACTCATTCTAACTAAGTGATGTTGAAAACAGGTTGTGTACAACAATAAGCACTCTATTCATGTTAACAAGCACATCCACACCTCCTTGAAACTAGGAAACCATTGAATTTCATTAAACAACGAGTATCTAATGATCATTAGCATTTCTTACAAGTATTTTCAGCTTAATCACTCATTAATGTGTGCTTCTCTTGATTTCCTTCTACACAAGGCTGGACTTATTGTTGTAATCACTCATTCTAACTAAGTGATGTTGAAAACAGGTTGTGTACAAACAATAAGCACTCTATTCATGTTAACAAGCACATCAACACCTCCTTGATACTAGGAAACCATTGAATTTCATTAAACAACGAGTATCTAATGATCATTAGCATTTCTTACAAGTATTTTCAGCTTAATCACTCATTAATGTGTGCTTCTCTTGATTTCCTTCTAACAAGGCTGGACTTTTGTTGTAATCACTCATTCTAACTAAGTGATGTTGGAAAACAGGCTTGTGTACAAACAATAAGCACTCTATTCATGTTAACAAGCACATCAACACCTCCTTGAAACTAGGAAACCATTGAATTTCATTAAACAACGAGTATCTAATGATCATTAGCATTTCTTACAAGTATTTTCAGCTTAATCACTCATTAATGTGTGCTTCTCTTGATTTCCTTCTAACAAGGCTGGACTTATGGTTGTAATCACTCATTCTAACTAAGTGATGTTGAAAACAGGTTGTGTACAAACAATAAGCACTCTATTCATGGTAACAAGCACATCAACACCTCCTTGATACTAGGAAACCATTGAATTTCATTAAACAACGAGTATCTAATGATCATTAGCATTTCTTACAAGTATTTTCAGCTTAATCACTCATTAATGTGTGCTTCTCTTGATTTCCTTCTAACAAGGCTGGACTTATTGTTGTAATCACTCATTCTAACTAAGTGATGTTGAAAACAGGTTGTGTACAAACAATAAGCACTCTATTCATGTTAACAAGCACATCAACACCTCCTTGAAACTAGGAAACCATTGAATTTAATTAAACAACGAGTATCTAATGATCATTAGCATTTCTTACAAGTATTTTCAGCTTAATCACTCATTAATGTGTGCTTCTCTTGATTTCCTTCTAACAAGGCTGGACTTATTGTTGTAATCACTCATTCTAACTAAGTGATGTTGAAAACAGGTTGTGTACAAACAATAAGCACTCTATTCATGTTAACAAGCACATCAACACCTCCTTGAAACTAGGAAACCATTGAATTTCATTAAACAACGAGTATCTAATGATCATTAGCATTTCTTACAAGTATTTTCAGCTTAATCACTCATTAATGTGTGCTTCTCTTGATTTCCTTCATACAAGGCTGGACTTATGTTGTAATCACTCATTCTAACTAAGTGATGTTGAAAACAGGTTGTGTACAAACAATAAGCACTCTATTCATGTTAACAAGCACATCAACACCTCCTTGAAACTAGGAAACCATTGAATTTAATTAAACAACGAGTATCTAATGATCATTAGCATTTCTTACAAGTATTTTCAGCTTAATCACTCATTAATGTGTGCTTCTCTTGATTTCCTTCTAACAAGGCTGGACTTATTGTTGTAATCACTCATTCTAACTAAGTGATGTTGAAAACAGGTTGTGTACAAACAATAAGCACTCTATTCATGTTAACAAGCACATCCAACACCTCCTTGAAACTAGGAAACCATTGAATTTCATTAAACAACGAGTATCTAATGATCATTAGCATTTCTTACAAGTATTTTCAGCTTAATCACTCATTAATGTGTGCTTCTCTTGATTTCCTTTCATACAAGGCTGGACTTATGTTGTAATCACTCATTCTAACTAAGTGATGTTGAAAACAGGTTGTGTACAAACAATAAGCACTCTATTCATGTTAACAAGCACATCAACACCTCCTTGAAACTAGGAAACCATTGAATTTCATTAAACAACGAGTATCTAATGATCATTAGCATTTCTTACAAGTATTTTCAGCTTAATCACTCATTAATGTGTGCTTCTCTTGATTTCCTTCTAACAAGGCTGGACTTATTGTTGTAATCACTCATTCTAACTAAGTGATGTTGAAACAGGTTGTGTACAAACAATAAGCACTCTATTCATGTTAACAAGCACATCACACCTCCTTGAAACTAGGAAACCATTGAATTTCATTAAACAACGAGTATCTAATGATCATTAGCATTTCTTACAAGTATTTTCAGCTTAATCACTCATTAATGTGTGCTTCTCTTGATTTCCTTTAACAAGGCTGGACTTATTGTTGTAATCACTCATTCTAACTAAGTGATGTTGAAAACAGGTTGTGTACAAACAATAAGCACTCTATTCATGTTAACAAGCACATCAACACCTCCTTGATACTAGGAAACCATTGAATTTCATTAAACAACGAGTATCTAATGATCATTAGCATTTCTTACAAGTATTTTCAGCTTAATCACTCATTAATGTGTGCTTCTCTTGATTTCCTTCTAACAAGGCTGGACTTATTGTTGTAATCACTCATTCTAACTAAGTGATGTTGAAAACAGGTTGTGTACAAACAATAAGCACTCTATTCATGTTAACAAGCACATCAACACCTCCTGAAACTAGGAAACCATTGAATTTCATTAAACAACGAGTATCTAAATGATCATTAGCATTTCTTACAAGTATTTCAGCTTAATCACTCATTAATGTGTGCTTCTCTTGATTCCTTCATACAAGGCTGGACTTTTGTTGTAATCACTCATTCTGCTAAGTTGATGTTGGAAACAGTTGTGTACAAACAATAAGCACTCTATTCATGTTAACAAGCACATCACACCTCCTTGAAACTAGGAAATGATGAGAATCGGAGATGATGGGTGGAAGCTTCAATAGATCCAAAAGGTCCATTGCCCATTCCAGAAGGCCCAATAACACGAGCTAGAGCTTCAATTGTTGCAAGAGGTCCATTCACATTCCAGAAGGCCAAATAACACAAGTTAGAGATTCAATTGATATGCAAGAAGTCCATTGCACATTCTAGAAGCCCAATAACACGAGCTAGGGCTTCAATGGATGCAAGAGGTCATTGCACATTCAAGAAGACCAATAACACGAGCTAGGGCCAGAAGATTAAAGAAGCACTAAATGGGCTGATAGGAATTCCGCCTAAATAAGGNGATTAGCATTTCTACAAGTATTTTCAGCTTAATTACTCATTAATGTGTGCTTCTCTTGAATTCTCCTTTCATATAAGGTGGACCTTATTGTTGTAATCAACTCATTCTAAACTAAAGTGATGTTGAAAAACAGCTTGTTACAAACAATAAGCACTCCTATTGCATGTTAACAAGCACAATCAACACCTCCTTGAAACTAGGAACACCGATTGAATTTATTAATTCATTAAAACAACGAGTTATCTATGATCATTAGCATTTCTTACCGTAATTTTCAGGGCTTAATCACTCATTAATGTGTGCGGTCTCTGATTTTCCTTCATAACAAGGCTGGACTTACTGGTTGTAAATCACTCATTCCTAACTAAGTGATGTTGAAACAGGTTGTGTACAACAATAAGCACTCTATTCATGTTAACAGCACATCAACACCTCCTTGAAACTAGGAAACCATTGAAGTTACTAAACAACGAGTATCTAATGATCATTAGCATTTCTTACAAGTATTTTCAGCTTAATCACTCATTAATGTGTGCTTCTCTTGATTTCCTTCATACAAGGCTGGACTTATTGTTGTAATCACTCATTCTAACTAAGTGATGTTCGAAACAGCTTGTGTACAAACAATAAGCACTCTATTCATGTTAACAAGCACATCAACACCTCCTTGAAATTAGGAAACCATTGAATTTAATTAAACAACGAGTATCTAATGATCATTAGCATTTCTTACAAGTATTTTCAGCTTAATCACTCATTAATGTGTGCTTCTCTTGATTTCCTTCATACAAGGCTGGACTTATTGTTGTAATCACTCATTCTAACTAAGTGATGTTGAAAACAGGTTGTGTACAAACAATAAGCACTCTATTCATGTTAACAAGCACATCAACACCTCCTTGAAACTAGGAAACGATTGAATTTAATTAAATTTAATTAAACAACGAGTATCTAATGATCATTAGCATTTCTTACAAGTATTTTCAGCTTAATTACTCATTAATGTGTGCTTCTCTTGATTTCCTTCATACAAGGCTGGACCTAGAGTTGTAATCACTCATTCTAACTAAGTGATGTTGAAAACAGCTTGTGTACAAACAATAAGCACTCTATTCATGTTAACAAGCACATCAACACCTCCTTGAAACTAGGAAACGATTGAATTTAATTAAATTTAATTAAACAACGAGTATCTAATGATCATTAGCATTTCTTACAAGTATTTTCAGCTTAATCACTCATTAATGTGTGCTTCTCTTGATTTCCTTCATACAAGGCTGGACTTATTGTTGTAATCACTCATTCTAACTAAGTGATGTTGAAACAGGTTGTGTACAAACAATAAGCACTCTATTCATGTTAACAAGCACATCAACACCTCCTTGAAACTAGGAAACCATTGAAGTTAACTAAACAACGAGTATCTAATGATCATTAGCATTTCTTACAAGTATTTTCAGCTTAATCACTCATTAATGTGTGCTTCTCTTGATTTCCTTCATACAAGGCTGGACTTATTGTTGTAATCACTCATTCTAACTAAGTGATGTTCGAAACAGCTTGTGTACAAACAATAAGCACTCTATTCATGTTAACAAGCACATCAACACCTCCTTGAAACTAGGAAACCATTGAATTTAATTAAACAACGAGTATCTAATGATCATTAGCATTTCTTACAAGTATTTTCAGCTTAATCACTCATTAATGTGTGCTTCTCTTGATTTCCTTCATACAAGGCTGGACTTATTGTTGTAATCACTCATTCTAACTAAGTGATGTTGAAAACAGGTTGTGTACAAACAATAAGCACTCTATTCATGTTAACAAGCACATCAACACCTCCTTGAAACTAGGAAACCATTGAATTTAATTAATTAAACAACGAGTATCTAATGATCATTAGCATTTCTTACAAGTATTTTCAGCTTAATCACTCATTAATGTGTGCTTCTCTTGATTTCCTTCATACAAGGCTGGACTTATTGTTGTAATCACTCATTCTAACTAAGTGATGTTCGAAACAGCTTGTGTACAAACAATAAGCACTCTATTCATGTTAACAAGCACATCAACACCTCCTTGAAACTAGGAAACCATTGAATTTAATTAAACAACGAGTATCTAATGATCATTAGCATTTCTTACAAGTATTTTCAGCTTAATCACTCATTAATGTGTGCTTCTCTTGATTTCCTTCATACAAGGCTGGACTTATTGTTGTAATCACTCATTCTAACTAAGTGATGTTGAAAACAGGTTGTGTACAAACAATAAGCACTCTATTCATGTTAACAAGCACATCAACACCTCCTTGAAACTAGGAAACCATTGAATTTAATTAAACAACGAGTATCTAATGATCATTAGCATTTCTTACAAGTATTTTCAGCTTAATCACTCATTAATGTGTGCTTCTCTTGATTTCCTTCATACAAGGCTGGACTTATTGTTGTAATCACTCATTCTAACTAAGTGATGTTCGAAACAGCTTGTGTACAAACAATAAGCACTCTATTCATGTTAACAAGCACATCAACACCTCCTTGAAACTAGGAAACCATTGAATTTAATTAAACAACGAGTATCTAATGATCATTAGCATTTCTTACAAGTATTTTCAGCTTAATCACTCATTAATGTGTGCTTCTCTTGATTTCCTTCATACAAGGCTGGACTTATTGTTGTAATCACTCATTCTAACTAAGTGATGTTGAAAACAGGTTGTGTACAAACAATAAGCACTCTATTCATGTTAACAAGCACATCAACACCTCCTTGAAACTAGGAAACGATTGAATTTAATTAAATTTAATTAAACAACGAGTATCTAATGATCATTAGCATTTCTTACAAGTATTTTCAGCTTAATCACTCATTAATGTGTGCTTCTCTTGATTTCCTTCATACAAGGCTGGACTTATTGTTGTAATCACTCATTCTAACTAAGTGATGTTCGAAACAGCTTGTGTACAAACAATAAGCACTCTATTCATGTTAACAAGCACATCAACACCTCCTTGAAACTAGGAAACCATTGAATTTAATTAAACAACGAGTATCTAATGATCATTAGCATTTCTTACAAGTATTTTCAGCTTAATCACTCATTAATGTGTGCTTCTCTTGATTTCCTTCATACAAGGCTGGACTTATTGTTGTAATCACTCATTCTAACTAAGTGATGTTGAAAACAGGTTGTGTACAAACAATAAGCACTCTATTCATGTTAACAAGCACATCAACACCTCCTTGAAACTAGGAAACGATTGAATTTAATTAAATTTAATTAAACAACGAGTATCTAATGATCATTAGCATTTCTTACAAGTATTTTCAGCTTAATTACTCATTAATGTGTGCTTCTCTTGATTTCCTTCATACAAGGCTGGACTTAGTGTTGTAATCACTCATTCTAACTAAGTGATGTTGAAAACAGCTTGTGTACAAACAATAAGCACTCTATTCATGTTAACAAGCACATCAACACCTCCTTGAAACTAGGAAACGATTGAATTATTAAATTTAATTAAACAACGAGTATCTAATGATCATTAGCATTTCTTACAAGTATTTTCAGCTTAATCACTCATTAATGTGTGCTTCTCTTGATTTCCTTCATACAAGGCTGGACTTATTGTTGTAATCACTCATTCTAACTAAGTGATGTTGAAAACAGGTTGTGTACAAACAATAAGCACTCTATTCATGTTAACAAGCACATCAACACCTCCTTGAAACTAGGAAACCATTGAAGTTAACTAAACAACGAGTATCTAATGATCATTAGCATTTCTTACAAGTATTTTCAGCTTAATCACTCATTAATGTGTGCTTCTCTTGATTTCCTTCATACAAGGCTGGACTTATTGTTGTAATCACTCATTCTAACTAAGTGATGTTCGAAACAGCTTGTGTACAAACAATAAGCACTCTATTCATGTTAACAAGCACATCAACACCTCCTTGAAACTAGGAAACCATTGAATTTAATTAAACAACGAGTATCTAATGATCATTAGCATTTCTTACAAGTATTTTCAGCTTAATCACTCATTAATGTGTGCTTCTCTTGATTTCCTTCATACAAGGCTGGACTTATTGTTGTAATCACTCATTCTAACTAAGTGATGTTGAAAACAGGTTGTGTACAAACAATAAGCACTCTATTCATGTTAACAAGCACATCAACACCTCCTTGAAACTAGGAAACCATTGAATTATTAATTAAACAACGAGTATCTAATGATCATTAGCATTTCTTACAAGTATTTTCAGCTTAATCACTCATTAATGTGTGCTTCTCTTGATTTCCTTCATACAAGGCTGGACTTATTGTTGTAATCACTCATTCTAACTAAGTGATGTTGAAACAGCTTGTGTACAAACAATAAGCACTCTATTCATGTTAACAAGCACATCAACACCTCCTTGAAACTAGGAAACCATTGAATTTAATTAAACAACGAGTATCTAATGATCATTAGCATTTCTTACAAGTATTTTCAGCTTAATCACTCATTAATGTGTGCTTCTCTTGATTTCCTTCATACAAGGCTGGACTTATTGTTGTAATCACTCATTCTAACTAAGTGATGTTGAAAACAGCTTGTGTACAAACAATAAGCACTCTATTCATGTTAACAAGCACATCAACACCTCCTTGAAACTAGGAAACGATTGAATTATTAATTTAATTAACAACGAGTATCTAATGATCATTAGCATTTCTTACAAGTATTTTCAGCTTAATCACTCATTAATGTGTGCTTCTCTTGATTTCCTTCATACAAGGCTGGACTTATTGTTGTAATCACTCATTCTAACTAAGTGATGTTGAAAACAGGTTGTGTACAAACAATAAGCACTCTATTCATGTTAACAAGCACATCAACACCTCCTTGAAACTAGGAAACCATTGAATTTAATTAAAACAACGAGTATCTAATGATCATTAGCATTTCTTACAAGTATTTTCAGCTTAATCACTCATTAATGTGTGCTTCTCTTGATTTCCTTCATACAAGGCTGGACTTATTGTTGTAATCACTCATTCTAACTAAGTGATGTTGAAAACAGGTTGTGTACAAACAATAAGCACTCTATTCATGTTAACAAGCACATCAACACCTCCTTGAAACTAGGAAACCATTGAATTTAACTAAACAACGAGTATCTAATGATCATTAGCATTTCTTACAAGTATTTTCAGCTTAATCACTCATTAATGTGTGCTTCTCTTGATTTCCTTCATACAAGGCTGGACTTATTGTTGTAATCACTCATTCTAACTAAGTGATGTTGAAAACAGCTTGTGTACAAACAATAAGCACTCTATTCATGTTAACAAGCACATCAACACCTCCTTGAAACTAGGAAACCATTGAATTTAATTAAACAACGAGTATCTAATGATCATTAGCATTTCTTACAAGTATTTTCAGCTTAATCACTCATTAATGTGTGCTTCTCTTGATTTCCTTCATACAAGGCTGGACTTATTGTTGTAATCACTCATTCTAACTAAGTGATGTTGAAAACAGGTTGTGTACAAACAATAAGCACTCTATTCATGTTAACAAGCACATCAACACCTCCTTGAAACTAGGAAACGATTGAATTTAATTAAATTTAATTAAACAACGAGTATCTAATGATCATTAGCATTTCTTACAAGTATTTTCAGCTTAATCACTCATTAATGTGTGCTTCTCTTGATTTCCTTCATACAAGGCTGGACCTAGAGTTGTAATCACTCATTCTAACTAAGTGATGTTGAAAACAGCTTGTGTACAAACAATAAGCACTCTATTCATGTTAACAAGCACATCAACACCTCCTTGAAACTAGGAAACGATTGAATTATTAAATTAATAACAACGAGTATCTAATGATCATTAGCATTTCTTACAAGTATTTTCAGCTTAATCACTCATTAATGTGTGCTTCTCTTGATTTCCTTCATACAAGGCTGGACTTATTGTTGTAATCACTCATTCTAACTAAGTGATGTTGAAACAGCTTGTGTACAAACAATAAGCACTCTATTCATGTTAACAAGCACATCAACACCTCCTTGAAACTAGGAAACCATTGAATTTAATTAAACAACGAGTATCTAATGATCATTAGCATTTCTTACAAGTATTTTCAGCTTAATCACTCATTAATGTGTGCTTCTCTTGATTTCCTTCATACAAGGCTGGACTTATTGTTGTAATCACTCATTCTAACTAAGTGATGTTGAAAACAGCTTGTGTACAAACAATAAGCACTCTATTCATGTTAACAAGCACATCAACACCTCCTTGAAACTAGGAAACCATTGAATTTAATTAAACAACGAGTATCTAATGATCATTAGCATTTCTTACAAGTATTTTCAGCTTAATCACTCATTAATGTGTGCTTCTCTTGATTTCCTTCATACAAGGCTGGACTTATTGTTGTAATCACTCATTCTAACTAAGTGATGTTGAAAACAGCTTGTGTACAAACAATAAGCACTCTATTCATGTTAACAAGCACATCAACACCTCCTTGAAACTAGGAAACCATTGAATTTAATTAAACAACGAGTATCTAATGATCATTAGCATTTCTTACAAGTATTTTCAGCTTAATCACTCATTAATGTGTGCTTCTCTTGATTTCCTTCATACAAGGCTGGACTTATTGTTGTAATCACTCATTCTAACTAAGTGATGTTGAAAACAGGTTGTGTACAAACAATAAGCACTCTATTCATGTTAACAAGCACATCAACACCTCCTTGAAACTAGGAAACCATTGAATTTAATTAAACAACGAGTATCTAATGATCATTAGCATTTCTTACAAGTATTTTCAGCTTAATCACTCATTAATGTGTGCTTCTCTTGATTTCCTTCATACAAGGCTGGACTTATTGTTGTAATCACTCATTCTAACTAAGTGATGTTGAAAACAGCTTGTGTACAAACAATAAGCACTCTATTCATGTTAACAAGCACATCAACACCTCCTTGAAACTAGGAAACCATTGAATTTAATTAAACAACGAGTATCTAATGATCATTAGCATTTCTTACAAGTATTTTCAGCTTAATCACTCATTAATGTGTGCTTCTCTTGATTTCCTTCATACAAGGCTGGACTTATTGTTGTAATCACTCATTCTAACTAAGTGATGTTGAAAACAGGTTGTGTACAAACAATAAGCACTCTATTCATGTTAACAAGCACATCAACACCTCCTTGAAACTAGGAAACCATTGAATTTAATTAAACAACGAGTATCTAATGATCATTAGCATTTCTTACAAGTATTTTCAGCTTAATCACTCATTAATGTGTGCTTCTCTTGATTTCCTTCATACAAGGCTGGACTTATTGTTGTAATCACTCATTCTAACTAAGTGATGTTGAAAACAGCTTGTGTACAAACAATAAGCACTCTATTCATGTTAACAAGCACATCAACACCTCCTTGAAACTAGGAAACCATTGAATTTAATTAAACAACGAGTATCTAATGATCATTAGCATTTCTTACAAGTATTTTCAGCTTAATCACTCATTAATGTGTGCTTCTCTTGATTTCCTTCATACAAGGCTGGACTTATTGTTGTAATCACTCATTCTAACTAAGTGATGTTGAAAACAGGTTGTGTACAAACAATAAGCACTCTATTCATGTTAACAAGCACATCAACACCTCCTTGAAACTAGGAAACCATTGAATTTAATTAAACAACGAGTATCTAATGATCATTAGCATTTCTTACAAGTATTTTCAGCTTAATCACTCATTAATGTGTGCTTCTCTTGATTTCCTTCATACAAGGCTGGACTTATTGTTGTAATCACTCATTCTAACTAAGTGATGTTGAAAACAGCTTGTGTACAAACAATAAGCACTCTATTCATGTTAACAAGCACATCAACACCTCCTTGAAACTAGGAAACCATTGAATTTAATTAAACAACGAGTATCTAATGATCATTAGCATTTCTTACAAGTATTTTCAGCTTAATCACTCATTAATGTGTGCTTCTCTTGATTTCCTTCATACAAGGCTGGACTTATTGTTGTAATCACTCATTCTAACTAAGTGATGTTGAAAACAGGTTGTGTACAAACAATAAGCACTCTATTCATGTTAACAAGCACATCAACACCTCCTTGAAACTAGGAAACCATTGAATTTAATTAAACAACGAGTATCTAATGATCATTAGCATTTCTTACAAGTATTTTCAGCTTAATCACTCATTAATGTGTGCTTCTCTTGATTTCCTTCATACAAGGCTGGACTTATTGTTGTAATCACTCATTCTAACTAAGTGATGTTGAAACAGCTTGTGTACAAACAATAAGCACTCTATTCATGTTAACAAGCACATCAACACCTCCTTGAAACTAGGAAACCATTGAATTTAATTAAACAACGAGTATCTAATGATCATTAGCATTTCTTACAAGTATTTTCAGCTTAATCACTCATTAATGTGTGCTTCTCTTGATTTCCTTCATACAAGGCTGGACTTATTGTTGTAATCACTCATTCTAACTAAGTGATGTTGAAAACAGGTTGTGTACAAACAATAAGCACTCTATTCATGTTAACAAGCACATCAACACCTCCTTGAAACTAGGAAACCATTGAATTTAATTAAACAACGAGTATCTAATGATCATTAGCATTTCTTACAAGTATTTTCAGCTTAATCACTCATTAATGTGTGCTTCTCTTGATTTCCTTCATACAAGGCTGGACTTATTGTTGTAATCACTCATTCTAACTAAGTGATGTTGAAAACAGGTTGTGTACAAACAATAAGCACTCTATTCATGTTAACAAGCACATCAACACCTCCTTGAAACTAGGAAACCATTGAATTTAATTAAACAACGAGTATCTAATGATCATTAGCATTTCTTACAAGTATTTTCAGCTTAATCACTCATTAATGTGTGCTTCTCTTGATTTCCTTCATACAAGGCTGGACTTATTGTTGTAATCACTCATTCTAACTAAGTGATGTTGAAAACAGGTTGTGTACAAACAATAAGCACTCTATTCATGTTAACAAGCACATCAACACCTCCTTGAAACTAGGAAACCATTGAATTTAATTAAACAACGAGTATCTAATGATCATTAGCATTTCTTACAAGTATTTTCAGCTTAATCACTCATTAATGTGTGCTTCTCTTGATTTCCTTCATACAAGGCTGGACTTATTGTTGTAATCACTCATTCTAACTAAGTGATGTTGAAAACAGCTTGTGTACAAACAATAAGCACTCTATTCATGTTAACAAGCACATCAACACCTCCTTGAAACTAGGAAACCATTGAATTTAATTAAACAACGAGTATCTAATGATCATTAGCATTTCTTACAAGTATTTTCAGCTTAATCACTCATTAATGTGTGCTTCTCTTGATTTCCTTCATACAAGGCTGGACTTATTGTTGTAATCACTCATTCTAACTAAGTGATGTTGAAAACAGGTTGTGTACAAACAATAAGCACTCTATTCATGTTAACAAGCACATCAACACCTCCTTGAAACTAGGAAACCATTGAATTTAATTAAACAACGAGTATCTAATGATCATTAGCATTTCTTACAAGTATTTTCAGCTTAATCACTCATTAATGTGTGCTTCTCTTGATTTCCTTCATACAAGGCTGGACTTATTGTTGTAATCACTCATTCTAACTAAGTGATGTTGAAACAGCTTGTGTACAAACAATAAGCACTCTATTCATGTTAACAAGCACATCAACACCTCCTTGAAACTAGGAAACCATTGAATTTAATTAAACAACGAGTATCTAATGATCATTAGCATTTCTTACAAGTATTTTCAGCTTAATCACTCATTAATGTGTGCTTCTCTTGATTTCCTTCATACAAGGCTGGACTTATTGTTGTAATCACTCATTCTAACTAAGTGATGTTGAAAACAGGTTGTGTACAAACAATAAGCACTCTATTCATGTTAACAAGCACATCAACACCTCCTTGAAACTAGGAAACCATTGAATTTAATTAAACAACGAGTATCTAATGATCATTAGCATTTCTTACAAGTATTTTCAGCTTAATCACTCATTAATGTGTGCTTCTCTTGATTTCCTTCATACAAGGCTGGACTTATTGTTGTAATCACTCATTCTAACTAAGTGATGTTGAAAACAGGTTGTGTACAAACAATAAGCACTCTATTCATGTTAACAAGCACATCAACACCTCCTTGAAACTAGGAAACCATTGAATTTAATTAAACAACGAGTATCTAATGATCATTAGCATTTCTTACAAGTATTTTCAGCTTAATCACTCATTAATGTGTGCTTCTCTTGATTTCCTTCATACAAGGCTGGACTTATTGTTGTAATCACTCATTCTAACTAAGTGATGTTGAAAACAGGTTGTGTACAAACAATAAGCACTCTATTCATGTTAACAAGCACATCAACACCTCCTTGAAACTAGGAAACCATTGAATTTAATTAAACAACGAGTATCTAATGATCATTAGCATTTCTTACAAGTATTTTCAGCTTAATCACTCATTAATGTGTGCTTCTCTTGATTTCCTTCATACAAGGCTGGACTTATTGTTGTAATCACTCATTCTAACTAAGTGATGTTGAAAACAGGTTGTGTACAAACAATAAGCACTCTATTCATGTTAACAAGCACATCAACACCTCCTTGAAACTAGGAAACCATTGAATTTAATTAAACAACGAGTATCTAATGATCATTAGCATTTCTTACAAGTATTTTCAGCTTAATCACTCATTAATGTGTGCTTCTCTTGATTTCCTTCATACAAGGCTGGACTTATTGTTGTAATCACTCATTCTAACTAAGTGATGTTGAAAACAGGTTGTGTACAAACAATAAGCACTCTATTCATGTTAACAAGCACATCAACACCTCCTTGAAACTAGGAAACCATTGAATTTAATTAAACAACGAGTATCTAATGATCATTAGCATTTCTTACAAGTATTTTCAGCTTAATCACTCATTAATGTGTGCTTCTCTTGATTTCCTTCATACAAGGCTGGACTTATTGTTGTAATCACTCATTCTAACTAAGTGATGTTGAAAACAGGTTGTGTACAAACAATAAGCACTCTATTCATGTTAACAAGCACATCAACACCTCCTTGAAACTAGGAAACCATTGAATTTAATTAAACAACGAGTATCTAATGATCATTAGCATTTCTTACAAGTATTTTCAGCTTAATCACTCATTAATGTGTGCTTCTCTTGATTTCCTTCATACAAGGCTGGACTTATTGTTGTAATCACTCATTCTAACTAAGTGATGTTGAAAACAGGTTGTGTACAAACAATAAGCACTCTATTCATGTTAACAAGCACATCAACACCTCCTTGAAACTAGGAAACCATTGAATTTAATTAAACAACGAGTATCTAATGATCATTAGCATTTCTTACAAGTATTTTCAGCTTAATCACTCATTAATGTGTGCTTCTCTTGATTTCCTTCATACAAGGCTGGACTTATTGTTGTAATCACTCATTCTAACTAAGTGATGTTGAAAACAGGTTGTGTACAAACAATAAGCACTCTATTCATGTTAACAAGCACATCAACACCTCCTTGAAACTAGGAAACCATTGAATTTAATTAAACAACGAGTATCTAATGATCATTAGCATTTCTTACAAGTATTTTCAGCTTAATCACTCATTAATGTGTGCTTCTCTTGATTTCCTTCATACAAGGCTGGACTTATTGTTGTAATCACTCATTCTAACTAAGTGATGTTGAAAACAGGTTGTGTACAAACAATAAGCACTCTATTCATGTTAACAAGCACATCAACACCTCCTTGAAACTAGGAAACCATTGAATTTCATTAAACAACGAGTATCTAATGATCATTAGCATTTCTTACAAGTATTTTCAGCTTAATCACTCATTAATGTGTGCTTCTCTTGATTTCCTTCATACAAGGCTGGACTTATTGTTGTAATCACTCATTCTAACTAAGTGATGTTGAAAACAGGTTGTGTACAAACAATAAGCACTCTATTCATGTTAACAAGCACATCAACACCTCCTTGAAACTAGGAAACCATTGAATTTCATTAAACAACGAGTATCTAATGATCATTAGCATTTCTTACAAGTATTTTCAGCTTAATCACTCATTAATGTGTGCTTCTCTTGATTTCCTTCATACAAGGCTGGACTTATTGTTGTAATCACTCATTCTAACTAAGTGATGTTGAAAACAGGTTGTGTACAAACAATAAGCACTCTATTCATGTTAACAAGCACATCAACACCTCCTTGAAACTAGGAAACCATTGAATTTAATTAAACAACGAGTATCTAATGATCATTAGCATTTCTTACAAGTATTTTCAGCTTAATCACTCATTAATGTGTGCTTCTCTTGATTTCCTTCATACAAGGCTGGACTTATTGTTGTAATCACTCATTCTAACTAAGTGATGTTGAAAACAGGTTGTGTACAAACAATAAGCACTCTATTCATGTTAACAAGCACATCAACACCTCCTTGAAACTAGGAAACCATTGAATTTAATTAAACAACGAGTATCTAATGATCATTAGCATTTCTTACAAGTATTTTCAGCTTAATCACTCATTAATGTGTGCTTCTCTTGATTTCCTTCATACAAGGCTGGACTTATTGTTGTAATCACTCATTCTAACTAAGTGATGTTGAAAACAGGTTGTGTACAAACAATAAGCACTCTATTCATGTTAACAAGCACATCAACACCTCCTTGAAACTAGGAAACCATTGAATTTCATTAAACAACGAGTATCTAATGATCATTAGCATTTCTTACAAGTATTTTCAGCTTAATCACTCATTAATGTGTGCTTCTCTTGATTTCCTTCATACAAGGCTGGACTTATTGTTGTAATCACTCATTCTAACTAAGTGATGTTGAAAACAGGTTGTGTACAAACAATAAGCACTCTATTCATGTTAACAAGCACATCAACACCTCCTTGAAACTAGGAAACCATTGAATTTAATTAAACAACGAGTATCTAATGATCATTAGCATTTCTTACAAGTATTTTCAGCTTAATCACTCATTAATGTGTGCTTCTCTTGATTTCCTTCTAACAAGGCTGGACTTATTGTTGTAATCACTCATTCTAACTAAGTGATGTTGAAAACAGGTTGTGTACAAACAATAAGCACTCTATTCATGTTAACAAGCACATCAACACCTCCTTGAAACTAGGAAACCATTGAATTTAATTAAACAACGAGTATCTAATGATCATTAGCATTTCTTACAAGTATTTTCAGCTTAATCACTCATTAATGTGTGCTTCTCTTGATTTCCTTCTAACAAGGCTGGACTTATTGTTGTAATCACTCATTCTAACTAAGTGATGTTGAAAACAGGTTGTGTACAAACAATAAGCACTCTATTCATGTTAACAAGCACATCAACACCTCCTTGAAACTAGGAAACCATTGAATTTCATTAAACAACGAGTATCTAATGATCATTAGCATTTCTTACAAGTATTTTCAGCTTAATCACTCATTAATGTGTGCTTCTCTTGATTTCCTTCATACAAGGCTGGACTTATTGTTGTAATCACTCATTCTAACTAAGTGATGTTGAAAACAGGTTGTGTACAAACAATAAGCACTCTATTCATGTTAACAAGCACATCAACACCTCCTTGAACTAGGAAACCATTGAATTTAATTAAACAACGAGTATCTAATGATCATTAGCATTTCTTACAAGTATTTTCAGCTTAATCACTCATTAATGTGTGCTTCTCTTGATTTCCTTCATACAAGGCTGGACTTATTGTTGTAATCACTCATTCTAACTAAGTGATGTTGAAAACAGGTTGTGTACAAACAATAAGCACTCTATTCATGTTAACAAGCACATCAACACCTCCTTGAAACTAGGAAACCATTGAATTTCATTAAACAACGAGTATCTAATGATCATTAGCATTTCTTACAAGTATTTTCAGCTTAATCACTCATTAATGTGTGCTTCTCTTGATTTCCTTCTAACAAGGCTGGACTTATTGTTGTAATCACTCATTCTAACTAAGTGATGTTGAAAACAGGTTGTGTACAAACAATAAGCACTCTATTCATGTTAACAAGCACATCAACACCTCCTTGAAACTAGGAAACCATTGAATTTAATTAAACAACGAGTATCTAATGATCATTAGCATTTCTTACAAGTATTTTCAGCTTAATCACTCATTAATGTGTGCTTCTCTTGATTTCCTTCATACAAGGCTGGACTTATTGTTGTAATCACTCATTCTAACTAAGTGATGTTGAAAACAGGTTGTGTACAAACAATAAGCACTCTATTCATGTTAACAAGCACATCAACACCTCCTTGATACTAGGAAACCATTGAATTTCATTAAACAACGAGTATCTAATGATCATTAGCATTTCTTACAAGTATTTTCAGCTTAATCACTCATTAATGTGTGCTTCTCTTGATTTCCTTCTAACAAGGCTGGACTTTTGTTGTAATCACTCATTCTAACTAAGTGATGTTGAAAACAGGTTGTGTACAAACAATAAGCACTCTATTCATGTTAACAAGCACATCAACACCTCCTTGATACTAGGAAACCATTGAATTTCATTAAACAACGAGTATCTAATGATCATTAGCATTTCTTACAAGTATTTTCAGCTTAATCACTCATTAATGTGTGCTTCTCTTGATTTCCTTCATACAAGGCTGGACTTATTGTTGTAATCACTCATTCTAACTAAGTGATGTTGAAAACAGGTTGTGTACAAACAATAAGCACTCTATTCATGTTAACAAGCACATCAACACCTCCTTGAAACTAGGAAACCATTGAATTTAATTAAACAACGAGTATCTAATGATCATTAGCATTTCTTACAAGTATTTTCAGCTTAATCACTCATTAATGTGTGCTTCTCTTGATTTCCTTCTAACAAGGCTGGACTTATTGTTGTAATCACTCATTCTAACTAAGTGATGTTGAAAACAGGTTGTGTACAAACAATAAGCACTCTATTCATGTTAACAAGCACATCCACACCTCCTTGAAACTAGGAAACCATTGAATTTAATTAAACAACGAGTATCGAATGATCATTAGCATTTCTTACAAGTATTTTCAGCTTAATCACTCATTAATGTGTGCTTCTCTTGATTTCCTTCGAACAAGGCTGGACTTATTGTTGTAATCACTCATTCTAACTAAGTGATGTTGAAACAGGTTGTGTACATACAATAAGCACTCTATTCATGTTAACAAGCACATCAACACCTCCTTGAAACACGGAAACCATTGAATTTAATTAAACAACGAGTATCTAATGATCATTAGCATTTCTTACAAGTATTTTCAGCTTAATCTCTCATTAACGTGCGCTTCTCTTCATTTCCTTCATACAAGGCTGGACTTCGTGTTGTAATCACTCATTCTAACTAAGTGATGTTGAAACCAGGTTGTGTACAAGCAATAAGCACTCTATTCATGTTAACAAGCACATCAACACCTCCTTGAAACTAGGAAACCATTGAATTTAATTAAACAACGAGTATCTAATGATCATTAGCATTTCTTACAAGTATTTTCAGCTTAATCACTCATTTATGTGTGCTTCTCTTGATTTCCTTCATTCAAGGCTGGACTTAGTGTTGTAATCACTCATTCTAACTAGGTGATGTTGAAAACAGTTGTGTACATACAATAAGCACTCTATTCATGTTAACAAGCTCATCAACACCTCCTTGAAACTAGGAAACCATTGAATTTAATTAAACAACGAGTATCTAATGATCATTAGCATTTCTTACAAGTATTTTCAGCTTAATCTCTCATTAATGTGCGCTTCTCTTCATTTCCTTCATACAAGGCTGGACTTCGTGTTGTAATCACTCATTCTAACTAAGTGATGTTGAAACCAGGTTGTGTACAAACAATAAGCACTCTATTCATGTTAACAAGCACATCAACACCTCCTTGAAACTAGGAAGCCATTGAATTTAATTAAACAACGAGTATCTAATGATCATTAGCATTTCTTACAAGTATTTTCAGCTTAATCACTCATTTATGTGTGCTTCTCTTCATTTCCTTCATTCAAGGTTGGACTTAGTGTTGTAATCACTCATTCTAACTAGGTGATGTTGAAAACAGTTTGTGTACAAACAATAAGCACTCTATTCATGTTAACAAGCACATCAACACCTCCTTGATACAAGGAAACCATTGACTTTCATTAAACAACGAGTATCTAATGATCATTAGCATTTCTTACAAGTATTTTCAGCTTAATCACTCATTAATGTGTGCTTCTCTTGATTTCCTTCATACAAGGCTGGACTTATTGTTGTAATCACTCATTCTAACTAAGTGATGTTGAAAACAGGTTGTGTACAAACAATAAGCACTCTATTCATGTTAACAAGCACATCCACACCTCCTTGAAACTAGGAAACCATTGAATTTCATTAAACAATGAGTATCTAAAGATCGTTAGCATTTCTTACAAGTATTTTCAGCTTAATCACTCATTAATGTGTGCTTCTCTTGATTTCCTTCAAAGAAGGCTGGACTTAGTGTTGTAATCACTCATTCTAACTAAGTGATGTTGAAAACAGGTTGTGTACATACAATAAGCACTCTATTCATGTTAACAAGCACATCAACACCTCCTTGAAACTAGGAAACCATTGAATTTAATTAAACAACGAGTATCTAATGATCATTAGCATTTCTTACAAGTATTTTCAGCTTAATCTCTCATTAATGTGTGCTTCTCTTCATTTCCTTCATACAAGGCTGGACTTAGTGTTGTAATCACTCATTCTAACTAAGTGATGTTGAAACCAGGTTGTGTACAAACAAGAAGCACTCTATTCATGTTAACAAGCACATCAACACCTGCTTGAAACTACGAAACCATTGAATTTAATTAAACAAGTATCTAATGATCATTAGCATTTCTTACAAGTATTTTCAGCTTAATCACTCATTAATGTGTGCTTCTCTTGATTTCCTTCATTCAAGGCTGGACTTAGTGTTGTAATCACTCATTCTAACTAGGTGATATTGAAAACAGGTTGTGTACAAACAATAAGCACTCTATTCATGTTAACAAGCACATCAACACCTCCTTGAAACTAGGAAACCATTGAATTTAATTAGATTTAATTAAACAACGAGTATCTAATGATCATTAGCATTTCTTACAAGTATTTTCCGCTTAATCACTCATTAGTGTGTGCTTCTCTTGATTTCCTTCTAACAAGGCTGGTCTTTTGGTTGTAATCACTCATTCTAACTAAGTGATGTTGGAAACAGCTTGTGTACAAACAATAAGCCCTCTATTCATGTTAGCAAGCACATGAACACCTCCTTGATACTAGGAAACCATTGAATTTCATTAAACAACGAGTATCTAATGATCATTAGCATTTCTTACAAGTTTTTTCAGCTTAATCACTCATTAATGTGTGCTTCTCTTGATTTCCTTCATACAAGGCTGGACTTATTGTTGTAATCACTCATTCTAACTAAGTGATGTTGAAAACAGGTTGTGTACTGATGAGAACCATGGAGATGATGGGTGGAAGGCTTCAATAGATGCAAGAAGTCCATTGCCCATTCCAGAAGGCCCAATAACACAAGCTAGAGCTTCAATGGATGCAAGAGGTCCATTGCACTTTCCAGAAGGCCCAATAACACGAGCTAGGGCCAAAAAGATTAAAGAAGCACTAAATGGGCTGATTCAGGACATTCAAGCCAAGCAAGCTTCAAATGGTGCGAATTCAAGTTCTAAAGAGAGCCCAGGCCTAATTAATATAATTGGACTACTTAATGGGTCAGACTAAGTGATAGCATTCACTCCTAAATAGGAGTTCATTATATGTGCTGGAATTAGTCCGAAATTCCTCCAAAATAGGGATTTCTCCTAAATAGGAATTTTGCCTCTTTAGGATTGCTATCTAAGCCTATAAATAGGCACCCCTTGTAAGCTTTGGAAATCAGACAACTTTCAGTGAAATAGAAAGCAAGGGTTTCTCCTTCGGTTCTTTTGAGAACTAAAGAACTTATCAAGAGGTTTTCTTCTTGTGGCGTTCAAACCGACTTATCACTCCCAATTCCTTCCTCTTCTGGAGTGTGGCGTCCATATCCATCTTGAATACCCTAGGTTCGTGTTCCTTCGAATTTTGGGTCTAGGGTTTGTGTTATTAAACCCTGATTTAGCTTTCCTGGTTGTTCTTTGATTCATTGTGTGCGTTGGGTCCCTAAGCCACGTCTTTTTGGGGTTTTCCGCATCAGTTGGTATCAGAGCCTGGCTCTAAATCAGGTTGAATCCACTCACTCTTCAATTTTCTACCTTGTGATTTATTTATTTCGATTCAATTTGTCTATTACAATTCAAATGCACAAATCTGTTTACTTGCAATCCTTCTCAACGTGCTAATTTCAATTCCAATTGCTGTATCTAAGTGTTCTACTGTTGTTTTGTGTTGAGCAAAAGAAAAAGGGAAAAAAAGAAAAAAAAAAAAAGAAGGATCAACGAAAAAAAAAAACAAAGAAAGAAAAAGAACAAGAAAAAGAAGAAAAGAAAGGAAACATCAAATTCAAGTTATTGATAAAGTTAACAGTTTGGTCATATTGGCCACAATAATAACAACGTTTTCTTGCTCAACTCCAATTCTGCCATCCATTTTCCTATCTTGTTATCCAAGTTTGTCCTCTAAATTTAACTTCCCTTATCCTGATTCTTTTTGTGAGTTTAGTTCATTAAAATTGTTTGCCTTGATATCCTTTTTCGTTTTTTTGATTCCTTGTTCTCCAATTTGTTCAATTCTACACCATTTATCTTATTCTGTTCAAAATCAATACTCTTGATTTACCTTCTTTAGTTCTTTATAGAGCTGAAAGGAGAAATCCGAGTGGTAAAAGGCAAGAGTGAAAGTTCATATAAAGAAAAAGCCATAAAGAGTGTAAACACGAAAGAGTGTGACACCTTCTTTTGAGTGAAACACGTGAGGGAGTGCTCTGTGAGGTATCTTATTATTTTGTGTAGAGGTAATACTATGACATCCAAAGACAAAGGTGCAGCTCAGGAGGGAGCTGGTGATGTGTCCTTCATGATCAAAGCTATGCAACAACAATTTGAGCGTATGAATACCAGATTTGATGATATGAGGGAAAGGATGGAGGAGCAATCTAATACTATAGCAGAGTTGCAAAGGAGGCATGATGAGAACTGTAGACATGAAGGGTGGAAGGCTTCAATGGATGCAAGAGGTCCATTGCACATTCCAGAAGGCCCAATAACACAAGCTAGGGCCAGAAAGATTAAAGAAGTACTGAATGGGCTGATTCAGGATGCTCAGGCCAACCCAGCTTCAAATGGTGCGAATTTAAACTTGGAAGAGAGTCCAGGCCTTATTAATATCATTAGAGTAATTAAAGTGTTAGGACTAATAATAGTAGTCACTCCAAATTAGGAGTTTATTTTCCATATAAGAATTTGTACCCAGATAGGAATTCCTCCTAAATAAGGAATTTTCCTAACTAGGAATTTATGCCTCTTTAGGATTGCTATCTTAGCCTATAAATAGGCACCCCTTGTAAGCTTTGGGAATCAGACAATCAAGATATCAGACAACTTTCAGTGAAATAGAAAGCAAGGGTTTCTCCTTCGGTTCTTTTGAGAACTAAAGAACTTATCAAGAGGTTTTCTTCTTGTGGCGTTCAAACCGACTTATCACTCCCAATTCCTTCCTCTTCTGGAGTGTGGCGTCCATATCCATCTTGAATACCCTAGGTTCGTGTTCCTTCGAATTTTGGGTCTAGGGTTTGTGTTATTAAACCCTGATTTAGCTTTCCTGGTTGTTCTTTGGTTCATTGTGTGCGTTGGGTCCCTAAGCCACGTCTTTTTGGGGTTTTCCGCATCAGTTGGTATCAGAGCCCGGCTCTAAATCAGTTGGCTCTAAATCAGAAAAAAAAAAAAAATAATATGACTTCAAAACGCAGAGGTGCTGCTCAGGAGGGAGCTGTTGACATGTCCTTCATGATCAATGCTATGCAACAACAATTTGAGCACATGAATACCAGATTTGATGATATGAGAGATAGAATGGAGGAGCAAGCTAATACAATAGCAGAGTTGCAAAGGAGGCACGAAGAATATGAGGCTTCTAAAGCTAGAAGGCAATTGAGACGTGCCTATGACCACGAATATGATGATTCTGTGCCATCATCAGAGGGTCAAAGTGATGGAGAGAAGTATCCGGCTAATGGAGTAGCTCTCATCACAAGGCAAGCATTGAATGTGCAAGTGAAAGAAGAAAATGAGGGGCAACGAGGTAACATCTTTCAGACGAGATGTCTCATCAAAGATAAAGTATGTAGTATGATTATTGATGGTGGAAGTTGCACTAATCTTGCTAGCACAACTATGGTTGAGAAGCTGAATTTACCTACTATGAAGCATCCTAAACCATATAAGCTTCAATGGATGAATGAGAATGGTGAAGTTAAGGTAGATAAGCAAGTGCTCGTGTCATTTTCTATTGGAAGGTACCGTGATGAAGTTTTATGTGATGTTGTACCTATGCAAGCAGGCCATATTCTATTAGGAAGGCCATGGCAGTTTGATAGGCGAGTTATGCATGATGGCTTCAAGAACCGATATTCCTTTGTAATGAATGATAAACCCGTCACTCTTGTACCATTATCACCTCAACAAGCTTATGAGGATCAATTAAGGATAAAAACTGAGAGTGAACAGAAAAGAGAGATGGAAAAAAGAGAAAACAGAGGAGAAACCGTGAGAACACAAGAGAAAGAGAAGAAAACAGAAAGCTCCTATGCAAAAGAAAGTGATGTGCAAAGAGCAATTTTTGCCAAACAACCTATGATGACACTTTTGTATAAAGTGGCTTATTTTAATACTAACAAGTTTGAGCCATTTTTGCCTAGTGTTGTTGTTGTTCTATTGCAGGAATTTGAAGGTGTATTCCATGACAATGACCCAACTGGATTGCCACCCAAGAGAGGAATTGAGTATCAAATTGATTTCATCCTTGGTGCATCCATCCAAAATCGACCAGCATATAAGAGTAATCCTAAGGAGACAAAGGAGCATAAAAGACAGGTTGAAGAACTTATTTTCAAAGGATATGTAAGGGAAAGCATGAGTCATTGTGTAGTTCCTATCCTACTTGTACGAGGAAAGTTGAACAGAAGGCATGCCAAGTGGATCAAATTCATTCAGACCTTTCCCTACGTCATCAAGTATAAACAAGGTGATGATTCGAGGACGAATCTTTTTGAGGAAAGGGGGAATGATGAGAACTGTAGACATGAAGGGTGGAAGGCTTCAATGGATGCAAGAGGTCCATTGCACATTCCAGAAGGCCCAATAACACAAGCTAGGGCCAGAAAGATTAAAGAAGTACTGAATGGGCTGATTCAGGATGCTCAGGCCAACCCAGCTTCAAATGGTGCGAATTTAAACTTGGAAGAGAGTCCAGGCCTTATTAATATCATTAGAGTAATTAAAGTGTTAGGACTAATAATAGTAGTCACTCCAAATTAGGAGTTTATTTTCCATATAAGAATTTGTACCCAGATAGGAATTCCTCCTAAATAAGGAATTGTCCTAACTAGGAATTTATGCCTCTTTAGGATTGCTATCTTAGCCTATAAATAGGCACCCCTTGTAAGCTTTGGGAATCAGACAATCAAGATATCAGACAACTTTCAGTGAAATAGAAAGCAAGGGTTTCTCCTTCGGTTCTTTTGAGAACTAAAGAACTTATCAAGAGGTTTTCTTCTTGTGGCGTTCAAACCGACTTATCACTCCCAATTCCTTCCTCTTCTGGAGTGTGGCGTCCATATCCATCTTGAATACCCTAGGTTCGTGTTCCTTCGAATTTTGGGTCTAGGGTTTGTGTTATTAAACCCTGATTTAGCTTTCCTGGTTGTTCTTTGGTTCATTGTGTGCGTTGGGTCCCTAAGCCACATCTTTTTGGGGTTTTCCGCATCAAGGCATGGGGAGTATGAGGCTCCTAAAGCAAGAAGGCAGTTGAGACGTGCCTATGACCATGAAGATGATGTAGAAGATGATGAAATTGATGATCAAACTACTGCGGTCCGAACTGTTAACAATAGAAGGGATCAAAGAGAATTTGGGAGGCAAGGCACCTATGACCATAATTTGGGCAGTATTAAAATGACACTTCCTCCATTCCAAGGTAAGAATGATCCTGATGCATACCTAGAATGGGAGAAGAAGGTTGAGTTGGTTTTTGATTGCCACAACTATTCCGAGGAGAAAAAGGTGAAGCTTGCTGCAGTTGAATTCACTGATTATGCTATTATTTGGTGGGATCAACTTGTTTTGACTAGGAGAAGGAATCGTGAGCGGCCTATTGATACATGGGAGGAGATGAAGGCTATCATGAGGAGGAGGTTTGTCCCTAATCGCTATTACAGGGAGCTGTACCAAAGGCTGCAAGGGCTCACTCAGGGCACCAAAAGTGTGGAGGATTACCACAAGGAGATGGAGATTACCATGATTCGGGCGAATGTAGAAGAAGATAGAGAAGCAACCATGGCTCAATTTCTGCAAGGGCTAAATGGGGACATAGCAAACGTGGTTGAATTGCAACACTATGTGGAATTAGAAGACATGGTACACATGGCCATGAAAGTTGAAAGGCAACTCAAACGAAAGGGTTCCACACGGTTTGGGCAGAACTCAGGATCTACCTCATCTTGGAAGCCAAATTGGAATAAAAGGGACGAGATGACCAACTACAAGTCCAAAGCCGAGCTATCCAAGTACAAGAATGTGGGTTCTAGCAAGGAGGCAGGTAATTCTGACCCCCAACCAAGTAGAAATAGAGATGTTAAATGTTTTAAGTGTTTGGGCAGGGGTCACATTGCATCTCGATGTCCAAATAAGCGTGCAATGATCTTGAGAAGTAATGGTGAAGTTGAAACTGAAAGTGAATCAGATGATGATTCTATGCCATCATCAGAGGGTGAAAGTGATGGAGAGGAGTATCCAGTTAGTGGAGTAGCTCTTGTTACAAGGCGAGCATTGAATGTGCAAGTAAAGGAAGAAAATGAGGTGCAACGAGATAACATCTTTCAGACGAGGTGTCTCATCAAAGATAAGGTATGTAGTATGATTATTGATGGTGGGAGTTGCACTAATGTTGCTAGCACAACTATGGTTGAGAAGTTGGATTTACCTACTATGAACCATCCTAGGCCATATAAGCTTCAATGGCTGAATGACAGTGGTGAAGTCAAGGTAAATAAGCAAGTGCTCATATCATTTTCTATCGGAAGGTACCGTGATGAAATTTTATGTGATGTTGTACCTATGCATGTGGGCCATATTCTATTAGGAAGACCATGGCAATTTGATAGGCGAGTTATGCATGATGGCTTCAAGAACCGATATTCCTTTGTAATGAATAAAAAACCCGTCACTCTTGTACCATTATCACCTCAACAAGCTTATGAGGATCAATTAAGGATTAAAAATGAGAGTGAACAGAAAAGAAAGATTGATAAAAGAGAAAAGAGAGGAGAAAACGTGATGACACAAGAGAAAGAGAAGAAAAGAGAAAGTTTCTATGCAAAAGGGAGTGATGTCAAAAGAGCATTCTATGCCAAACAACCTATGATCGTACTTCTGTACAAGGAGGCTTATTTTAACACTAACAAGTTTGACCCATCTTTGCCTAGTGTTGTTGTTGCTCTATTGCAGGAATTTGAAGATGTATTCCCTGATGATGTTCCAAGTGGATTGCCACCTAATAGAGGAATTGAGCATCAAATTGATTTCATCCCAGGTGCATCCATCCCTAACCGGCCAGCATATAAGAGTAATCCTGAGGAGACAAAGGAGCTTCAAAGGCAGGTTGAGGAGCTTATTTCCAAAGGATATGTGAGGGAAAGCATGAGTCCATGTGCTGTTCCTGTCCTACTTGTACCCAAGAAAGATGGGACTTGGAGGATGTGTGTTGATTGTCGAGCAATCAACAAAATCACTGTAAAGTATCGTCACCCCATACCTAGATTAGATGACATGTTGGATGAATTGCATGGTTCCTGTGTCTTTTCTAAGATTGATTTGAAAAGCGGATATGATCAGATTAGGATGAGAGAGGGAGACGAGTGGAAAACAACTTTCAAAACTAAGTACGGTCTGTATGAATGGCTTGTTATGCCATTTGGTCTCACTAATGCACCAAGCACTTTTATGCGACTAATGAATCATGTTTTGCGTCCATTCATTGGTAAATTTGTGGTTGTGTATTTTGATGATATTTTGGTCTATAGTAAAACCCTAGAAGAGCATCTTGATCATTTACGTTCGATTGTAAGTGTTTTACGTTCTGAAAAAATTGTATGCTAACTTAAGGAAATGTTCCTTTTGTACTAATCAGATCACATTTCTTGGCTATGTGGTGAGTTCTAAAGGTGTTGAGGTTGACGAGGAAAAAGTTAAGGCAATTCGTGATTCGCCTACACCTAAGTCAATTAGTGATGTGTGTAGCTTTCATGGTCTAGCTAGTTTCTATAGACGCTTTGTTAGGGACTTTAGCACCATTGCTGCACCACTCACTGAGCTTATAAAAAAGAACACGAGTTTTAGGTGGGGTAGTGACCAAGACAAGGCTTTTAATTGCATAAAGGAAAAATTAAGTTCTGCACCCCTACTTGCTTTACCTAACTTTGAAAAAGCTTTCGAGATTGAGTGTGATGCTTCAGGTATTGGCATTGGAGCTGTTTTGATGCAGGAAAGGCGCCCAATTGCTTACTTCAGTGAAAAGCTAAGTGGAGCAAGCCTTAATTATCCTACTTATGATAAAGAGATGTATGCATTGGTACGGGCTTTGGAGACATGGCAACATTACCTTTGGCCCAAGGAGTTTGTCATCCATACTGACCATGAATCGTTGAAGCACTTGAAGGGACAAGGAAAGTTGAACAAAAGACATGCTAAGTGGATTGAATTTATTGAGACCTTTCCCTACAACATCAAATATAAACAAGGTAAGGACAATGTGGTAGCTGATGCATTATCTCGCAGGTATGCCCTTATCTCTACACTTACTGCAAACTTATTAGGATTTGAACATATTAAAGATTTATATGTGAATGATCCGGACTTTGCTAACGTGTATGGAGCATGTGAGAAGTCAGCCTTTGAGAAGTTTTATAGGCATAAGGGTTTCTTATTTAGGGAAAATCGTTTATGCATGCCTATGAGTTCTTTAAGGGAGTTGGTTGTAAGAGAAGCTCATGAGGGTGGTCTAATGGGTCATTTCGGAGTTAGGAAAACCCTAGATGTCCTAAATGAACACTTCTTTTGGCCACGCATGAAACGAGATGTTGAGAGGATATGTGAGAAATGCATAACATGCAAACAGGCTAAATCTAGAGTTTTACCCCATGGCTTGTATACCCCTTTACCCATACCTAACCATCCCTGGGTTGATTTATCCATGGACTTTGTACTGGGATTGCCACGAACAAAACGGGGTAGGGATTCTGTATTTGTTGTTGTTGATAGATTTTCAAAGATGGCACACTTTATCCCATGCCATAAAACTGATGATGCAAACAATGTGGCTGACTTGTTCTTTAGAGAAGTAGTGCGTTTGCATGGCATGCCACGGAGCATTGTTTCAGACCGAGATACAAAGTTCTTAAGCTACTTCTGGAAGACTTTGTGGGGTAAGTTAGGTACTAAACTATTGTTTTCAACTACTTGTCATCCACAAACTGATGGGCAGACTGAGGTGTTTAATCGAACTCTTTCTACCCTTTTGCGTGCTATTATTCAAACAAATTTGAAAACATGGGAAGATTGTTTACCACATGTCGAGTTTGCATATAATAGAAGTGTTCATTCTACTACTAGCTACTCTCCATTTGAAATTGTATATGGTTTTAATCCATTGACTCCTTTGGATTTGGTACCTATACCTGTCAATGAGTATGCCAACGTTGATGGTGAACGCAAAGCTGACATGATAAAAAAATTGCATGAGAAGGTGCGGCAACATATTGAAAAACGAACTGAGCAATACGCATCCCATGTCAACAAGGGACGGAAGAAGGTGGTGTTTGAACCTGGTGATTGGGTTTGGGTGCATATGCGCAAGGAACGATTCCCAGCACAGAGACGTTCAAAGCTACAACCTAGAGGAGATGGCCCCTTCCAAGTTCTAGCACGAATTAATGACAATGCTTATAAGTTGGAACTTCCTGGTGAGTATAATGTGAGTGCAACATTTAACGTTTCTAACCTTTCAACTTTTGATGTAGGTGATGATTCGAGGGCGAATCCTTTTGAGGAAGGGGGGAATGATGAGAACCATGGAGATGATGGGTGGAAGGCTTCAATAGATGCAAGAAGTCCATTGCCCTTTCCAGAAGGCCCAATAACACAAGCTAGAGCTTCAATGGATGCAAGAGGTCCATTGCACATTCCAGAAGGCCCAATAACACGAGCTAGGGCCAAAAAGATTAAAGAAGCACTAAATGGGCTGATTCAGGACATTCAAGCCAAGCAAGCTTCAAATGGTGCGAATTCAAGTTCTAAAGAGAGCCCAGGCCTAATTAATATAATTGGACTACCTAATGGGTCAGACTAAGCGATAGCATTCACTCCTAAATAGAAGTTCATTGTATGTGCTGGAATTAGTCCGAAATTCCTCCAAAATAGGGATTTCTCCTAAATAGGAATTTTGCCTCTTTAGGATTGCTATCTAAGCTTATAAATAGGCACCCCTTGTAAGCTTTGGAAATCAGACAACTTTCAGTGAAATAGAAAGCAAGGGTTTCTCCTTCGGTTCTTTTGAGAACTAAAGAACTTATCAAGAGGTTTTCTTCTTGTGGTGTTCAAACCGACTTATCACTCCCAATTCCTTCCTCTTCTGGAGTGTGGCGTCCATATCCATCTTGAATACCCTAGGTTCGTGTTCCTTCGAATTTTGGGTCTAGGGTTTGTGTTATTAAACCCTGATTTAGCTTTCCTGGTTGTTCTTTGATTCATTGTGTGTGTTGGGTCCCTAAGCCACGTCTTTTTGGGGTTTTCCGCATCACACTCTATCCATGTTAACAAGCACATCCACACCTCCTTGAAACTAGGAAACCATTGAATTTCATTAAACAACGAGTATCTAAAGATCATTGGCATTTCCTACAAGTATTTTCAGCTTAATCACTCATTAATGTGTGCTTCACTTGATTTCCTTTATACAAGGCTGGACTTATTGTTGTAATCACTCATTCTAAGTAAGTGATCTTGAAAACAGGTTGTGTACAAACAATAAGCACTCTATTCATGTTAACAAGCACATCAACACCTCCTTGAAACTAGGAAACCATTGAATTTCATTAAACAACGAGTATCAAATGATCATTAGCATTTCTTACAACTATTTTCAGCTTAATCACACATTAAAGTGTGCTTCTCTTGATTTCCTTCTAACAAGGCTGGGCTTATTGTTGTAATCACTCATTCTAACTAAGTGATGGAGAAAACAGGTTGTGTACAAACAATAAGCACTCTATTCATGTTAACAAGCACATCCACACCTCCTTGAAACTAGGAAACCATTGAATTTCATTAAACAACGAGTATCTAATGATCATTAGCATTTCTTACAAGTATTTTCAGCTTAATCACTCATTAATGTGTGCTTCTCTTGATTTCCTTCTAACAAGGCTGGACTTTTGGTTGTAATCACTCATTCTAAGTAAGTGATGTTGAAAACAGCTTGTGTACAAACAATAAGCACTCTATTCATGTTAACAAGCACATCAACACCTCCTTGATACTAGGAAACCATTGAATTTCATTAAACAACGAGTATCTAATGATCATTAGCATTTCTTACAAGTATTTTCAGCTTAATCATTCATTAATGTCTGCTTCTCTTGATTTCCTTCTAACAAGGCTGGACTTATTGTTGTAATCACTCATTCTAACTAAGTGATGTTGAAAACAGGTTGTGTACAAACAATAAGCACTCTATTCATGTTAACAAGCACATCCACACCTCCTTGAAACTAGGAAACCATTGAATTTCATTAAACAACGAGTATCTAATGATCATTGGCATTTCTTACAAGTATTTTCAGCTTAATCACTCATTAATGTGTGCTTCACTTGATTTCCTTCTCACAAGGCTGGACTTATTGTTGTAATCACTCATTCTAACTAAGTGATGTTGAAAACAGGTTGTGTACAAACAATAAGCACTCTTTTCATGTTAACAAGCACATCCACACCTCCTTGAAACTAGGAAACCATTGAATTTCATTAAACAACGAGTATCTAATGATCATTAGCATTTCTTACAAGTATTTTCAGCCTAATCGCTCATTAATGTGTGCTGCTCTTGATTTCCTTCTAACAAGGCTGGACTTTTGGTTGTAATCACTCATTCTAAGTAAGTGATGGTGAAAACAGCTTGTGTACAAACAATAAGCACTCTATTCATGTTAACAAGCACATCAACACCTCCTTGATACTAGGAAACCATTGAATTTCATTAAACAACGAGTATCTAATGATCATTAGCATTTCTTACAAGTATTTTCAGCTTAATAATTCATTAATGTCTGCTTCTCTTGATTTCCTTCTAACAAGGCTGGACTTATTGTTGTAATCACTCATTCTAACTAAGTGATGTTGAAAACAGGTTGTGTACAAACAATAAGCACTCTATTCATGTTAACAAGCACATCCACACCTCCTTGAAACTAGGAAACCATTGAATTTCATTAAACAACGAGTATCTAATGATCATTGACATTTCTTACAAGTATTTTCAGCTTAATAATTCATTAATGTCTGCTTCTCTTGATTTCCTTCTAACAAGGCTGGACTTATTGTTGTAATCACTCATTCTAACTAAGTGATGTTGAAAACAGGTTGTGTACAAACAATAAGCACTCTATTCATGTTAACAAGCACATCCACACCTCCTTGAAACTAGGAAACCATTGAATTTCATTAAACAACGAGTATCTAATGATCATTGGCATTTCTTACAAGTATTTTCAGCTTAATCACTCATTAATGTGTGCTTCACTTGATTTCCTTGATACAAGGCTGGACTTATTGTTGTAATCACTGATTCTAAGTAAGTGATGTTGAAAACAGCTTGTGTACAAACAATAAGCACTCTATTCATGTTAACAAGCACATCAACACCACCTTGAAACTAGGAAACCATTGAATTTCATTAAACAACGAGTATTGAATGATCATTAGCATTTCTTACAACTATTTTCAGCTTAATCACACATTAAAGTGTGCTTCACTTGATTTCCTTCTAACAAGGCTGGGCTTATTGTTGTAATCACTCATTCTAACTAAGTGATGGAGAAACAGGTTGTGTACAAACAATAAGCACTCTATTCATGTTAACAAGCACATCCACACCTCCTTGAAACTAGGAAACCATTGAATTTCATTAAAACGAGTATCTAATGATCATTAGCATTTCTTACAAGTATTTTCAGCTTAATCACTCATTAATGTGTGCTTCTCTTGATTTCCTTCTAACAAGGCTGGACTTATTGTTGTAATCACTCATTCTAACTAAGTGATGTTGAAAACAGGTTGTGTACAAACAATAAGCACTCTATTCATGTTAACAAGCACATCCACACCTCCTTGAAACTAGGAAACCATTGAATTTCATTAAACAACGAGTATCTAATGATCATTAGCATTTCTTACAAGTATTTTCAGCTTAATCACTCATTAATGTGTGCTTCTCTTGATTTCCTTCTAACAAGGCTGGACTTATTGTTGTAATCACTCATTCTAACTAAGTGATGTTGAAAACAGGTTGTGTACAAACAATAAGCACTCTATTCATGTTAACAAGCACATCAACACCTCCTTGATACTAGGAAACCATTGAATTTCATTAAACAACGAGTATCTAATGATCATTAGCATTTCTTACAAGTATTTTCAGCTTAATCACTCATTAATGTGTGCTTCTCTTGATTTCCTTCTAACAAGGCTGGACTTTTGGTTGTAATCACTCATTCTAAGTAAGTGATGTTGAAAACAGCTTGTGTACAAACAATAAGCACTCTATTCATGTTAACAAGCACATCAACACCTCCTTGATACTAGGAAACCATTGAATTTCATTAAACAACGAGTATCTAAGGATCATTAGCATTTCTTACAAGTATTTTCAGCTTAATCATTCATTAATGTGTGCTTCTCTTGATTTCCTTCTAAACAAGGCTGGACTTATTGTTGTAATCACTCATTCTAACTAAGTGATGTTGAAAACAGGTTGTGTACAAACAATAAGCACTCTATTCATGTTAACAAGCACATCCACACCTCCTTGAAACTAGGAAACCATTGAATTTCATTAAACAACGAGTATCTAATGATCATTAGCATTTCTTACAAGTATTTTCAGCTTAATCACTCATTAATGTGTGCTTCTCTTGATTTCCTTCTAACAAGGCTGGACTTTTGGTTGTAATCACTCATTCTAAGTAAGTGATGGTGAAAACAGTTTGTGTACAAACAATAAGCACTCTATTCATGTTAACAAGCACATCAACACCTCCTTGATACTAGGAAACCATTGAATTTCATTAAACAACCAGTATCTAATGATCATTAGCATTTCTTACAATATTTTCAGCTTAATCACTCATTAATGTGTGCTTCTCTTGATTTCCTTCTAACAAGGCTGGACTTTTGGTTGTAATCACTCATCCTAAGTAAGTGATGTTGAAAACAGCTTGTGTACAAACAATAAGCACTCTATTCATGTTAACAAGCACATCAGCACCTCCTTGATACTAGGAAACCATTGAATTTCATTAAACAACGAGTATCTAAGGATCATTAGCATTTCTTACAAGTATTTCAGCTTAATCATTCATTAATGTGTGCTTCTCTTGATTCCTTCTAACAAGGCTGGACTTTTGTTGTAATCACTCATTCTAACTAAGTGATGTTGAAAACAGGTTGTGTACAAACAATAAGCACTCTATTCATGTTAACAAGCACATCCACACCTCCTTGAAACTAGGAAACCATTGAATTTCATTAAACAACGAGTATCTAATGATCATTAGCATTTCTTACAAGTATTTTCAGCTTAATCACTCATTAATGTGTGCTTCTCTTGATTTCCTTCTAACAAGGCTGGACTTTTGTTGTAATCACTCATTCTAAGTAAGTGATGGTTGAAAACAGCTTGTGTACAAACAATAAGCACTCTATTCATGTTAACAAGCACATCAACACCTCCTTGATACTAGGAAACCATTGAATTTCATTAAACAACGAGTATCTAATGATCATTAGCATTTCTTACAAGTATTTTCAGCTTAATCACTCATTAATGTGTGCTTCTCTTGATTTCCTTCTAACAAGGCTGGACTTTTGGTTGTAATCACTCATTCTAAGTAAGTGATGTTGAAAACAGCTTGTGTACAAACAATAAGCACTCTATTCATGTTAACAAGCACATCAACACCTCCTTGATACTAGGAAACCATTGAATTTCATTAAACAACGAGTATCTAATGATCATTAGCATTTCTTACAAGTATTTTCAGCTTAATCATTCATTAATGTGTGCTTCTCTTGATTTCCTTCTAACAAGGCTGGACTTATTGTTGTAATCACTCATTCTAACTAAGTGATGTTGAAAACAGGTTGTGTACAAACAATAAGCACTCTATTCATGTTAACAAGCACATCCACACCTCCTTGAAACTAGGAAACCATTGAATTTCATTAAACAACGAGTATCTAATGATCATTAGCATTTCTTACAAGTATTTTCAGCTTAATCACTCATTAATGTGTGCTTCTCTTGATTTCCTTCATAACAAGGCTGGACTTATTGTTGTAATCACTCATTCTAACTAAGTGATGTTGAAAACAGGTTGTGTACAAACAATAAGCACTCTATTCATGTTAACAAGCACATCCACACCTCCTTGAAACTAGGAAACCATTGAATTTCATTAAACAACGAGTATCTAATGATCATTGGCATTTCTTACAAGTATTTTCAGCTTAATCACTCATTAATGTGTGCTTCACTTGATTTCCTTCTACAAGGCTGGACTTATTGTTGTAATCACTCATTCTAACTAAGTGATGTTGAAAACAGGTTGTGTACAAACAATAAGCACTCTATTCATGTTAACAAGCACATCAACACCTCCTTGAAACTAGGAAACCATTGAATTTCATTAAACAACGAGTATCTAATGATCATTAGCATTTCTTACAAGTATTTTCAGCTTAATCACTCATTAATGTGTGCTTCTCTTGATTTCCTTCTAACAAGGCTGGACTTATTGTTGTAATCACTCATTCTAAGTAAGTGATGTTGAAAACAGCTTGTGTACAAACAATAAGCACTCTATTCATGTTAACAAGCACATCAACACCTCCTTGATACTAGGAAACCATTCAATTTCATTAAACAACAAGTATCTAATGATCATTAGCATTTCTTGCAAGTATTTTCAGCTTAATCACTCATTAATGTGTGCTTCTCTTGATTTCCTTCTAACAAGGCTGGACTTTTGTTGTAATCACTCATTCTAAGTAAGTGATGTTGAAACAGCTTGTGTACAAACAATAAGCACTCTATTCATGTTAACAAGCACATCAACACCTCCTTGATACTAGGAAACCATTGAATTTCATTAAACAACGAGTATCTAATGATCATTAGCATTTCTTACAAGTATTTCAGCTTAATCACTCATTAATGTGTGCTTCTCTTGATTTCCTTCTACAAGGCTGGACTTATTGTTGTAATCACTCATTCTAACTAAGTGATGTTGAAAACAGCTTGTGTACAAACAATAAGCACTCTATTCATGTTAACAAGCACATCAACACCTCCTTGAAATTAGGAAACCATTGAATTTAATTAAACAACGAGTATCTAATGATCATTAGCATTTCTTACAAGTATTTTCAGCTTAATCACTCATTAATGTTGTGCTTCACTTGATTTCCTTCATACAAGGCTGGACTTATTGTTGTAATCACTCATTCTAAGTAAGTGATCTTGAAAACAGGTTGTGTACAAACAATAAGCACTCTATTCATGTTAACAAGCACATCAACACCTCCTTGAAACTAGGAAACCATTGAATTTCATTAAACAACGAGTATCTAATGATCATTAGCATTTCTTACAAGTATTTTCAGCTTAATCACTCATTAATGTGTGCTTCTCTTGATTTCCTCTAACAAGGCTGGACTTATGTTGTAATCACTCATTCTAACTAAGTGATGTTGAAAACAGGTTGTGTACAAACAATAAGCACTCTATTCATGTTAACAAGCACATCCACACCTCCTTGATACTAGGAAACCATTGAATTTCATTAAACAACGAGTATCTAATGATCATTAGCATTTCTTACAAGTATTTTCAGCTTAATCACTCATTAATGTGTGCTTCTCTTGATTTCCTTCTAACAAGGCTGGACTTATTGTTGTAATCACTCATTCTAACTAAGTGATGTTGAAAACAGCTTGTGTACAAACAATAAGCACTCTATTCATGTTAACAAGCACATCAACACCTCCTTGAAACTAGGAAACCATTGAATTTCATTAAACAACGAGTATCTAATGATCATTAGCATTTCTTACAAGTATTTTCAGCTTAATCACTCATTAATGGTGCTTCTCTTGATTTCCTTCTAACAAGGCTGGACTTATTGTTGTAATCACTCATTCTAACTAAGTGATGTTGAAAACAGGTTGTGTACAAACAATAAGCACTCTATTCATGTTAACAAGCACATCAACACCTCCTTGATACTAGGAAACCATTGAATTTCATTAAACAACGAGTATCTAATGATCATTAGCATTCTTACAAGTATTTTCAGCTTAATCACTCATTAATGTGTGCTTCTCTTGATTTCCTTCTAACAAGGCTGGACTTATTGTTGTAATCACTCATTCTAACTAAGTGATGTGAAAACAGGTTGTGTACAAACAATAAGCACTCTATTCATGTTAACAAGCACATCAACACCTCCTTGAAACTAGGAAACCATTGAATTTCATTAAACAACGAGTATCTAATGATCATTAGCATTTCTTACAAGTATTTTCAGCTTAATCACTCATTAATGTGTGCTTCTCTTGATTTCCTTCTAACAAGGCTGGACTTATTGTTGTAATCACTCATTCTAACTAAGTGATGTTGAAAACAGGTTGTGTACAAACAATAAGCACTCTATTCATGTTAACAAGCACATCAACACCTCCTTGAAACTAGGAAACCATTGAATTTCATTAAACAACGAGTATCTAATGATCATTAGCATTTCTTACAAGTATTTTCAGCTTAATCACTCATTAATGTTGCTTCTCTTGATTTCCTTCTAACAAGGCTGGACTTATTGTTTTAATCACTCATTCTAACTAATGATGTTAAAACAGGTTGTGTACAAACAATAACACTCTATTCATGTTAACAAGCACATCAACACCTCCTTGAAACTAGGAACCATGAATTTCATAAACAACAGTATTCTAATGATCATTGCATTTCTTACAAGTATTTTCAGCTTTAATCACTCATTAATGTGTGCTTCTCTTGACTTTCCTTATACAAGGCGGACTTATTGTTGTAATCACTCATTCTAACTAAAGTGATGTTGAAAAAGGTTGTTACAAACAATAAGCACTCTATTCATGTTAACAAGCACATCAAACACCTCCTTGATACTAGGAAACCATTGAATTTCATTAAACAACGAGTATCTAATGATCAGTTAGCATTTCTTCAAGTATTTCAGCTTAATCACTCATTAATGTGTGCTTCTCTTGATTCACTTCTAACAAGGCTGGACTTTTGGTTGTAATCACTCATTCTAACTAAGTGATGTGAAAACAGTTGTGTACAAACAATAAGCACTCTTCATGTTAACAAGCACATCCACACCTCCTTGAAACTAGGAACCATTGAATTTCATTAAACAACGAGTATCTAATGATCATTAGCATTTCTTACAGTATTTTCAGCTTAATCACTCAATTAATGTGTGCTCTCTTGATTTCCTTCTATACAAGGCTGGGACTTATTGTTGTAATCGCTCATTCTAACTAAGTGATGTTGAAACAGGTTGTGTACAAACAATAAGCACTCTATTCCATGTAAACAAGCACATCCAACACCTCCTTGAAACTTAGGAAACCATTGAATTTCATTTAAACAACGAGTATTTAATGATCATAGCATTTCTACAAGTATTTTCAGCTTAATCACTCATTAATGTGTGCTTCTCTTGATTTCCTTCTATACAAGGCTGGACTTATTGTTGTAATCACTCATTCTAACTAAGTGATGTTGAAAACAGGTTGTGTACAAACAATAAGCACTCTATTCATGTTAACAAGCACATCAACACCTCCTTGAAACTAGGAAACCATTGAATTTCATTAAACAACGAGTATCTAATGATCATTAGCATTTCTTACAAGTATTTTCAGCTTAATCACTCATTAATGTGTGCTTCTCTTGATTTCCTTCTAACAAGGCTGGACTTATTGTTGTAATCACTCATTCTAACTAAGTGATGTTGAAAACAGGTTGTGTACAAACAATAAGCACTCTATTCATGTTAACAAGCACATCAACACCTCCTTGATACTAGGAAACCATTGAATTTCATTAAACAACGAGTATCTAATGATCATTAGCATTTCTTACAAGTATTTTCAGCTTAATCACTCATTAATGTGTGCTTCTCTTGATTTCCTTCTAACAAGGCTGGACTTATTGTTGTAATCACTCATTCTAACTAAGTGATGTTGAAAACAGGTTGTGTACAAACAATAAGCACTCTATTCATGTTAACAAGCACATCAACACCTCCTTGAAACTAGGAAACCATTGAATTTCATTAAACAACGAGTATCTAATGATCATTAGCATTTCTTACAAGTATTTCAGCTTTAATCACTCATTAATGTGTGCTTCTCTTGATTTCTTCTAACAAGGCTGGACTTATTGTTGTAATCACTCATTCTAACTAGTGATGTTGAAAACAGGTTGTGTACAAACAATAAGCACTCTATTCATGTTAACAAGCACATCAACACCTCCTTGATACTAGGGAAACCATTGAATTCATTAAACAACGAGTATCTAATGATCATTAGCATTCTTACAAGTATTTTCAGCTTAATCACTCATTAATGTGTGCTTCTCTTGATTTCCTTCTAACAAGGCTGGACTTTTGGTTGTAATCACTCATTCTAACTAAGTGATGTTGAAAACAGTTGTGTACAAACATAAGCACTCTTTTCAGTTAACAAGCACATCAACACCTCCTGAAACTAGGAAACCATTGAATTTCATTAAACAACGAGTATCTTGAATCATTAGCATTTCTTACAAGTATTTTCAGCTTAATCACTCATTAATGTGTGCTGCTCTGATTTCTTCTATACAAGCTGGACTTATTGTTGTAATCACTCATTCTAACTAAGTGATGTTGAAAAACATGGCTTGTGTACAAACAATAAGCACTCTATTCATGTTAACCAAGCACATCAAACACCTCCTAGAAACTAGGAAACCATTGAATTTCAATTAAACAACGAGTATCTAATGATCATTAGCATTTCTTACAAGTATTTTCAGCTTAATCACTCATTATATGCGCTTCTCTTGATTTCCTTCGTAACAAGGGCTGGACTTAGTGTGTAATCACTCATTCTAATAAGTGATGTTGAAAACAGGTTGTGTACAAACAATAACACTTCTATTCATGTTAACAAGCGACATCCACACCTCTTGAAACTAGGAAACCATTGAATTTAATTAAACAACGAGCTATCTAATATCATTAGCATTTCTACAAGTATTTCAGCTTAATCACTCATTAATGTGTGCTTCTCTTGATTTCCTTCTACAAGGGCGGGGGCTACTTATTGTTGTAATCACTCATTCTAACTAAGTGATGTTGAAAACAGCTTGTGTACAAACAATAAGCACTCTATTCATGTTAACAAGCACATCAACACCTCCTTAAACTAGAAACATTAATTTCATTAAACAACGAGTATTCTAATGATCATTAGCATTCTTACAATATTTCAGCTTAATCACACATTAATGTGTGCTTCTCTTGATTTCCTCTACAAGCTGGACTTATGTTGTAATCACTCATTCTAAACTAAGTGATGTTGGAAAACAGTTGTGTACAAACATAAGCACTCTATTCATTGTTAACAAGCACATCACCATCCTTGAACTAGAAACCATTGAATTTCATTAACAACGAGTATCTAATGATCATTAGGCATTTCTTACAAGTATTTTCAGCTTAATCACTCATTAATGTTGCTTCTCTTGATTCCTCAAACAAGGCTGGACTTATTGTTGTAATCACTCATTCTAACTAAGTGATGTTGAAACAGGTTGTGTACAACAATAAGCACTCTATTCATGTTAACAAGCACATCCACACCTCCTTGAACTAGGAACCATTGAATTTATTAAAACAACGAGTATCTAATGATCATTAGCATTTCTTACAAGTATTTCAGGCTTAATCATCATTAATGTGTGCTTCTCTTGATTTCCTTCTAACAAGGCTGGACTTATTGTTGTAATCACTCATTCTAACTAATGTGAGTTGAAAACAGGTTGTGTACAAACAATAAGCACTCTATTCTGTTAACAAGCACATCAACACCTCCTGAAACTAGGAAACCATTGAATTTCATTAAACAACGAGTATCTAATGATCATTAGCATTTCTTACAAGTATTTTCAGCTAATCACTCATTAATGTGTGCTTCTCTTGATTCCTTCTAACAGGCTGGACTTATGTTGTAATCACTCATTCTAACTAAGTGATGTTGAAACAGTTGTGTACAAACAATAAGCACTCTATTCATGTTAACAAGCACATCAACACCTCCTTGATACTAGGAAACCATTGAATTTCATTAAACAACGAGTATCTAATGATCATTAGCATTCTTACAAGTATTTTCAGCTTAATCACTCATTAATGTGTGCTTCTCTTGATTTCCTTCTAACAAGGCTGGGACTTTTGTTGTAATCACTCATTCTAACTAAGTGATGTTGAAAACAGGTTGTGTACAAACAATAAGCACTCTATTCATGTTAACAAGCACATCACACCTCCTTGAAACTAGGAAACCATTGAATTTAATTAAACAACGAGTATCTAATGATCATTAGCATTTCTTACAAGTATTTTCAGCTTAATCACTCATAATGTGTGCTTCTCTTGATTTCCTTTATCAAGGCTGGACTTATTGTTGTAATCACTCATTCTAACTAATGATGTGAAAAACAGGTTTGTACAAACATAAGCACTTCTATTCATGTTAACAAGCACATCAACACCTCCTTGATACTAGGAAACCATTGAATTTCATAAACAACAGAGTATCTAATGATCATTAGCATTTCTTACAAGTATTTTCAGCTTAATCACTCATTAATGTGTGCTTCTCTTGATTTCCTTCTACAAGGCTGGACTTATGTTGTAATCACTCATTCTAACTAAGTGATGTTGAAAACAGGTTGTGTACAAACAATAAGCCACTCTATTCATGTTAACAAGCACATCAACACCTCCTTGAAACTAGGAAACCATTGAATTTCATTAAACAACGAGTATCTAAGATCATTAGCATTCTTACAAGTATTTTCAGCTTATCACTCATTAATGTTGCTTCTCCTTGATTTCCTTCTAACAAGGCTGGACTTATTGTTGTAATCACTCATTCTAACTAAGTGATGTTGAAACAGGTTGTGTACAAACAATAAGCACTCTATTCATGTTAACAAGCACATCAACACCTCCTTGAAACTAGGAAACCATTGAATTTCATTAAACAACGAGTATCTAATGATCATTAGCATTTCTTACAAGTATTTCAGCTTAATCACTCATTAAGGTGTGCTTCTCTTGATTTCCTTCTAACAAGGCTGGACTTTTGGTTGTAATCACTCATTCTAACTAAGTGATGTTGAAAACAGCTTGTGTACAAACAATAAGCACATCTATTCATGTTAACAAGCACATCAACACCTCCTGAAACTAGGAAACCATTGAATTCATTAAACAACGAGTATCTAATGATCATTAGCATTTCTTACAAGTATTTTCAGCTTAATCACTCATTAATGTGTGCTTCTCTTGATTTCCTTCTAACAAGGCTGGACTTTTGTTTGTAATCACTCATTCTAACTAAGTGATGTGAAACAGGTTGTGTACAAACAATAAGCACTCTATTCATGTTAACAAGCACATCAACACCTCCTTGATAACTAGGAAACCATTGAATTTCATTAAACAACGAGTATCTAATGATCATTAGCATTTCTTACAAGTATTTCAGCTTAATCACTCATTAATGTGTGCTTCTCTTGATTTCCTTCTAACAAGCTGGACTTTTGTTGTAATCACTCATTCTAACTAAGTGATGTTGAAAACAGTTGTGTACAAACAATAAGCACTCTATTCATGTTAACAAGCACATCAACACTCCTTGAAACTAGGAAACCATTGAATTTCATTAAACAACGAGTATCTAATGATCATTAGCATTTCTTACAAGTATTTTCAGCTTAATCACTCATTAATGTGTGCTTCTCTTGATTTCCTTCTAACAAGGCTGGACTTATTGTTGTAATCACTCATTCTAACTAAGTGATGTTGAAAACAGCTTGTGTACAAACAATAAGCACTCTATTCATGTTAACAAGCACATCAACACCTCCTTGAAACTAGGAAACCATTGAATTTCATTAAACAACGAGTATCTAATGATCATTAGCATTTCTTACAAGTATTTTCAGCTTAATCATCATTAATGTGTGCTTCTCTTGATTTCCTTCTAACAAGCTGGACTTATTGTTGTAATCACTCATTCTAACTAAGTGATGTTGAAAACAGGTTGTGTACAAACAATAAGCACTCTATTCATGTTAACAAGCACATCACACCTCCTTGAAACTAGGAAACCATTGAATTTATTAAACAACGAGTATCTAATGATCATTAGCATTTCTTACAAGTATTTTCAGCTTAATCACTCATTAATGTGTGCTTCTCTTGATTTCCTTCATACAAGGCTGGACTTATTGTTGTAATCACTCATTCTAACTAAGTGATGTTGAAAACATGTTGTGTACAAACAATAAGCACTCTATTCATGTTAACAAGCACATCAACACCTCCTTGAAACTAGGAAACCATTGAATTTCATTAAACAACGAGTATCTAATGATCATTAGCATTTCTTACAAGTATTTTCAGCTTAATCACTCATTAATGTGTGCTTCTCTTGATTTCCTTCTACAAGGCTGGACTTTTGTTGTAATCACTCATTCTAACTAAGTGATGTTGAAAACAGGTTGTGTACAAACAATAAGCACTCTATTCATGTTAACAAGCACATCAACACCTCCTTGAAACTAGGAAACCATTGAATTTAATTAAACAACGAGTATCTAATGATCATTAGCATTTCTTACAAGTATTTCAGCTTAATCACTCATTAATGTGTGCTTCTCTTGATTTCCTTCTATACAAGGCTGGACTTATTGTTGTAATCACTCATTCTAACTAAGTGATGTTGAAAACAGTTGTGTACAACAATAAGCACTCTATTCATGTTAACAAGCACATCAACACCTCCTTGAACTAGGAAACCATTGAATTCATTAAACAACGAGTATCTAATGATCATTAGCATTTCTTACAAGTATTTTCAGCTTAATCACTCATTAATGTGTGCTTCTCTTGATTTCCTTCTACAAGGCTGGACTTATTGTTGTAATCACTCATTCTAACTAAGTGATGTTGAAAACAGGTTGTGTACAAACAATAAGCACTCTATTCATGTTAACAAGCACATCAACACCTCCTTGAAACTAGGAAACCATTGAATTTCATTAAACAACGAGTATCTAATGATCATTAGCATTTCTTACAAGTATTTTCAGCTTAATCACTCATTAATGTGTGCTTCTCTTGATTTCCTTCTAACAAGGCTGGACTTATTGTTGTAATCACTCATTCTAACTAAGTGATGTTGAAAACAGCTTGTGTACAAACAATAAGCACTCTATTCATGTTAACAAGCACATCACACCTCCTTGAAACTAGGAAACCATTGAATTTCATTAAACAACGAGTATCTAATGATCATTAGCATTTCTTACAAGTATTTTCAGCTTAATCACTCATTAATGTGTGCTTCTCTTGATTTCCTTCTAACAAGGCTGGACTTATTGTTGTAATCACTCATTCTAACTAAGTGATGTTGAAAACAGCTTGTGTACAAACAATAAGCACTCTATTCATGTTAACAAGCACATCAACACCTCCTTGAACTAGGAAACCATTGAATTTCATTAAACAACGAGTATCTAATGATCATTAGCATTTCTTACAAGTATTTTCAGCTAATCACTCATTAATGTGTGCTTCTCTTGATTTCCTTCTAACAAGGCTGGACTTATTGTTGTAATCACTCATTCTAACTAAGTGATGTTGAAAACAGGTTGTGTACAAACAATAAGCACTCTATTCATGTTAACAAGCACATCAACACCTCCTTGAACTAGGAAACCATTGAATTTCATTAAACAACGAGTATCTAATGATCATTAGCATTTCTTACAAGTATTTTCAGCTTAATCACTCATTAATGTGTGCTTCTCTTGATTTCCTTCTAACAAGGCTGGACTTTTGTTGTAATCACTCATTCTAACTAAGTGATGTTGAAAACAGGTTGTGTACAAACAATAAGCACTCTATTCATGTTAACAAGCACATCAACACCTCCTTGAAACTAGGAAACCATTGAATTCATTAAACAACGAGTATCTAATGATCATTAGCATTTCTTACAAGTATTTTCAGCTTAATCACTCATTAATGTGTGCTTCTCTTGATTTTCCTTCTACAAGGCTGGACTTATTGTTGTAATCACTCATTCTAACTAAGTGATGTTGAAAACAGGTTGTGTACAAACAATAAGCACTCTATTCATGTTAACAAGCACATCAACACCTCCTTGATACTAGGAAACCATTGAATTCATTAAACAACGAGTATCTAATGATCATTAGCATTTCTTACAAGTATTTTCAGCTTAATCACTCATTAATGTGTGCTTCTCTTGATTTCCTTCTAACAAGGCTGGACTTATTGTTGTAATCACTCATTCTAACTAAGTGATGTTGAAAACAGGTTGTGTACAAACAATAAGCACTCTATTCATGTTAACAAGCACATCAACACCTCCTTGAACTAGGAAACCATTGAATTTCATTAAACAACGAGTATCTAATGATCATTAGCATTTCTTACAAGTATTTTCAGCTTAATCACTCATTAATGTGTGCTTCTCTTGATTTCCTTCTATACAAGGCTGGACTTATTGTTGTAATCACTCATTCTAACTAAGTGATGTTGAAAACAGGTTGTGTACAAAACAATAAGCACTCTATTCATGTTAACAAGCACATCAACACCTCCTTGAACTAGGAAACCATTGAATTTCATTAAACAACGAGTATCTAATGATCATTAGCATTTCTTACAAGTATTTTCAGCTTAATCACTCATTAATGTGTGCTTCTCTTGATTTCCTTCTAACAAGGCTGGACTTTTGGTTGTAATCACTCATTCTAACTAAGTGATGTTGAAAACAGCTTGTGTACAAACAATAAGCACTCTATTCATGTTAACAAGCACATCAACACCTCCTTGAAACTAGGAAACCATTGAATTTCATTAAACAACGAGTATCTAATGATCATTAGCATTTCTTACAAGTATTTTCAGCTTAATCACTCATTAATGTGTGCTTCTCTTGATTTCCTTCTAACAAGGCTGGACTTATTGTTGTAATCACTCATTCTAACTAAGTGATGTTGAAAACAGGTTGTGTACAAACAATAAGCACTCTATTCATGTTAACAAGCACATCAACACCTCCTTGAAACTAGGAAACCATTGAATTTCATTAAACAACGAGTATCTAATGATCATTAGCATTTCTTACAAGTATTTTCAGCTTAATCACTCATTAATGTGTGCTTCTCTTGATTTCCTTCTAACAAGGCTGGACTTATTGTTGTAATCACTCATTCTAACTAAGTGATGTTGAAAACAGCTTGTGTACAAACAATAAGCACTCTATTCATGTTAACAAGCACATCAACACCTCCTTGAAACTAGGAAACCATTGAATTTCATTAAACAACGAGTATCTAATGATCATTAGCATTTCTTACAAGTATTTTCAGCTTAATCACTCATTAATGTGTGCTTCTCTTGATTTCCTTCTAACAAGGCTGGACTTATTGTTGTAATCACTCATTCTAACTAAGTGATGTTGAAAACAGCTTGTGTACAAACAATAAGCACTCTATTCATGTTAACAAGCACATCAACACCTCCTTGAAACTAGGAAACCATTGAATTCATTAAACAACGAGTATCTAATGATCATTAGCATTTCTTACAAGTATTTTCAGCTTAATCACTCATTAATGTGTGCTTCTCTTGATTTCCTTCTAACAAGGCTGGACTTATTGTTGTAATCACTCATTCTAACTAAGTGATGTTGAAAACAGGTTGTGTACAAACAATAAGCACTCTATTCATGTTAACAAGCACATCAACACCTCCTTGAAACTAGGAAACCATTGAATTTCATTAAACAACGAGTATCTAATGATCATTAGCATTCTTACAAGTATTTTCAGCTTAATCACTCATTAATGTGTGCTTCTCTTGATTTCCTTCATACAAGGCTGGACTTATTGTTGTAATCACTCATTCTAACTAAGTGATGTTGAAAACAGGTTGTGTACAAACAATAAGCACTCTATTCATGTTAACAAGCACATCAACACCTCCTTGAACTAGGAAACCATTGAATTTCATTAAACAACGAGTATCTAATGATCATTAGCATTTCTTACAAGTATTTTCAGCTTAATCACTCATTAATGTGTGCTTCTCTTGATTTCCTTCATACAAGGCTGGACTTATTGTTGTAATCACTCATTCTAACTAAGTGATGTTGAAAACAGGTTGTGTACAAACAATAAGCACTCTATTCATGTTAACAAGCACATCAACACCTCCTTGAAACTAGGAAACCATTGAATTTCATTAAACAACGAGTATCTAATGATCATTAGCATTTCTTACAAGTATTTTCAGCTTAATCACTCATTAATGTGTGCTTCTCTTGATTTCCTTCTAACAAGGCTGGACTTATTGTTGTAATCACTCATTCTAACTAAGTGATGTTGAAAACAGGTTGTGTACAAACAATAAGCACTCTATTCATGTTAACAAGCACATCAACACCTCCTTGAACTAGGAAACCATTGAATTTCATTAAACAACGAGTATCTAATGATCATTAGCATTTCTTACAAGTATTTTCAGCTTAATCACTCATTAATGTGTGCTTCTCTTGATTTCCTTCTAACAAGGCTGGACTTATTGTTGTAATCACTCATTCTAACTAAGTGATGTTGAAAACAGGTTGTGTACAAACAATAAGCACTCTATTCATGTTAACAAGCACATCAACACCTCCTTGAAACTAGGAAACCATTGAATTTCATTAAACAACGAGTATCTAATGATCATTAGCATTTCTTACAAGTATTTTCAGCTTAATCACTCATTAATGTGTGCTTCTCTTGATTTCCTTCTAACAAGGCTGGACTTATTGTTGTAATCACTCATTCTAACTAAGTGATGTTGAAAACAGCTTGTGTACAAACAATAAGCACTCTATTCATGTTAACAAGCACATCAACACCTCCTTGAAACTAGGAAACCATTGAATTTCATTAAACAACGAGTATCTAATGATCATTAGCATTTCTTACAAGTATTTTCAGCTTAATCACTCATTAATGTGTGCTTCTCTTGATTTCCTTCTAACAAGGCTGGACTTTTGTTGTAATCACTCATTCTAACTAAGTGATGTTGAAAACAGGTTGTGTACAAACAATAAGCACTCTATTCATGTTAACAAGCACATCAACACCTCCTTGATACTAGGAAACCATTGAATTTCATTAAACAACGAGTATCTAATGATCATTAGCATTTCTTACAAGTATTTTCAGCTTAATCACTCATTAATGTGTGCTTCTCTTGATTTCCTTCTAACAAGGCTGGACTTATTGTTGTAATCACTCATTCTAACTAAGTGATGTTGAAAACAGCTTGTGTACAACAATAAGCACTCTATTCATGTTAACAAGCACATCAACACCTCCTTGAAACTAGGAAACCATTGAATTTCATTAAACAACGAGTATCTAATGATCATTAGCATTTCTTACAAGTATTTTCAGCTTAATCACTCATTAATGTGTGCTTCTCTTGATTTCCTTCTAACAAGGCTGGACTTATTGTTGTAATCACTCATTCTAACTAAGTGATGTTGAAAACAGGTTGTGTACAAACAATAAGCACTCTATTCATGTTAACAAGCACATCAACACCTCCTTGAACTAGGAAACCATTGAATTTCATTAAACAACGAGTATCTAATGATCATTAGCATTTCTTACAAGTATTTTCAGCTTAATCACTCATTAATGTGTGCTTCTCTTGATTTCCTTCTAACAAGGCTGGACTTTTGTTGTAATCACTCATTCTAACTAAGTGATGTTGAAAACAGGTTGTGTACAAACAATAAGCACTCTATTCATGTTAACAAGCACATCAACACCTCCTTGAAACTAGGAAACCATTGAATTTCATTAAACAACGAGTATCTAATGATCATTAGCATTTCTTACAAGTATTTTCAGCTTAATCACTCATTAATGTGTGCTTCTCTTGATTTCCTTCTACAAGGCTGGACTTATTGTTGTAATCACTCATTCTAACTAAGTGATGTTGAAAACAGGTTGTGTACAAACAATAAGCACTCTATTCATGTTAACAAGCACATCAACACCTCCTTGAAACTAGGAAACCATTGAATTTCATTAAACAACGAGTATCTAATGATCATTAGCATTTCTTACAAGTATTTTCAGCTTAATCACTCATTAATGTGTGCTTCTCTTGATTTCCTTCATACAAGGCTGGACTTATTGTTGTAATCACTCATTCTAACTAAGTGATGTTGAAAACAGTTGTGTACAAACAATAAGCACTCTATTCATGTTAACAAGCACATCAACACCTCCTTGAAACTAGGAAACCATTGAATTTAATTAAACAACGAGTATCTAATGATCATTAGCATTTCTTACAAGTATTTTCAGCTTAATCACTCATTAATGTGTGCTTCTCTTGATTTCCTTCATACAAGGCTGGACTTATTGTTGTAATCACTCATTCTAACTAAGTGATGTTGAAAACAGGTTGTGTACAAACAATAAGCACTCTATTCATGTTAACAAGCACATCAACACCTCCTTGATACTAGGAAACCATTGAATTTCATTAAACAACGAGTATCTAATGATCATTAGCATTTCTTACAAGTATTTTCAGCTTAATCACTCATTAATGTGTGCTTCTCTTGATTTCCTTCATACAAGGCTGGACTTATTGTTGTAATCACTCATTCTAACTAAGTGATGTTGAAAACAGGTTGTGTACAAACAATAAGCACTCTATTCATGTTAACAAGCACATCAACACCTCCTTGAAACTAGGAAACCATTGAATTTCATTAAACAACGAGTATCTAATGATCATTAGCATTTCTTACAAGTATTTTCAGCTTAATCACTCATTAATGTGTGCTTCTCTTGATTTCCTTCATACAAGGCTGGACTTAGTGTTGTAATCACTCATTCTAACTAAGTGATGTTGAAAACAGGTTGTGTACAAACAATAAGCACTCTATTCATGTTAACAAGCACATCAACACCTCCTTGAAACTAGGAAACCATTGAATTTAATTTAAACAACGAGTATCTAATGATCATTAGCATTTCTTACAAGTATTTTCAGCTTAATCACTCATTAATGTGTGCTTCTCTTGATTTCCTTCATACAAGGCTGGACTTATTGTTGTAATCACTCATTCTAACTAAGTGATGTTGAAAACAGCTTGTGTACAAACAATAAGCACTCTATTCATGTTAACAAGCACATCAACACCTCCTTGAAACTAGGAAACCATTGAATTTAATTAAACAACGAGTATCTAATGATCATTAGCATTTCTTACAAGTATTTTCAGCTTAATCACTCATTAATGTGTGCTTCTCTTGATTTCCTTCATACAAGGCTGGACTTATTGTTGTAATCACTCATTCTAACTAAGTGATGTTGAAAACAGGTTGTGTACAAACAATAAGCACTCTATTCATGTTAACAAGCACATCAACACCTCCTTGAAACTAGGAAACCATTGAATTTCATTAAACAACGAGTATCTAATGATCATTAGCATTTCTTACAAGTATTTTCAGCTTAATCACTCATTAATGTGTGCTTCTCTTGATTTCCTTCATACAAGGCTGGACTTATTGTTGTAATCACTCATTCTAACTAAGTGATGTTGAAAACAGGTTGTGTACAAACAATAAGCACTCTATTCATGTTAACAAGCACATCAACACCTCCTTGAAACTAGGAAACCATTGAATTTCATTAAACAACGAGTATCTAATGATCATTAGCATTTCTTACAAGTATTTTCAGCTTAATCACTCATTAATGTGTGCTTCTCTTGATTTCCTTCATACAAGGCTGGACTTATTGTTGTAATCACTCATTCTAACTAAGTGATGTTGAAAACAGGTTGTGTACAAACAATAAGCACTCTATTCATGTTAACAAGCACATCAACACCTCCTTGAAACTAGGAAACCATTGAATTTAATTAAACAACGAGTATCTAATGATCATTAGCATTTCTTACAAGTATTTTCAGCTTAATCACTCATTAATGTGTGCTTCTCTTGATTTCCTTCATACAAGGCTGGACTTATTGTTGTAATCACTCATTCTAACTAAGTGATGTTGAAAACAGCTTGTGTACAAACAATAAGCACTCTATTCATGTTAACAAGCACATCAACACCTCCTTGAAACTAGGAAACCATTGAATTTAATTAAACAACGAGTATCTAATGATCATTAGCATTTCTTACAAGTATTTTCAGCTTAATCACTCATTAATGTGTGCTTCTCTTGATTTCCTTCATACAAGGCTGGACTTATTGTTGTAATCACTCATTCTAACTAAGTGATGTTGAAAACAGGTTGTGTACAAACAATAAGCACTCTATTCATGTTAACAAGCACATCAACACCTCCTTGAAACTAGGAAACCATTGAATTTCATTAAACAACGAGTATCTAATGATCATTAGCATTTCTTACAAGTATTTTCAGCTTAATCACTCATTAATGTGTGCTTCTCTTGATTTCCTTCATACAAGGCTGGACTTATTGTTGTAATCACTCATTCTAACTAAGTGATGTTGAAAACAGTTGTGTACAAACAATAAGCACTCTATTCATGTTAACAAGCACATCAACACCTCCTTGAAACTAGGAAACCATTGAATTTAATTAAACAACGAGTATCTAATGATCATTAGCATTTCTTACAAGTATTTTCAGCTTAATCACTCATTAATGTGTGCTTCTCTTGATTTCCTTCATACAAGGCTGGACTTATTGTTGTAATCACTCATTCTAACTAAGTGATGTTGAAAACAGCTTGTGTACAAACAATAAGCACTCTATTCATGTTAACAAGCACATCAACACCTCCTTGAAACTAGGAAACGATTGAATTTAATTAAATTTAATTAAACAACGAGTATCTAATGATCATTAGCATTTCTTACAAGTATTTTCAGCTTAATCACTCATTAATGTGTGCTTCTCTTGATTTCCTTCATACAAGGCTGGACTTATTGTTGTAATCACTCATTCTAACTAAGTGATGTTGAAAACAGCTTGTGTACAAACAATAAGCACTCTATTCATGTTAACAAGCACATCAACACCTCCTTGAAACTAGGAAACCATTGAATTTAATTAAACAACGAGTATCTAATGATCATTAGCATTTCTTACAAGTATTTTCAGCTTAATCACTCATTAATGTGTGCTTCTCTTGATTTCCTTCATACAAGGCTGGACTTATTGTTGTAATCACTCATTCTAACTAAGTGATGTTGAAAACAGCTTGTGTACAAACAATAAGCACTCTATTCATGTTAACAAGCACATCAACACCTCCTTGAAACTAGGAAACCATTGAATTTAACTAAACAACGAGTATCTAATGATCATTAGCATTTCTTACAAGTATTTTCAGCTTAATCACTCATTAATGTGTGCTTCTCTTGATTTCCTTCATACAAGGCTGGACTTATTGTTGTAATCACTCATTCTAACTAAGTGATGTTGAAAACAGCTTGTGTACAAACAATAAGCACTCTATTCATGTTAACAAGCACATCAACACCTCCTTGAAACTAGGAAACCATTGAATTTCATTAAACAACGAGTATCTAATGATCATTAGCATTTCTTACAAGTATTTTCAGCTTAATCACTCATTAATGTGTGCTTCTCTTGATTTCCTTCATACAAGGCTGGACTTATTGTTGTAATCACTCATTCTAACTAAGTGATGTTGAAAACAGCTTGTGTACAAACAATAAGCACTCTATTCATGTTAACAAGCACATCAACACCTCCTTGAAACTAGGAAACCATTGAATTTAATTAAACAACGAGTATCTAATGATCATTAGCATTTCTTACAAGTATTTTCAGCTTAATCACTCATTAATGTGTGCTTCTCTTGATTTCCTTCATACAAGGCTGGACTTATTGTTGTAATCACTCATTCTAACTAAGTGATGTTGAAACAGCTTGTGTACAAACAATAAGCACTCTATTCATGTTAACAAGCACATCAACACCTCCTTGAAACTAGGAAACCATTGAATTTAATTAAACAACGAGTATCTAATGATCATTAGCATTTCTTACAAGTATTTTCAGCTTAATCACTCATTAATGTGTGCTTCTCTTGATTTCCTTCATACAAGGCTGGACTTATTGTTGTAATCACTCATTCTAACTAAGTGATGTTGAAAACAGCTTGTGTACAAACAATAAGCACTCTATTCATGTTAACAAGCACATCAACACCTCCTTGAAACTAGGAAACCATTGAATTTAATTAAACAACGAGTATCTAATGATCATTAGCATTTCTTACAAGTATTTTCAGCTTAATCACTCATTAATGTGTGCTTCTCTTGATTTCCTTCATACAAGGCTGGACTTATTGTTGTAATCACTCATTCTAACTAAGTGATGTTGAAAACAGCTTGTGTACAAACAATAAGCACTCTATTCATGTTAACAAGCACATCAACACCTCCTTGAAACTAGGAAACCATTGAATTTCATTAAACAACGAGTATCTAATGATCATTAGCATTTCTTACAAGTATTTTCAGCTTAATCACTCATTAATGTGTGCTTCTCTTGATTTCCTTCATACAAGGCTGGACTTATTGTTGTAATCACTCATTCTAACTAAGTGATGTTGAAAACAGGTTGTGTACAAACAATAAGCACTCTATTCATGTTAACAAGCACATCAACACCTCCTTGAAACTAGGAAACCATTGAATTTCATTAAACAACGAGTATCTAATGATCATTAGCATTTCTTACAAGTATTTTCAGCTTAATCACTCATTAATGTGTGCTTCTCTTGATTTCCTTCATACAAGGCTGGACTTAGTGTTGTAATCACTCATTCTAACTAAGTGATGTTGAAAACAGCTTGTGTACAAACAATAAGCACTCTATTCATGTTAACAAGCACATCAACACCTCCTTGAAACTAGGAAACGATTGAATTTAATTAAATTTAATTAAACAACGAGTATCTAATGATCATTAGCATTTCTTACAAGTATTTTCAGCTTAATCACTCATTAATGTGTGCTTCTCTTGATTTCCTTCATACAAGGCTGGACTTATTGTTGTAATCACTCATTCTAACTAAGTGATGTTGAAAACAGCTTGTGTACAAACAATAAGCACTCTATTCATGTTAACAAGCACATCAACACCTCCTTGAAACTAGGAAACCATTGAATTTAATTAAACAACGAGTATCTAATGATCATTAGCATTTCTTACAAGTATTTTCAGCTTAATCACTCATTAATGTGTGCTTCTCTTGATTTCCTTCATACAAGGCTGGACTTATTGTTGTAATCACTCATTCTAACTAAGTGATGTTGAAAACAGCTTGTGTACAAACAATAAGCACTCTATTCATGTTAACAAGCACATCAACACCTCCTTGAAACTAGGAAACCATTGAATTTAATTAAACAACGAGTATCTAATGATCATTAGCATTTCTTACAAGTATTTTCAGCTTAATCACTCATTAATGTGTGCTTCTCTTGATTTCCTTCATACAAGGCTGGACTTATTGTTGTAATCACTCATTCTAACTAAGTGATGTTGAAAACAGGTTGTGTACAAACAATAAGCACTCTATTCATGTTAACAAGCACATCAACACCTCCTTGAAACTAGGAAACCATTGAATTTAATTAAACAACGAGTATCTAATGATCATTAGCATTTCTTACAAGTATTTTCAGCTTAATCACTCATTAATGTGTGCTTCTCTTGATTTCCTTCATACAAGGCTGGACTTATTGTTGTAATCACTCATTCTAACTAAGTGATGTTGAAAACAGGTTGTGTACAAACAATAAGCACTCTATTCATGTTAACAAGCACATCAACACCTCCTTGAAACTAGGAAACCATTGAATTTCATTAAACAACGAGTATCTAATGATCATTAGCATTTCTTACAAGTATTTTCAGCTTAATCACTCATTAATGTGTGCTTCTCTTGATTTCCTTCATACAAGGCTGGACTTATTGTTGTAATCACTCATTCTAACTAAGTGATGTTGAAAACAGGTTGTGTACAAACAATAAGCACTCTATTCATGTTAACAAGCACATCAACACCTCCTTGAAACTAGGAAACCATTGAATTTAATTAAACAACGAGTATCTAATGATCATTAGCATTTCTTACAAGTATTTTCAGCTTAATCACTCATTAATGTGTGCTTCTCTTGATTTCCTTCATACAAGGCTGGACTTATTGTTGTAATCACTCATTCTAACTAAGTGATGTTGAAAACAGCTTGTGTACAAACAATAAGCACTCTATTCATGTTAACAAGCACATCAACACCTCCTTGAAACTAGGAAACCATTGAATTTAATTAAACAACGAGTATCTAATGATCATTAGCATTTCTTACAAGTATTTTCAGCTTAATCACTCATTAATGTGTGCTTCTCTTGATTTCCTTCATACAAGGCTGGACTTATTGTTGTAATCACTCATTCTAACTAAGTGATGTTGAAACAGCTTGTGTACAAACAATAAGCACTCTATTCATGTTAACAAGCACATCAACACCTCCTTGAAACTAGGAAACCATTGAATTTCATTAAACAACGAGTATCTAATGATCATTAGCATTTCTTACAAGTATTTTCAGCTTAATCACTCATTAATGTGTGCTTCTCTTGATTTCCTTCATACAAGGCTGGACTTATTGTTGTAATCACTCATTCTAACTAAGTGATGTTGAAAACAGGTTGTGTACAAACAATAAGCACTCTATTCATGTTAACAAGCACATCAACACCTCCTTGAAACTAGGAAACCATTGAATTTCATTAAACAACGAGTATCTAATGATCATTAGCATTTCTTACAAGTATTTTCAGCTTAATCACTCATTAATGTGTGCTTCTCTTGATTTCCTTCATACAAGGCTGGACTTATTGTTGTAATCACTCATTCTAACTAAGTGATGTTGAAAACAGCTTGTGTACAAACAATAAGCACTCTATTCATGTTAACAAGCACATCAACACCTCCTTGAAACTAGGAAACCATTGAATTTCATTAAACAACGAGTATCTAATGATCATTAGCATTTCTTACAAGTATTTTCAGCTTAATCACTCATTAATGTGTGCTTCTCTTGATTTCCTTCATACAAGGCTGGACTTATTGTTGTAATCACTCATTCTAACTAAGTGATGTTGAAAACAGGTTGTGTACAAACAATAAGCACTCTATTCATGTTAACAAGCACATCAACACCTCCTTGAAACTAGGAAACCATTGAATTTCATTAAACAACGAGTATCTAATGATCATTAGCATTTCTTACAAGTATTTTCAGCTTAATCACTCATTAATGTGTGCTTCTCTTGATTTCCTTCTACAAGGCTGGACTTATTGTTGTAATCACTCATTCTAACTAAGTGATGTTGAAAACAGCTTGTGTACAAACAATAAGCACTCTATTCATGTTAACAAGCACATCAACACCTCCTTGAAACTAGGAAACCATTGAATTTCATTAAACAACGAGTATCTAATGATCATTAGCATTTCTTACAAGTATTTTCAGCTTAATCACTCATTAATGTGTGCTTCTCTTGATTTCCTTCATACAAGGCTGGACTTATTGTTGTAATCACTCATTCTAACTAAGTGATGTTGAAAACAGGTTGTGTACAAACAATAAGCACTCTATTCATGTTAACAAGCACATCAACACCTCCTTGAAACTAGGAAACCATTGAATTTCATTAAACAACGAGTATCTAATGATCATTAGCATTTCTTACAAGTATTTTCAGCTTAATCACTCATTAATGTGTGCTTCTCTTGATTTCCTTCATACAAGGCTGGACTTATTGTTGTAATCACTCATTCTAACTAAGTGATGTTGAAAACAGGTTGTGTACAAACAATAAGCACTCTATTCATGTTAACAAGCACATCAACACCTCCTTGAAACTAGGAAACCATTGAATTTCATTAAACAACGAGTATCTAATGATCATTAGCATTTCTTACAAGTATTTTCAGCTTAATCACTCATTAATGTGTGCTTCTCTTGATTTCCTTCTAACAAGGCTGGACTTATTGTTGTAATCACTCATTCTAACTAAGTGATGTTGAAAACAGGTTGTGTACAAACAATAAGCACTCTATTCATGTTAACAAGCACATCAACACCTCCTTGAAACTAGGAAACCATTGAATTTCATTAAACAACGAGTATCTAATGATCATTAGCATTTCTTACAAGTATTTTCAGCTTAATCACTCATTAATGTGTGCTTCTCTTGATTTCCTTCTAACAAGGCTGGACTTTTGGTTGTAATCACTCATTCTAACTAAGTGATGTTGAAAACAGCTTGTGTACAAACAATAAGCACTCTATTCATGTTAACAAGCACATCAACACCTCCTTGAAACTAGGAAACCATTGAATTTCATTAAACAACGAGTATCTAATGATCATTAGCATTTCTTACAAGTATTTTCAGCTTAATCACTCATTAATGTGTGCTTCTCTTGATTTCCTTCTAACAAGGCTGGACTTATTGTTGTAATCACTCATTCTAACTAAGTGATGTTGAAAACAGGTTGTGTACAAACAATAAGCACTCTATTCATGTTAACAAGCACATCAACACCTCCTTGAAACTAGGAAACCATTGAATTTCATTAAACAACGAGTATCTAATGATCATTAGCATTTCTTACAAGTATTTTCAGCTTAATCACTCATTAATGTGTGCTTCTCTTGATTTCCTTCATACAAGGCTGGACTTATTGTTGTAATCACTCATTCTAACTAAGTGATGTTGAAAACAGGTTGTGTACAAACAATAAGCACTCTATTCATGTTAACAAGCACATCAACACCTCCTTGAAACTAGGAAACCATTGAATTTCATTAAACAACGAGTATCTAATGATCATTAGCATTTCTTACAAGTATTTTCAGCTTAATCACTCATTAATGTGTGCTTCTCTTGATTTCCTTCTAACAAGGCTGGACTTATTGTTGTAATCACTCATTCTAACTAAGTGATGTTGAAAACAGCTTGTGTACAAACAATAAGCACTCTATTCATGTTAACAAGCACATCAACACCTCCTTGAAACTAGGAAACCATTGAATTTCATTAAACAACGAGTATCTAATGATCATTAGCATTTCTTACAAGTATTTTCAGCTTAATCACTCATTAATGTGTGCTTCTCTTGATTTCCTTCTAACAAGGCTGGACTTATTGTTGTAATCACTCATTCTAACTAAGTGATGTTGAAAACAGGTTGTGTACAAACAATAAGCACTCTATTCATGTTAACAAGCACATCAACACCTCCTTGAAACTAGGAAACCATTGAATTTCATTAAACAACGAGTATCTAATGATCATTAGCATTTCTTACAAGTATTTTCAGCTTAATCACTCATTAATGTGTGCTTCTCTTGATTTCCTTCATACAAGGCTGGACTTATTGTTGTAATCACTCATTCTAACTAAGTGATGTTGAAAACAGGTTGTGTACAAACAATAAGCACTCTATTCATGTTAACAAGCACATCAACACCTCCTTGAAACTAGGAAACCATTGAATTTAATTAAACAACGAGTATCTAATGATCATTAGCATTTCTTACAAGTATTTTCAGCTTAATCACTCATTAATGTGTGCTTCTCTTGATTTCCTTCTAACAAGGCTGGACTTATTGTTGTAATCACTCATTCTAACTAAGTGATGTTGAAAACAGCTTGTGTACAAACAATAAGCACTCTATTCATGTTAACAAGCACATCAACACCTCCTTGAACTAGGAAACCATTGAATTTCATTAAACAACGAGTATCGAATGATCATTAGCATTTCTTACAACTATTTTCAGCTTAATCACACATTAAAGTGTGCTTCTCTTGATTTCCTTCTAACAAGGCTGGGCTTATTGTTGTAATCACTCATTCTAACTAAGTGATGGTGAAAACAGGTTGTGTACACACAATAAGCACTCTATTCATGTTAACAAGCACATCCACACCTCCTTGAAACTAGGAAACCATTGAATTTCATTAAACAACGAGTATCTAATGATCATTAGCATTTCTTACAAGTATTTTCAGCTTAATCACTCATTAATGTGTGCTTCTCTTGATTTCCTTCGAACAAGGCTGGACTTATTGTTGTAATCACTCATTCTAACTAAGTGATGTTGAAAACAGGTTGTGTAGAAACAATAAGCACTCTATTCATGTTAACAAGCACATCAACACCTCCTTGATACTAGGAAACCATTGAATTTCATTAAACAACGAGTATCTAATGATCATTAGCATTTCTTACAAGTATTTTCAGCTTAATCACTCATTAATGTGTGCTTCTCTTGATTTCCTTCATACAGGGCTGGACTTATTGTTGTAATCACTCATTCTAACTAAGTGATGTTGAAAACAGGTTGTGTACAAACAATAAGCACTCTATTCAAGTTAACAAGCACATCCACACCTCCTTCAAACTAGGAAACCATTGAATTTCTTTAAACAACGAGTATCTAATGATCATTGGCATTTCTTACAAGTATTTTCAGCTTAATCACTCATTAATGTGTGCTTCTCTTGATTTCCTTCTAACAAGGCCGGACTTATTGTTGTAATCAATCATTCTAACTAAGTGATGGTGAAAACAGGTTGTGTACAAACAATAAGCACTCTATTCATGTTAACAAGCACATCCACACCACCTTGATACTAGGAAACCCTTGAATGTCATTGAACAACGCGTATCTAATGCTCATTAGCATTTCTTACAAGTAGTTTCAGCTTAATCACTCATTAATGTGTGCTTCTCTTGATTTCCTTCTAACAAGGCTGGACTTATTGTTGTAATCACTCAATCTAACTAAGTGATGTTGAAAACAGGTTGTGTACAAACAATAAGCACTCTATTCATGTTAACAAGCACATCAACACCTCCTTGATAGTAGGAAACCATTGAATTTCATCAAACAACGAGTATCTAAGGATCATTAGCATTTCTTACAAGTAGTTTCAGCTTAATCACTCATTAATGTGTGCTTCTCTTGATTTCCTTCTATCAAGGCTGGACTTATTGTTGTAATCACTCATTCTAACTAAGTGATGTTGAAAACAGCTTGTGTACTAACAATAAGCACTCTATTCATGTTAACAAGCACATCAACACCTCCTTGATACTAGGAAACCGTTGAATTTCTTTAAACAACGAGTATCTAATGATCATTAGCATTTCTTACAAGTATTTTCAGCTTAATCACCCATTAATGTGTGCTTCTCTGGATTTCCTTCATACAAGGCTGGACTTATTGTTGTAATCACACATTCTAACTAAGTGATGTTGAAAACAGGTTGTGTACAAACAATAAGCACTCTATTCTTGTTAACAAGCACATCAACACCTCCTTGAAACTAGGAAACCATTGAATTTAATTAAACAACGAGTATCTAATGATCATTAGCCTTTCTTACAAGTATTTTCAGCTTAATCACTCATTCATGTGTGCTTCTCTTGATTTCCTTCTAACAAGGCTGGGCTTTTGGTTGTAATCACTCATTCTAGGTAAGTGATGTTGGAAACAGCTTGTGTACAAACAATAAGCACTCTATTGATGTTAACAAGCACATCAACACCTCCTCGAAGCTAGGAAACCATTGAATTTCAGTAAACAACGAGTATCGAATGATCATTAGCATTTCTTACAACTACTTTCAGCTTAATCACACATTAAAGTGTGCTTCTCTTGATTTCCTTCTAACAAGGCTGGGCTTATAGTTGTAATCACTCATTCTAACTAAGTGATGGTGAAAACAGGTTGTGTACAAACAATAAGCACTCTATTCAAGTTAACAAGCACATCCACACCTCCTTGAAACTAGGAAACCATTGAATTTCATTAAACAACGAGTATCTAATGATCATTAGCCTTTCTTACAAGTATTTTCAGCTTAATCACTCATTAATGTGTGCTTCTCTTGATTTCCTTCGAACAAGGCCGGACTTATTGTTGTAATCACTCATTCTAACTAAGTGATGTTGAAAACGGGTTGTGTACAAACAATAAGCACTCTATTCATGTTAACAAGCACATCAACACCTCCTTGATAGTAGGAAACCATTGAATTTCATCAAACAACGAGTATCTAATGATCATTAGCATTTCTTACAAGTAGTTTCAGCTTAATCACTCATTAATGTGTGCTTCTCTTGATTTCCTTCATACAAGGCTGGACGTAGTGTTGTAATCACTCATTCTAACTAAGTGATGTTGAAAACAGGTTGTGTACAAACAATAAGCACTCTATTCATGTTAACAAGCACATCAACACCTCCTTGAAACTAGGAAACCATTGAATTTAATTAAATTTAATTAAACAACGAGTATCTAATGATCATTAGCATTTCTTACAAGAATTTTCAGCTTAATCACACATTAATGTGTGCTTCTCCTGATTTCCTTCTAACAAGGCTGGTCTTATTGTTGTAATCACTCATTCTGACTAAGTGATGGTGAAAACAGGTTGTGTACAAACAATAAGCACTCTATTCATGTTAACAAGCACATCCACACCACCTTGAAACTAGGAAACCATTGAATTTCATTAAACAACGAGTATCTAATGATCATTAGCATTTCTTACAAGTATTTTCAGCTTAATCACTCATTAATGTGTGCTTCTCTTGATTTCCTTCTAACAAGGCTGGACTTTTGGTTGTAATGACTCATTCTAGCTAAGTCATGTTGGAAACAGCTTGTGTACAAACAAGAAGCACTCTATTCATAAGCACATCAACACCTCCTTGAAACTAGGAAACCATTGAATTTCATTAAACAACGAGTATCGAATGATCATTAGCATTTCTTACAACTATTTTCAGCTTAATCACACATTAAAGCGTGCTTCTCGTGATTTCCTTCTATCAAGGCTTGGCTTATTGTTGTAATCACTCATTCTGATGCGGAAAACCCCAAAAAGACGTGGCTTAGGGACCCAACGCACACAATGAATCAAAGAACAACCAGGAAAGCTAAATCAGGGTTTAATAACACAAACCCGAGACCCAAAATTCGAAGGAACACGAACCTAGGGTATTCAAGATGGATATGGACGCCACACTCCAGAAGAGGAATGAATTGGGAGTGATAAGTCGGTTTGAACGCCACAAGAAGAAAACCTCTTGATAAGTTCTTTACTTCTCAAAAGAACCGAAGGAGAAACCCTTGCTTTCTATTTCACTGAAAGTTCTCTGATTTCCAAAGCTTACAAGGGGTGCCTATTTATAGGCTTAGATTGCAATCCTAAAGAGGCAAAATTCCTATTTAGGATAAATCCCTATTTTGGAGGAATTTCGGACTAATTCCAGCACATACAATGAACTCCTATTTAGGAGTGAATGCTATCACTTAGTCTGACCCATTAAGTAGTCCAATTATATTAATTAGGCCTGGGCTCTCTTTAGAACTTGAATTCGCACCATTTGAAGCTTGCTTGGCTTGAATGTCCTGAATCAGCCCATTTAGTGCTTCTTTAATCTTTTTGGCCCTAGCTCGTGTTATTGGGCCTTCTGGAATGTGTAATGGACCTCTTGCATCCATTGAAGCTCTAGCTTGTGTTATTGGGCCTTCTGGAATGGGCAATGGACTTCTTGCATCTATTGAAGCCTTCCACCCATCATCTCCATGGTTCTCATCACATTCTAACTAAGTGATGGTGAAAACAGGTCGTGTACAAACGATAAGCACTCTATTCATGTTAACAAGCACATCCACACCTCCTTGAAACTAGGAAACCATTGAATTTCATTAAACAAGGAGTATCTAATGATCATTAGCATTTCTTACAAGTATTTTCAGCTTAATCACTCATTAATGTGTGCTTCTCTTGATTTCCTTCTATCAAGGCCGGACTTATTGTTGTAATCACTCATTCTAACTATGTGATGTTGAAAACAGCTTGTGTACTAACAATAAGCACTCTATTCATGTTAACAAGCACATCAAAACCTCCTTCATACTAGGAAACCATTGAATTTCTTTAAACAACGAGTATCTAATGATCATTAGCATTTCTTACAAGAATTTTCAGCTTAATCACTCATTAATGTGTGCTTCTCTTGATTTCCTTCTAACAAGGCTGGACTTTTGGTTGTAATCACTCATTCTAGCTAAGTGCTGTTGGAAACAGCTTGTGTACAAACAATAAGCACTCTATTCGTGTTAACAAGCACATCAACACCTCCTTCAAACTAGGAAACCATTGAATTTCATTAAACAACGAGTATCGAATGATCATTAGCATTTCTTACAACTACTTTCAGCTTAATCACACATTAAAGTGTGCTTCTCTTGATTTCCTTCTAACAAGGCTGGGCTTATAGTTGTAATCACTCATTCTAACTAGGTGATGGTGAAAACAGGTTGTGTCCAAACAATAAGCACTCTATTCATGTTAACAAGCACATCCACACCTCCTTGAAACTAGGAAACCATTCAATTTCATTAAACAACGAGGATCTAATGATCACTAGCATTTCTTACAAGTATTTTCAGCTTAATCACTCATTAATGTGTGCTTCTCTTGATTTCCTTCATACAAGGCTGGACGTAGTGTTGTAATCACTCATTCTAACTAAGTGATGTTGAAAACAGGTTGTGTACAAACAATAAGCACTCTATTCATGTTAACAAGCACATCAACACCTCCTTGAAACTAGGAAACCATTGAATTTAATTAAATTTAATTAAACAACGAGTATCTAATGATCATTAGCATTTCTTACAAGAATTTTCAGCTTAATCACACATTAATGTGTGCTTCTCCTGATTTCCTTCTAACAAGGCTGGTCTTATTGTTGTAATCACTCATTCTGACTAAGTGATGGTGAAAACAGGTTGTGTACAAACAATAAGCACTCTATTCATGTTAACAAGCACATCCACACCACCTTGAAACTAGGAAACCATTGAATTTCATTAAACAACGAGTATCTAATGATCATTAGCATTTCTTACAAGTATTTTCAGCTTAATCACTCATTAATGTGTGCTTCTCTTGATTTCCTTCTAACAAGGCTGGACTTTTGGTTGTAATGACTCATTCTAGCTAAGTCATGTTGGAAACAGCTTGTGTACAAACAAGAAGCACTCTATTCATAAGCACATCAACACCTCCTTGAAACTAGGAAACCATTGAATTTCATTAAACAACGAGTATCGAATGATCATTAGCATTTCTTACAACTATTTTCAGCTTAATCACACATTAAAGCGTGCTTCTCGTGATTTCCTTCTATCAAGGCTTGGCTTATTGTTGTAATCACTCATTCTGATGCGGAAAACCCCAAAAAGACGTGGCTTAGGGACCCAACGCACACAATGAATCAAAGAACAACCAGGAAAGCTAAATCAGGGTTTAATAACACAAACCCGAGACCCAAAATTCGAAGGAACACGAACCTAGGGTATTCAAGATGGATATGGACGCCACACTCCAGAAGAGGAATGAATTGGGAGTGATAAGTCGGTTTGAACGCCACAAGAAGAAAACCTCTTGATAAGTTCTTTACTTCTCAAAAGAACCGAAGGAGAAACCCTTGCTTTCTATTTCACTGAAAGTTCTCTGATTTCCAAAGCTTACAAGGGGTGCCTATTTATAGGCTTAGATTGCAATCCTAAAGAGGCAAAATTCCTATTTAGGATAAATCCCTATTTTGGAGGAATTTCGGACTAATTCCAGCACATACAATGAACTCCTATTTAGGAGTGAATGCTATCACTTAGTCTGACCCATTAAGTAGTCCAATTATATTAATTAGGCCTGGGCTCTCTTTAGAACTTGAATTCGCACCATTTGAAGCTTGCTTGGCTTGAATGTCCTGAATCAGCCCATTTAGTGCTTCTTTAATCTTTTTGGCCCTAGCTCGTGTTATTGGGCCTTCTGGAATGTGTAATGGACCTCTTGCATCCATTGAAGCTCTAGCTTGTGTTATTGGGCCTTCTGGAATGGGCAATGGACTTCTTGCATCTATTGAAGCCTTCCACCCATCATCTCCATGGTTCTCATCACATTCTAACTAAGTGATGGTGAAAACAGGTCGTGTACAAACGATAAGCACTCTATTCATGTTAACAAGCACATCCACACCTCCTTGAAACTAGGAAACCATTGAATTTCATTAAACAAGGAGTATCTAATGATCATTAGCATTTCTTACAAGTATTTTCAGCTTAATCACTCATTAATGTGTGCTTCTCTTGATTTCCTTCTATCAAGGCCGGACTTATTGTTGTAATCACTCATTCTAACTATGTGATGTTGAAAACAGCTTGTGTACTAACAATAAGCACTCTATTCATGTTAACAAGCACATCAAAACCTCCTTCATACTAGGAAACCATTGAATTTCTTTAAACAACGAGTATCTAATGATCATTAGCATTTCTTACAAGAATTTTCAGCTTAATCACTCATTAATGTGTGCTTCTCTTGATTTCCTTCTAACAAGGCTGGACTTTTGGTTGTAATCACTCATTCTAGCTAAGTGCTGTTGGAAACAGCTTGTGTACAAACAATAAGCACTCTATTCGTGTTAACAAGCACATCAACACCTCCTTCAAACTAGGAAACCATTGAATTTCATTAAACAACGAGTATCGAATGATCATTAGCATTTCTTACAACTACTTTCAGCTTAATCACACATTAAAGTGTGCTTCTCTTGATTTCCTTCTAACAAGGCTGGGCTTATAGTTGTAATCACTCATTCTAACTAGGTGATGGTGAAAACAGGTTGTGTCCAAACAATAAGCACTCTATTCATGTTAACAAGCACATCCACACCTCCTTGAAACTAGGAAACCATTCAATTTCATTAAACAACGAGGATCTAATGATCACTAGCATTTCTTACAAGTATTTTCAGCTTAATCACTCATTAATGTGTGCTTCTCTTGATTTCCTTCTAACAAGGCTGGACTTATTGTTGTAATCGCTCATTCTAAATAGGTGATGGTGAAAACAGGTTGTGTACAAACAATAAGCACTCTATTCAAGTTAACAAGCACATCCACACCTCCTTGAAACTAGGAAACCATTGAATTTCATTAAACAACGAGTATCTAATGATCATTAGCATTTCTTACAAGTATTTTCAGCTTAATCACTCATTAATGTGTGCTTCTCTTCATTTCCTTCTAACAAGGCTGGACTTTTGGTTGTAATCACTCATTCTAGCTAAGTGATGTTGGAAACAGCTTGTGTACAAACAATAAGCACTCTATTCATGTTAAGAAGCACATCTACACCTCCTTGAAACTAGGAAACCATTGAATTTCATTAAACAACGAGTATCGAATGATCATTAGCATTTCCTACAACTATTTTCAGCTTAATCACACATTAAAGTGCGCTTCTCGTGATTTCCTTCTATCAAGGCTGGGCTTATTGTTGTAATCACTCATTCTAACTAAGTGATGGTGAAAACAGGTTGTGTACAAACAATAAGCACTCTATTCATGTTAACAAGCACATCCACACCTCCTTGAAAGTAGGAAACCATTGAATTTCATTAAACAACGAGTATCTAATGATCATTAGCATTTCTTACAACTACTTTCAGCTTAATCACACATTAAAGTGTGCTTCTCTTGATTTCCTTCTAACAAGGCTGGGCTTATAGTTGTAATCACTCATTCTAACCAAGTGATGGTGAAAACAGGTTGTGTACAACAATTAGCACTCTATTCATTTTAACAAGCACATCAACACCTCCTTCATACTAGGAAACCATTGAATTTCTTTAAACAACGAGTATCTAATGATCATTAGCATTTCTTAGAAGAATTTTCAGCTTAATCACTCATTAATGTGTGCTTCTCTTGAATTCCTTCTAACAAGGCTGGACTTATTGTTGTAATCACTCATTCTAACTAAGTGATGGTGAACACAGGTTGTGTACAAACAATAAGCACTCTATTCATATTAACAAGCACATCCACACCTCCTTGAAACTAGGAAACCATTGAATTTCATTCAACAACGAGTATCTAATGATCATTAGCATTTCTCACAAGTATTTGCAGGCTTAATGACTCATTAATGTGTGCTTCTCTTGATTTCCTTCTATCAAGGCTGGACTTATTGTTGTAATCACTCATTCTAACTATGTGATGTTGAAAACAGCTTGTGTACTAACAATAAGCAGTCTATTCATGTTAAGAAGCACATCAACACCTCCTTCATACTAGGAAGCCATTGAATTTCTTTAAACAACGAGTATCTAATGATCATTAGCATTTCTTACAAGTATTTTCAGCTTAATCACTCATTAATGTGTGCTTCTCTTGATTTCCTTCTAACAAGGCTGGACTTATTGTTGTAATCACTCATTCTAACTAGTGATGTTGAAAACAGGTTGTGTAAAACAATAAGCACTCTATTCATGTTAACAAGCACATCAACACCTCCTCAGGAAACCATTGAATTTCATTAAACAACGAGTATCTAATGATCATTAGCATTTCTTACAAGTATTTTCAGCTTAATCACTCATTAATGTGTGCTTCTCTTGATTTCCTTCATGCAAGGCTGGACTTATTGTTGTAATCAGTCATTCTAACTAAGTGATGTTGAAAACAGGTTGTGTACAAACAATAAGCACTCTATTCATGTTAACAAGCACATCCACACCTCCTTGAAACTAGGAAACCATTGAATTTATTAAACAACGAGTATCTAATGATCATTAGCATTTCTTACAAGTATTTTCAGCTTAATCACTCATTAGTGTGTGCTTCTCTTGATTTCCTTCTAACAAGGCTGGACTTTTGGTTGTAATCAGTCATTCTAACTAAGTGATGTTGGAAACAGCTTGTGTACAAGCAATAAGCACCCTATTCATGTTAACAAGCACATCAACACCTCCTTGAAACTAGGAAACCATTGAATCTAATTAAACAACGAGTATCTAATGATCATTAGCATTTCTTACAAGTTTTTTCAGCTTAATCACCCATTAATGTGTGCTTCTCTTGATTTCCTTCTAACAAGGCTGGACTTTGGGTTGTAATCACTCATTCTAACTAAGTGATGTTGAAAACAGCTGTGTACAAACAATAAGCACTCTATTCATGTTAACAAGCACATCAACACCTCCATGAAACTAGGACACCATTGAATTTCATTAAACAACGAGTATCGAATGATCATTAGCATTTTCTTACAACTATTTTCAGCTTAATCACACATTAAAGGTGNTTTAATCACTCATTCTAACTAAGTGATGTTGAAAACAGCTTGTGTACAAACAATAAAGCACTCTATTCATGTTAACAAGCAATCAACACCTCCTTGAAACTAGGAAACCATTGAATTTCATGAAACAACGAGTATTAATGATCATTAGCATTTCTTACAAGTATTTTCAGCTTAATCACTCATTAAAGTGTGCTTCTCTTGATTTCCTTCTAAGAAGGCTGGACTTTTTGGTGTAATCACTCATTCTAACTAAGTCATGTTGAAAATAGCTTGTGTACAAACAATTAGCGCCGTCTTCAAGTTAACAAGCACATCAACACTTCCTTGGAATAAAGAAACCACTCAATTTCATTAAAGAACGAGTATCTAATGATCATTAGCATTTCTTACAAGTATTTTTCAGCTTAATCACTCAGTAATGTGTGCTTCTCTTGATTTCCGTCATACAAGGCTGGACTTATTGTTGGAATCACTCATTCTAACTAAGTGATGTTGAAAACAGGTTTTGTACAAACAATAAGCACTCTATTCATGTTAACAAGCACATCAACGCCTCCTTGAAACTAGGAAACCATTGAATTTCATTAAACAACGAGTATCTAATGATCATTAGCATTTCTTACAAGTATTTTCAGCTTAATCACTCATTAATGTGTGCTTCTCTTGATTTCCTTCTAACAAGGCTGGACTTATTGTTGTAATCACTCATTCTAACTAAGTGATGTTGAAAACAGGTTTTGTACAAACAATAAGGACTCTATTCATGTTGACAAGCACATCAACACCTCCTTGAAACTAGGAAACCATTGAATTTCATTAAGCAACAAGTATCTAATGATCATTAGCGTTTCTTACAAGTATTTTCAGCTTAATGACGCATTAATGTGTGCTTCTCTTCATTTCCTTCATACAAGGCTGGGCTTATTCTTGTAATCACTCATTCTAACTAAGTGATGCTGAAAACAGGTTTTGTACAAACAATAAGTACACTATTCCTGTTAACAAGCACATCAACACCTCCTTGAAACTAGGAAACCATTGAATTTCATTAAACAACGAGTATCTAATGATTATTAGCATTTCTTACAATTATTTTCAGCTTAATCACTCATTAATGTGTGCTTCTCTTGATTTCCTTCTAACAAGGCTGGACTTATTGTTGTAATCATCATTCTAACTGAGTGATGTTGAAAACAGGTTGTGTACAAACAATAAGCACTCTATACATGTTGACAAGCACATCAACACCTCCTTGAAACTAGGAAACCATTGAATTTCATTAAACAATGAGTATCTAATGATCATTAGCATTTCTTACAAGTATTTTCAGCTTAATCACTCATTAATGTGTGCTTCTCTTGATTTCCTTCAAACAAGGCTGGACTTTTTGGTGTAATCACTCATTCTAACTATGTGATGTTGAAGATAGCTTGTGTACAAACAATAAGCGCCCTATTCAAGTTAACAAGCACATCAACACCTCCTTGGAATAAAGAAACCATTGAATTTCATTAAATAACGACTATCTAATGATCATTAGGATTTCTTACAAGTATTTTCAGCTTAATCACCCATTAATGTGTGCTTCTCTTGATTTCCTTCTAACAAGGCTCGACATATTGTTGTAATCACTCATTCTAACTAAGTGATGTTGAAAACAGTTTTTGTACAAACAATAAGCACTCTATTCGTGTTGACAAGCACATCAACACCTCCTTGAAACTAGGAAACTGTTGAATTTCATTAAACAGCGAGTATCTAATGATCATTAGCATTTCTTAGAAGTATTTTCAGCTTAATCACTCATTAATGTGTGCTTCTCTTGATTTCCTTCATACAAGGCTGGACTTATTGTTGAAATCACTCATTCTAACTAAGTGATGTTGAAAACAGGTTTTGTACAAACAATAAGCACTCTATTCATGTTAACAAGCACATCAACAGCTCCTCGAAACTTGGAAACGAATGAATTTCTTTAAACAACGAGTATCTAATGATCATTAGCATTTCTTACAAGTATTTCCAGCTTAATCACTCATTAATGTGTGCTTCTCTTGATTTCCTTCTAACAAGGCTGGACTTATTGTTGTCATCACTCATTCTAACTAAGTGATGTTGAAAACAGGTTGTGTACAAACAATAAGCACTCTATTCATGTTAACAAGCACATCAACACCTCCTTGAAACTAGGAAACGATTGAATTTCATTAAACAACGAGTATCTAATGATCATTAGCATTTCATACAAGTATTTTGAGCTTAGTCACTCAGTAAAGTGTGCTTCTCTTGATTTCCTTCAAACAAGGCTGGACTTTTTGGTGTAATCATTCATTCTAACTAAGTGATGTTGAAAATAGCTTGTGTACAAACAATAAGCGCCCTATTCAAGTTAACAAGCACATCAACAATTCCTTGGAATAAAGAAACCATTTGATTTCATTAAACAACGAATATCTAATGATCATTAGCATTTCTTACAAGTATTTTCAGCTTAATCACTCATTAATGTGTGCTTCTCTTCGTTTCCTTCTAACAAGGCTGGACTTATTGTTGTAATCACTCATTCTAACTAAGTGATGTTGAACAGAGGTTGTGTACAAACAATAAGCTTAATCAATCATTAATGTGTGCTTCTCTTGATTTCCTTCATATAAGGCTGGACTTATTGTTGTAATTACTCATTCTAACTTAGTGATGTTGAAAACAACTTGTGTACAAACAATAAGCACTCTATTCATGTTAACAAGCACATCAACACCTCCTTGAAACTAGGTAACCATTGAATTTCATTAAACAATGAGTATCTAATGATCATTAGCATTTCTTACAAGTATTTTCAGCTTAATCACTCACTAATGTGTGCTTCTCTTGATTTCCTCCTAACAAGGCTGGACTTTTTGGTGTAATCACTCATTCTAACTTAATGATGTTGAAAATAGCTTGTGTACAAACAATAAGGACCCTATTCATGTTAACAAGCACATCAACACTTCCTTGGAATAAGGAAACCATTCAATTTCATTAAACAACAAGTATCTAATGATCATTAGCATTTCTTACAAGTATTTTCAGCTTAGTCACTCATTAATGTGTGCTTCTCTTGATTTCCTCCATACAAGGCTGGACTTATTGTTGTAATTACTCATTCTAACTAAGTGATGTTGAAAACAGGTTGTGTACAAACAATAAGCACTCTATTCATGTTAACAAGCACATCAACACCTCCTCGAAAATAGGAAACCAATGAATTTCTTTAAACAACGAGTATCTAATGATCATTAGCATTTTTTACAAGTATTTTCAGCTTAATCACTCATTAATGTGTGCTTCTCTTGATTTCCTTCTAACAAGGCTGGACTTTTTGGTGTAATCACTCATTCTAACTTAATGATGTTCAAAATAGCTTGTGTACAAACAATAAGGACCCTATTCAAGTTAACAAGCACATCAACATTTCCTTGGAATAAAGAAACCATTCAATTTCATTAAACAACGAGTATCTAATGATGATTAGCATTTCTTACAAGTATTTTCGGCTTAGTCACTCAATAATGTGTGCTTCTCTTCATTTCCTTCATACAAGGCTGGACTTATTGTTGTAATCACTCATTCTAACTAACTGATGTTGAAAACAGGTTTCGTACAAACAATAAGCTCTCTATTCATGATAACAAGCACATCAACACCTCCTTCAAACTAGGAAACCATTGAATTTCATTAAACAATGAGTATCTAATGATCATTAGCATTTCATACTAGTATTTTCAGCTTAATCACTCATTAATGTGTGCTTCTCTTGATTTCCATCAAACAAGACTAGACTTATTGTTGTAATCACTCATTCTAACTAAGTGATGTTGAAAACAGCTTGTGTACAAACAATAGGCACTCTATTCATGTTAACAAGCACATCAACACCTGCTTGAAACTAGGAAACCATTGAATTTCATTAAACAACGAGTGTCTAATGATCATTAGCATTTCCTACAAGTATTTTCAGCTTAATCACTCATTAATGTGTGCTTCTCTTGATTTCCTTCTAAAAAGGCTGATCTTTTTGTTGTAATCACTCATTCTAACTAAGTGATGTTGAAAACAGCTTGTGTACAAACAATAAGCACTCTATTCTTGTTAACGAGCACATCAACACCTCCTTGAAACTAGGAAACCGTTGAATTTCATTAAACAACGAGTGTCTAATGATCATTAGCATTTCTTACAAGTATTTTGAGCTTAGTCACTCATTAATGTGTGCTTCTCATGATTTCCTTCATACAAGGCTGGACTTATTGTTGTGATCACTCATTCTAACTAAGTGATGTTGAAAACAGGTTTCGTACAAACAATAAGCTCTCTATTCATGTTAACAAGCACATCAACACCTCCTTGAAACTAGGAAACCATTGAATTTCATTAAACAACGAGTGTCTAATGATCATTAGCATTTCCTACAAGTATTTTCAGCTTAATCTCCCATTAATGTGTGCTTCTCTTGATTTCCTTCTAACAAGGCTGGTCTTTTTCTTGTAATCACTCATTCTAACTAAGTGATGTTGAAAACAGCTTGTGTACAAACAATAAGCACTCTATTCTTGTTAACAAGCACATCAACACCTCCTTGAAACTAGGAAAGCATTGAATTTCATTAAACAACGAGTATCTAATGATCATTAGCATTTCTTACAAGTATTTTCAGCTTAATCACTCATTAATGTGTGCTTCACTTGATTTCCTTCTAACAAGGCTGGACTTATTGTTGTAATCAATCATTCTAACTAGGTGATGTTGAAAACAGGTTGTGTACAATCAATAAGCACTCTATTCATGTTAACAAGCACATCAACACCTCCTTGAAACTAGGAAACCATTGAATTTCATTAAACAACGAGTATCTAATGATCATTAGCATTTCTTACAAGTATTTTCAGCTTAATGATGTTGAAAATAGCTTGTGTACAAACAATACGCGCCCTATTCAAGTTAACCAGCACATCAACACTTCCTTGGAATTAATAAACCATTCAAATTCTTAAACAACCAGTATCTAATGATCATTAGCATTTCTTACAAGTATTTTCATCTGAATCACTCATTAATGTGCGCTTCTCTTGATTTCCTTCTAACAAGGCTGGCCTTTTTGTTGTAACCAGTCATTGTCGCTAAATCATGTTGAAACTAGCTTGTGAACAAACAATAAGCACTCTATTCGTGTTAACAAGCACATCAACACCTCCTTAGAACAAGGAAACCATTGAATTTCATTAAACAACGAGTGTCTAATGATCATTAGCATTTCTTACAAGTATTTTCAGCTTAATCACTCATTAATGTGTGCTTCTCTTGATTTCCTTCTAACAAGGCTGGGCTTATTGTTGTAATCACTCATTCTAACTAAGTGATGTTGAAAACAGGTTGTGTACAAACAATAAGCACTCTATTCATGTTAACAAGCACATCAACACCTCCTTGAAACTAGGAATCCACTGAGTTTCATTAAACAACGAGTATCTAATGATCATTAGCATTTCTTACAAGTATTTTCAGCTTAATCACTCATTAATGTCTGCTTCTCTTGATTTCCTTCATACAAGGCTGGACTTATTGGTGTAATCAATCATTCTAACTAAGTGATGTTGAAAACAGGTAGTGTACAAACAAGAAGCACTCTATTCATGTTAACAAGCACATCAACACCTCCTTGAAACTAGCAAACCATTGAATTTCGTTAAAGAACGAGTATCTAATGATCATTAGCATTTCGTACAAGTATTTTCAGCTTAATCACTCATTAATGTGTGCTTCTCTTGATTTCCTTCATACAAGGCCGGGCTTATTGGTGTAATCACTCATTCTAACTAAGTGATATTGAAAACAGGTTGTGTACAAAGAATAAGCACTCTATTCATGTTAACAGGCACATCAACACCTCCTTGAAACTAGGAAACCATTGAATTTCATTAAACAACGAGTATCTAAAGATCATTAGCATTTCTTACAAGTATGTTCAGCTTAATCAGTCATTAAAGTGCGCTTCCCCTGATTTCCTTCTAACAAGGCTGGACTTATAGTTGTAATCACTCATTCTAACTAAGTGATGTTGAAAACAGGTTGTGTACAAACAATGAGCACTCTATTCATGTTAACAAGCACATCAACACCTCCTTGAAACTAGGAAACGATTGAATTTCATTAAAGAACGAGTATCTAATGATCATTAGCATTTCTTACAAGTATTTTCGGCTTAATCACTCATTAATGTGTGCTTCTCTTGATTTGCTTCTGACAAGGCTGGACTTTTTGTTGTAATCACTCATTCTCACTAAATCATGTTGAAACTAGCTTGTGTACAAACAATAAGCACTCCATTCGTGTTAACAAGCACATCAACACCTCCTGAGAACTAGGAAACCATTGAATTTCCTTAAAGAACGAGTATATAATGATCATCAGCATTTCTTACAAGTATTTTCAGCTTAATCACTCATTAATGTGTGCTTCTCTTGATTTCCTTCTAACAAGGCTCGACTTTCTGTTGTAATCACTCATTCTCACTAAATCATGTTGAAACTAGATTGTGTACAAACAATAAGCACTCTATTCGTGTTAACAAGCACATCAACACCTCCTTAGAACTAGGAAACCATTGAATTTCCTTAATGAACGAGTATGTAATGATCATTAGCGTTTCTTACAAGTATTTTCAGCTTAATCACTCATTAATGTGTGCTTCTGTTGATTTGCTTCTGACAAGGCTGGACTTTTTGTTGTAATCACTCATTCTCACTAAATCTTGTTGAAACTAGCTTGTGTACAAACACTAAGCACTCTATTCGTGTTAACAAGCACATGAACACCTCCTTAGAACTAGGAAACCATTGAATTTCCTTAATGAACGAGTATGTAATGATCATTAGCATTTCCTACAAGTATTTTCAGCTGAATCACTATTTAATGTGTGCTTCTCTTGACTTCCTTCTAATAAGGCTGGACTTCTTGTTGGAATCACTCAATCTAACTTAATGATGTTCAAAATAGCTTGTGTACAAACAATAAGCGCCCTATTCAAGTTAACAAGCACATCAACACTTCCTTGGAATTAAGAAACCATCCAAATTCACTAAACAACGAGTATCTAACGATCATTAGCATTTCTTACAAGTATTTTCAGCTTAATCACTCATTAATGTGTGCTTCTCTTGATTTGCTTCTGACAAGGCTGGACTTTTTGTTGTAATCACTCATTCTGACTAAATCATGTTGAAACTAGCTTGTGGACAAACAATAAGCACTCTATTCGTGTTAACAAGCCCATCAACACCTAGCTAGAACTAGGAAACCATTGAATTTCCACAAAGAACGAGTATGTAATGATCAGTAGCATTTCTTACAAGTATTTTCAGCTTAATCACTCATTAATGTGTGCTTCTCTTGATTTGCTTCTGACAAGGCTCGACTTTTTGTTGTAATCACTCATTCTTACTAAATCATGTTGAAACAAGCTTGTGTACAAACAATAAGCACTCTATTCGTGTTAACAAGCACATCAACACCTCCATAGAACTAGGAAACCATTGAATTTCCTTAATGAACGAGTATGTAATGATCATTAGCATTTCTTACAACTATTTTCAGCTTAATCACTCATTAATGTGTGCTTCTCTTGATTTCCTTCTAACAAGGCTGGACATTCTATTGCAATCACTCATTCTCACTAAATCATGTTGAAACTAGCTTCTGTACAAACAATAAGCACTCTATTGGTGGTAACAAGCACATCAACACCTCCCTAGAACTAGGAAACCATTGATTTTCCGTAAAGAACAAGTATGTAATGATCATTACCATTTCTTACAAATATTTTCAGCTTAATCACTCATTAATGTGTGGTTCTCTTGATTTCCTTCTAACAAGGCTGGACTTTCTGTTGTAATCACTCCTTCTCACTAAATCATGTTGAAACTAGCTTGTGTACAAACAATAAGCACTCTATTCGTGTTAACAAGCACATCAACAGCTCCGTAGAACTACGAAACCATTGAATTTCCTTAAAGAACGAGTATGTAATGATCATTAGCGTTTCTTACAAGTATTTTCAGCTTAATCACTCATTAATGTGTGCTTCTCTTGATTTCCTTCTAACAAGGCTGGACTTTTTGTTGTAATCACTCATTTTAACTTAATGATGTTCAAAATAGCTTGTGTACAAACAATAAGGGCCCTATTCAAGTGAACAAGCACATCATCACTTCCTTGGAATTAAGAAACCATTCAAATTCACTAATAAACGATTATCTAATGATCATTAGCATTTCATACAAGTATTTTCAGCTTAATCACTCATTAATGTGTGCTTCTCTTGATTTCTTTCTAAGAAGGCCGGACGTTTTGGTGTAATCACTCATTCTAACTTACTGATGTTGAAAATAGCTTATGTACAAACAATAAGCGCCCTATTCAAGCTAAGAAGCACATCAACACTTCCTTGGAATTAAGAAACCATTCAAATGCTTTAAACAACGAGTATCTAATGATCCTTAGCATTTATTACAAGTATTTTCAGCTTAATCACTCATTAATGTGTGCTTCTCTTGATTTCCTTCTAACAAGGCTGGACTATTTGGTGTAATCACTCTTTCTAACTTAATGATGTTGAAAATACCTTGTGTACAAACAATAAGTGCCCTATTCAAGTTAACAAGCACGTCAACACTTCCTCGGAATTAAAAACCATTCAAATTCTTTAAACAACGAGTATCTAATGATCCCTAGCATTTCTTACAAGTATTTTCAGCTTAATCACTTATTAATGTGTGCTTCTCTTGATTTCCTTCTAACAAGGCTGGACTTTTTGGTGTAATCACTCTTTCTAACTTAATGATGTTGAAAATAGCTTGTGTAGAAACAATAAGTGCCCTATTCAAGTTAACAAGCACATCAACACTTCCTTGAAATTAAGAAACCATTCAAATTCATTAAATAACGAGTATCTAAGAATCATTAGCATTTCTTACAATTACTTTCAGCTTAATCACTCATTAATTTGTGCTTCTCTTGATTTCCTTCTCACAAGGCCGGACTTTTTGGTGTAATCACTCATTCTAACTTAATGATGTTGAAAATACCTTGTGTACAAACAATAAGCAACCTATTCAAGTTAACAAGCACATCAACACTTCCTTGGAATTAGGAAACCATTCAAATTCTTTAAGCAACGAGTATCTAATGATCCTTGGCATTTCTTACAAGTATTTTCAGCTTAATCACTCATTAATGTGTGCTTCTCTTGATTTCCTTCTAACAAGGCTGGTCGTTTTGGTGTAATCACTCATTCTAACTTAATGATGTTGAAAATAGCTGGTGTACAAACAATAAGCACCCTATTGAAGTTAACAAGCACATCAACACTTCCTTGGAATTAAGAAACCATTCAAATTCATTAAACAAGGAGTATGTAATGATCATTAGCATTTCTTACAAGTATTTTCAGCTTAATCACTCATTAATGTGTGCTTCCCTTCATTTCTTCTAACACGGCTGGACTTTCTGTTGTAGTCACTCATTCTCACTAACTCATGTTGAAACTAGCTTGTGTACAAACAATAAGCACTCTATTCGTGTTAACAAGCACATCAACACCGCCCTAGAAATAGGAAACCATTGAATTTCCTTAAAGAACGTGTATGTAATGATCATTAGGATTTCTTACTGGTATTTTCAACTTAATCACTCATTAATGTGTGCTTCTCTTGATTTCCTTCTAACATGTTTGGACTTTTTGTTGTAATCACTCATTCTCACTAAATCATATTGAGACTAGCTTCTGTACATGCAATAAGCACTCTATTCGTGTTAACAAGCACATCGACACCTCCTTAGAACTAGGAAACCATTGAATTTCATTAAAGAACGAGTATGTAATGATCATTAGCATTTTTTACAAGTATTTTCAGCTTAATCACACATTAATGTGTGCTTCTCTTGATTTCCTTCTAACAAGGCTGGACTTTTTGTTGGAATCACTCATTCTAACTTAATGATGTTCAAAATAGCTTGTGTACAAACAATAAGCGCCCTATTCAAGTCAACAAGCACATCAACACTTCCTTGGAATTAAGAAACAATTAAAATTCATTAAACAACGAGTATCTAATGAGCATTAGCATTTCTTACAAGTATTTTCAGCTTAATCACTCATTAAGGTGTGCTTCTCTTGATTTGCTTCTAACAAGGCTTGACTTTTTGTTGTAATCACTGATTCTCACTAAATCATGTAGAAACTAGCTTCTGTACAAACAATAAGCACTCTATTCGTGTTAACAAGCACATCAACACCTCCCTAGAACTAGGAAACCATTGAATTTACTTAAATAATGAGTATCTAATGATCATTAGCATTTCTTACAACTATTTTCAGCTTAGTCACAAATTAATGTCTGCTTCTCTCGATTTCCTTCTAGCAAGGCTGGACTTTTTGTTGGAATCACTCAATCTAATGTAATGGTGTTCAAAATAGCTTGTGTACAAACAATAAGCGCCCTAGTCAAGTTAACAAGCACATCAACACTTCCTTGGAATTAGGAAACCATTCAAATTCATTAAAGAACGAGTATGTAATGATCATTAGCATTTCTTACAAGTATTTTCAGCTTAATCAGTCATTAATGTGTGCTTCTCTTGATTTGCTTCTGACAAGGCTGGACTTTTTGTTGTAATCACTCATTATCGCTAAATCATGTTGAAACTAGCTTGTGTACAAACAATAAGCACTCTATTCATGTTAACAAGCACATCAACACCTCCTTAGAACTAGGAAGCCATTGAATTTCCTTAATGAACGAGTATGTAATGATCATTAGCATTTCTTACAAGTATTTTCAGCTTAGTCACTCATTAATGTGTGCTTCTCTTGATTTGCTTCTGACAAGGCTGGACTTTTCGTTGTAATCACTCATTCTCACTAAATCATGTTGAAACTAGCTTGTGTACAAACAATAAGCACTCTATTCGTGTTAACAAGCACATCAACAGCTCCTTAGAAATAGGAAACCATTGAATTTCCTTAAAGAACGAGTATGTAACGATCATTAGCATTTCTTACAAGTATTTTCAGCTTAATCACTCATTAATGTGTGCTTCTCTTGATTTGCTTCTAACAAGCCTGGAACTTTTGTTGTAATCACTTATTCTCCCTAAATCATGTTGAAACTAGCTTATGTACAAACTATAAGCACTCTATTCGTGTTAACAAGCACATCAACACCTCCTTAGAACTAGGAAACCAATGAATTTCCTGAAAGAACGAGTATGTAAGGATCATTAGCATTTCTTACAAGTATTTTCAGCTTAATCACTCATTAATGTGTGCTTCTCTTGATTTCCTTCTAACAAGGCTGGACTTTTTGCTGTAATCACTCATTTTAACTTAATGATATTCAAAATAGCTTGGGTAGAAACAATAAGGGCCCTATTCAAGTTAACAAGGACATCAACACTTCCTTGGAATCAAGAAACCATTCAAATTCATTAATAAACGAGTATCTAATGATCATTAGCATTTCATACAAGTATTTTCAGCTTAATCACTCATTAATGTGTGCTTCTCTTGATTTGCTTCTAACAAGGCTTGACTTTTTGATGAGAACCGTAGACATGAAGGGTGGAAGGCTTCAAAGGAAGCAAAAAGTCCATTGCACATTTCAGAAGGCCCAATAACACGAGTTAGAGCTCCAATTGATCCAAGAGGTCCATTCAACATTCCGAAGGCCCAATAACACGAGTTAGAGCTTCAATGGATGCAAGAGGTCCATTGCACATTCCAAAAGGCCCAATAACACGAGCTAGGGCCAAAAAGATTAAAGAAGCACTAAATGGGCTGATTCAAGACGCTCAGGCCAACCCAGCTTCAAATGGTGCGAATTTAAACTTAGAAGAGAGTCCAGGCCTTATTAATATCATTAGAGTAATTAAAATATTAGGACTAATAATAGTAGTCACTCCAAATTAGGAGTTTATTTTCCATATAAGAATTTGTACCTAGATAGGAATTCCTCCTAAACAAGGAATTGTCCTAAATACGAATTTTGCCTCTTTAGGAATGCTATCTAAGCCTATAAATAGGCACCCCTTGTAAGCTTTGCAGATCAGACAATCAAGAAATCATACAACTTTGAGTGAAATAAACAGCAAGGGTTTTTCTCCCTCAGTTCTTTTAAGAACTAAAGAACTTATCAAGAGGTTATCCTTCTTGTGGCGTTCAAATCGACTTATCACTCCCAATCCCTTTCTTTTCTGGAGTGTGGCGTCCATATCCTTCTTGAATACCCTAAGTTTGTGTTCCTTCGAATATTGGGTCTAGGGTTTGTGTTATTAACTCTGATTTAGCTTTCCTGGTTGTTCTTTGATTCATTGTGTGCGTTGGGTCCCTAAGCCACGTCTTTTTGGGGTTTTCCGCATCACTTTTTGTTGTAATCAATCATTCTCACTAAATCATGTTGAAACTAGCTTTTGTACAAACAATAGGCACTCTATTCGTGTTAACAAGCACATCAACACCACCCTAGAATTAGGAAACCATTGAATTTCCTTAAAGAACGAGTATCTAATGCACATTAGCATTTCTTACGAGTATTTTCAGCTTAATCACTCATTAATGTGTGCTTCTCTTGATATCCTTCTAACAAGGCTGGACTTTTTGTTGTAATCACTCATTCTAACTTAGTGATGTTGAAAACAGCTTGTGTACAAACAATAAGCCCTCTATTCATGTTAACAAGCACATCAACAACTCCTTGAAACTAAGAAACCATTGAATTTCATTAAACAACAAGTATCTAATGATCATTAGCATTTCTTACAAGTATTTTCAGCTTAATCACTCATTCATGTGTGCTTCTCTTGATTTGCTTCTAACAAGGCTGGACTTATTGTTGTAATCACTCATTCTAACTAAGTGATGTTGAAAACAGCTTGTCTACAATAAGCACTCTATTCATGTTAACAAGCACATCAACACCTTCTTGAAACTAGGAAACCATTGAATTTCATTAAACAACGAGTATCTAATGATCATTAGCATTTCTTACAAGTATTTTCAGCTTAATCACTCATTATTGTCTGCTTCTCTTGATTTCCTTCTAACAAGGCTGGACTTATTATTGTAATCACTCATTCTAACTAAGTGATTGAAAACAGCTTGTGTACAAACAATAAGCACTCTATTCATGTTAACAAGCACATCAACACCCTCTTGAAACTAGGAAACCATTTAATTTCATTAAACAATGAGTATCTAATGATCATTAGCATTTCTTACAAGTATTTTCAGCTTAATCACTCTTTAATGTGTGCTTCTCTTGATTTCCATCTAACAAGGCTGGGCTTATTGTTGTAATCACTCATTCTAACTAAGTGATGTTGAAAACAAGTTGTGTTGGAAACACTCAATCTAACTTAATGATGTTCAAAATAGCTTGTGTACAAACAATAAGCGCCGTATTCAAGTTAACAAGCACATCAACACATCCTTGGAATTAAGAAACCATTCAAATTCATTAAACAACGTGTATCTAATGATCATTAGCATTTCTTACAAGTATTTTCAGCTTAATCCCTCATTAATGTGTGCTTCTCTTGATTTGCTTCTAACAAGGCTTAACTTTTTCTTGTAATCAATCATTCTCACTAAATCATGTTGAAACTAGCTTGTGTACAAACAATAAGCACTCTATTCGTGTTAACAAGCACATCAACACCTCCCTAGAACTAGGAAACCATTGAATTTCCTTAAAGAACGAGTATCTAATGCTCATTAGCATTTCTTACAAGTATTTTCAGCTTTATCACTTATTAATGTGTGCTTCTCTTGATTTCCTTCTAACAAGGCTGGAATTTTTGTTGTAATCACTCATTCTAACTTAGTGATGTTGAAAAGAGCTTGTGTACAAACAATAAGCCCTCTATTCATGTTAACAAGCACATCAACACTTCCTTGGATATAAGAAACCATTCAAATTCATTAAACAATGAGTATCTAATGATCATTAGCATTTCTTAGAAGTATTTTCAGCTTAATCACACCTTAATGTTTGCTTCTCTGGATTTCCTTCTAACAAGGCTGGGCTTCTTGTTGTTATCACTCATTCTAACTAAGTGAAGTAGAAAACAGCTTGTGTACAAACAATTAGCACTCTATTCATGTTAACAAGCACATCAACACTTCCTTGGAATTAAGAAACCATTCAAATTTATTAAATAACGAGTATCTAATGATCATTAGTATTTCTTACAAGTATTTTCAGCTTAATCACTCTTTAATGTGTGCTTCTCTTGATTTCCTTCTAACAAGGCTGGACTTTTTGGTGTAATCACTCATTCTAAGTTAATGATATTGAAAATAGCTTGTGTACAAAGAATAAGCGCCCTATTCAAGTTAACAAGCACATCAACACTTCCTTGGAATTAAGCAACCATTCAAATTCTTCAAACAACGAGTATGTAATGATCATTAGCATTTCTTACAAGTATTTTCAGCTTAATCACTCATTAATGTGTTCTTCTCTTGATTTCCTTCTAACAAGGCTGGACTTTTTGGTGTAATCACTCATTCTAACTTAATGATGTTGAAAATAGCTTGTGTACAAACAATAAGCGCCCTATTCAAGTTAACAAGCACATCAACACTTCCTTGGATATAAGAAACCGTCCAAATTCATTAAACAATGAGTATCTAATGATCATTAGCTTTTCTTAGAAGTATTTTCAGCTTAATCACACCTTAATGTTTGCTTCTCTGGATTTCCTTCTAACAAGGCTGGGCTTATTGTTGTTATCACTCATTCTAACTAAGTGATGTAGAAAACACCTTGTGTACACACAATAAGCACTAAATTCATGTTAACAAGCACATCAACACTTCCTTGGAATTAAGAAACCTTTCAAATTTATTAAACAAGGAGTATCTAATGATCATTAGTCTTTCTTACAAGTATTTTCAGCTTAATCACTCATTAATGTGTGCTTCTCTTGATTTTCTTCTAACAAGGCTTGACTTTTTGGTGTAATCACTCATTCTAACTTAAAGATGTTGAAATTAGCTTGTGTACAAACAATAAGCGCCCTATTCAAGTTAACAAGCACATCAACATTTCCTTGGAATTAAGAAACCATTCAAATTCATTAAACAACGAGTATCTAATGATCATTAGCATTTCTTAGAAGTATTTTCAGCTTCATCACTCATTAATGTGTGCTTCTCTTGATTTCCTTCTAACAAGGCTGGACTTATTGTTGTAATCACTCATTCTAACTAAGTGGTGTAGAAAACAGCTTGTGTACAAACAATAAGCACTCTATCCATGTTAACAAGCACATCAACACTTCCTTGGAATTAAGAAACCATTCAAATTTATTAAACAACGAGTATGTAATGATCATTAGTATTTCTTACAACTATTTTCAGCATAATCACTCATTAATGCGTGCTTCTCTTGATTTCCCTCTAACAAGGCTTGACTTTTTGGTGTAATCACTCAATCTAAGTTAATGATGTTGAAAATAGCTTGTGTACAAAGAATAAGCGCCCTATTCAAGTGAACAAGCACATCAACACTTTCTTAGAATTAAGAAACCATTCAAATTCTTTAAACAACGAGTATCTAATGATCATTAGCATTTCTTACAAGTATTTTCAGCTTAATCACTCATTAATGTGTTCTTCTCTTGATTTCCTTCTAACAAGGCTGGACTTTTTGGTGTAATCACTCATTCTAACTTAAAGATGTTGAAAATAGCTTGTGTACAAACAATAAGCGCCCTATTCAAGTTAACAAGCACATCAACATTTCCTTGGAATTAAGAAACCGTTCAAATTCATTAAACAACGAGTATCTAATGATCCTTAGCATTTCTTAGAAGTATTTTCAGCTTAATCACTCATTAATGTGTGCTTCTCTTGATTTCCTTCTAACAAGGCTGGACTTATTGTTGTAATCACTCATTCTAACAAAGTGACGTTGAAAACAGCTTGTGTACAAACAATAAGCACTCTATTCATGTTAACAAGCACATCAACACGTCCCTGAAATTGGGAAACCATTGAATTTCATTAAACAACGAGTATCTAATGATCATTAGCATTTCTTACAAGTATTTTCAGCTTAATCACTCATTCATGTGCGCTTCTCTTGATTTCCTTCGAACAAGGCTGGACGTTTTGTTGTAATCACTCATTCTAACTTAGTGATGTTGAAAACAGCTTGTGTACAAACAATAAGCCCTCTATTCATGTTAACAAGCACAACAACACCTCCTTGAAACTAGGAAACCATTGAATTTCATTAAACAACGAGTATCTAATGATCATTAGCATTTCTTACAAGTATTTTCAGCTTAATCACTCATTCATGTGCGCTTCTCTTGATTTCCTTCGAACAAGGCTGGACTTTTTGTTGTAATCACTCATTCTAACTTAGTGATGTTGAAAACAGCTTGTGTACAAACAATAAGCCCTCTATTCATGTTAACAAGCACATCAACACCTCCTCGAAACTAGGAAACCGTTGAATTTCATTAAACAATGAGTATCTAATGATCATTAGCATTTCCTACAAGTATTTTCAGCTTAATCACTCATTCATGTGTGCTTCTCTTGATTTCCTTCTAACAAGACTGGACTTATTGTTGTAATCACTCATTCTAACTAAGTGATGTTGAAAACAGCTTGTGTACAAACAATAAGCCCTCTATTCATGTTAACAAGCACATCAACACCTCCTTGAAACTAGGAAACCATTGAATTTCATTAAACAACGAGTATCTAATGATCATTAGCATTTCTTACAAGTATTTTCAGCTTAACCACTCATTCATGTGTGCTTTTCTTGATTTCCTTCTAACAAGGCTGGACTTATTGTTGTAATCACTCATTCTAACAAAGTGACGTTGAAAACAGCTTGTGTACAAACAATAAGCACTCTATTCATGTTAACAAGCACATCAACACGTCCCTGAAATTGGGAAACCATTGAATTTCATTAAACAACGAGTATCTAATGATCATTAGCATTTCTTACAAGTATTTTCAGCTTAATCACTCATTATTGTGTGCTTCTCTTGATTTCCTTCTAACAAGGCTGGAGTTATTATTGTAATCACTCATTCTAACTAAGTGATGTTGAAAACTGCTTGTGTACAAACAATAAGCACTCTATTCATGTTAACAAGCACATCAACACCTTCTTGAAACTAGGAAACCATTGAATTTCATTAAACAACGAGTATCTAATGATCATTAGCATTTCTTACAAGTATTTTCAGCTTAATCACTCTTTAATGTGTGCTTCTCTTGATTTCCTTCTAACAAGGCTGGCCTTATTGTTGTAATCACTCATTCTAACTAAGTGATGTTGAAAACAGGTTGTGTTGGAAACACTCAATCTATCTTAATGATGTTCACAATAGCTTGTGTACAAACAATAAGCGCCCTATTGAAGTTAACAAGCACATCAACACATCTTTGGAATTAAGAAACCATTCAAATTCATTAAATAACGAGTATCTAATGATCATTAGCATTTCTTACAAATATTTTCAGCTTAATCACTCATTAATGTGTGCTTCTCTTGATTTGCTTCTGACAAGGCTGGACTTTTTGTTGTAATCACTCATTCTCACTAAATCATGTTGAAACTAGCTTGTGTACAAGCAATAAGCACTCTATTCGTGTTAACAAGCACATCAACACCTCCTTAGAACAAGGAAACCATTGAATTTCCTTAAAGAATGAGTATGTAATGGCCATTAGCATTTCTTACAAGTATTTTCAGCTTAATCACTCATTAATGTGTGCTTCTCTTGATTTCCTTCTAACAAGGCTCGACTTATTGTTGTAATCACTCATTCTAACTAGGTGATGTTGAAAACAGGTTTTGTACAAACAATAAGCACTCTATTCATGTTAACAAGCACATCAACACCTCCTTGAAACTAGGAAACCATTGAATTTCATTAAACAATGAGTATCTAATGATCATTAGCATTTCTTACAAATATTTTCAGCTTAATCGCTCATTAATGTGTGCTTCTCTTGATTTGCTTCTGACAAGGCTGGACTTTTTGTTGTAATCACTCATTCTCACTAAATCATGTTGAAACTAGCTTGTGTACAAGCAATAAGCACTCTATTCGTGTTTACAAGCACAGCAACACCTCCTTAGAAGAAGGAAACCATTGAATTTCCTTAATGAACGAGTATGTAATGATCATTAGGATTTCTTACAAGTATTTTCAGCTTAATCACTCATTAATGTGTGCTTCTCTTGATTTCCTTCAAACAAGGCTGGACTTATTGTTGTAATCACTCATTCTAACTAAGTGATGTTGAAAACAGGTTTTGTACAAACAATAAGCACTCTATTCATGTTAACAAGCACATCAACACCTCGTTGAAACTAGGAAACCATTGAATTTCATTAAACAACGAGTATCTAATGATCATTAGCATTTCTTAGAAGTATTTTCAGCTTAATCACTCATTAATGTGTGCTTCTCTTGATTTCCTTCTAACAAGGCCGGACTTATAGTTGTAATTACTCATTCTCACAAAATCATATTGAGACTAGCTTGTGTACATGCAATAAGCACTCTATTCGTGTTAACAAGCACATCGACACCTCCTTAGAACTAGGAAACCATTGAATTTCCGTAAAGAACGAGTATGTAATGATCGTTAGCATTTCTTACAAGTATTTTCAGCTTAATCACTCATTCTCACTAAATCATGTTGAAACAAGCTTGTGTACAAACAATAAGCACTCTATTCGTGTTAACAAGCACATCAATAGCTCCTTAGAACTAGGAAACTATTGAATTTCCATAAAGAACGAGTATGAAATGATCATTAGCGTTTCTTACAAGTATTTTCAGCTTAATCACTGGTTAATATGTGCTTCTCTTGATTTACTTGTAACAAGGCTGGTCTTTTTGTTGTAATCACTCATTTTAACTTAATGATGTTCAAAATAGCTTGTGTACAAACAATAAGGGCCCTATTCAAGTTAACAAGCACATCAACACCTCCTTGGAATTAAGAAACCATTCAAATTCATTAATAAACGAGTATCTAATGATCATTAGCATTTCATACAAGTATTTTCAGCTTAATCACTCATTAATGTGTGCTTCTATTGATTTGCTTCTAACAAGGCTTGACTTTTTGTTGTAATCACACATTCTCACTAAATCATGTTGAAACTAGCTTGTGTACAAACAATAAGCACTCGATTCGTGTTAACAAGCACATCAACACCTCCCTAGAACTAGGAAACCATTGAATTTCCTTAAAGAACAAGTATCTAATGCTCGTTGGCATTTCTTACAAGTATTTTCAGCTTAATCACTCATTAATGTGTGCTTCTCTTGATTTCCTTCTACCAAGGCTGGACTTTTTGTTGTAATCACTCATTCTAACTTAGTGATGTTGAAAACAGCTTGTGTACAAACAATAAGCCCTCTATTCATGTTAACAAGCACATCAACACCTCCTTGAAACTAGGAAACCATTGAATTTCATTAAACAACGAGTATCTAATGATCATTAGCATTTCTTACAAGTATTTTCAACTTAATCGCTCATTAATGTGTGCTTCTCTTGATTTCCTTCTAACAAGTTTGTTCTTTTTGTTGTAATCACTCAATCTCACTAAATCATGTTGAAACTAGCTTGTGTACAAACAATAAGCACTCCATTCGTGTTAACAAGCACATCAACAATTCCCTAGATCTAGGAAACCATTGAATTTCCTTAAGGAACGAGTATGTAATGATGATTAGCATTTCTTACAAGTATTTTCAGCTTAATCACTCATTAATGTGTGCTTCTCTTGATTTCCTTCTAACAAGGCTGGACTTTTTGTTGTAATCACTCATTCTCACAAAAATCATGTTGAAACTAGCTTGTGTACAAACAATAAGCACTCTATTCTTGTTTACAAGCACATCAACACCTCCCTAGAACTAGGAAACCATTGAATTTCCTTAATGAATGAGTATGTAATGATCATTAGCATTTCTTAGAAGTATTTTCAGCTTAATCACTCATTAATGTGTGCTTCTCTTGATTTCCTTCTAAGAAGGCTGGAATTATTGTTGTAATCACTCATTCTATGTAAGTGATGTTGAAAACAGCTTGGGTACAAACAATAACCACTCTATTCATGTTAACAAGCACATCAACACCTCCTTGAAACTAGGAAACCATTGAATTTCTTTAAACAACGAGTATCTAATGATCATTGGCTTTTCTTACAAGTATTTTCAGCTTAATCACTCATTAATGTGTCCTTCTCTTGATTTCCTTCTAACAAGGCTGGTCTTTTTGGTGTAATCACTCATTCTAACTTAATGATGTTGAAAATAGGTTGTGTACAGACTTTTTGCTGTAATCACTCATTCTCACAAAAATCATGTTGAAACTAGCTTGTGTACAAACAATAAGCACTCTGTTCTTGTTTACAAGCACATCAACACCTCCCTAGAACTAGGAAACGATTGAATTTCCTTAAAGAACGAGTATGTAATGATCATTAGCATTTCTCACAAGTATTTTCAGCTTAGTCACTCATTAATGTGTGCTTCTCTTGATTTCCTTCTAACAAGGCTGGAATTATTGTTGCAATCACTCATTCTATGTAAGTGATGTTGAAAACAGCTTGGGTACAAACAATAAGCATTCTATTCATGTTAACAAGCACATCAACACCTCCTTGAAACTAGGAAACCATTGAATTTCATTAAACAACGAGTATCTAATGATCATTAGCATTTCTTACAAGTATTTTCAGCTTAATCAATCATTTATGTGTCCTTCTCTTGATTTCCTTCTAACCAGGCTGGTCTTTTTGGTGTAATCAGTCATTCTAACTTAATGATGTTGAAAATAGCTTGTGTACAAACAATAAGCGCCCTATTCAAGTTAACAGGCACATCAACACTTCCTTGGAATTAAGAAACCATTCAAATTCATTAAACAACGAGTATCTAATGATCATTAGCATTTCTTACAAGTATTTTCAGCTTAATCACTCATTAATGTGTGCTTCTCTTGATTTCCTTCTAACAAGGCTGGACTTTTTGTTGTAAGCACTCATTCTAACTTAATGATGTTCAAAATAGCTTGTGTACAAACAATAAGCGCCCTATTCAAGTTAACAAGGACATCAACACTTCCTTGGAATTAAGAAACCATTCAAATTCATTAAACAACGAGTATCTAATGATCATCAGCATTTCTTACAAGTATTTTCAGCTTAATCACTCATTAATGTGTGCTTCTCTTGATTTCCTTCTAACAAGGGTGGACTTTTTGTTGTAATCACTCATTCTCACTAAATCATGTTGAAACTAGCTTGTGTTCAAACAATAAGCACTCTATTCGTGTTAACAAGCACTTCAACACCTCCTTAGAACTAGGAAACCATTGAATTTCCTTAAGGAACGAGTATGTAATGATCATCAGCATTTCTTACAAGTATTTTCAGCTTAATCACTCATTAATGTGTGCTTCTCTAGATTTCCATCAAACAAGGCTGGACTTATTGTTGTAATCACTCATTCTAACTAAGTGATGTTGAAAACAGCTTGTGTACAAACAATAAGCACTCTATTCATTTTAACAAGCACATCAACACTTCCTTGGAATTAAGAAACCATTCAAATTCATTAAACAATGAGTATCTAATGATCTTTAGCATTTCTTACAAGTATTTTCAGCTTAATCACTCATTAATGTGTGCTTCTCTTGATGTGCTTCGAACAAGGCAGGACTTTTTGTTGTAATCACTCATTCTCACTAAATCATGTTGAAACTAGCTTGTGTGCAAAGAATAAGCACTCTGTTCGTGTTAACAAGCACATCAACACCTCCCTAGAACTAGGAAACCATTGAATTTCCTTAAAGAACGAGTATGTAATGATCATTAGCATTTCTTACAAGTATTTTCAGCTTAATCACTCATTAATGTGTGCTTCTCTTGAGTTGCTTCTAACAAGGCTGGACTTTTTGTTGTAATCACTCTTTGATGAGAACTGTAGAGATGAAGGGTGGAAGGCTTCAAAGGATGCAAAAAGTCCATTGCACATTCCAGATGGCCCAATAACACGAGTTAGAGCTTCAATTGATGCAAGAGGTCCATTGCACATTCTAGAAGGCCTAATAACACGAGCTAGGGCTTCAATGGATGCAAGAGGTCCATTGCACATTCCTGAAGGCCCAATAACACGAGCTAGGGCCAGAAAGATTAAAGAAGCACTAAATGGGCTGATTCAGGACATTCAAGCCTACCAAGCTTCAAATGGTGCGAAATCAAGTTTTCAAGATAGTCTAGGCCTAATTAATATAATTGGACTAGTTAATGGGTCAGACTAAGTGACAACATTCACTCCTAAATAGGAGTTCATTGTATGTGCTGGAATTAGTCCAAAATTCCCCCAAAATAGGGATTTATCCTAAATAGGAATTTTGCCTCTTTAGGATTGCTATCTAAGCCAATAAATAGGCACCCCCTGTAAGCTTTGGAAATCAGACAACTTTGAGTGAAATAGAAAGCAAAGGTTTTTCTCCCTCGGTTCTTTTAAGAACTAAAGAACCTATCAAGAGGTACTTCTTCTTGTGGCGTTCAAATCAACTTATCACTCCCAATTCCTTTTTCTGGAGTGTGGCATCCATAACCTTCTTAAATAGCTTGTGTACAAACAATAAGCGCCCTATTCAAGTTAACAAGCACATCAACACTTCCTTGGAATTAAGAAACCATTCAAATTCATTAAACAACGAGTATCTAATGATCATTAGCATTTCTTACAAGTATTTTCAGCTTAATCACTCATTAATGTGTGCTTCTCTTGATTTCCTTCTAACAAGGCTGGACTTTTTGTTGTAATCACTCATTCTAACGTAATGATGTTCAAAATAGCTTGTGTACAAACAATAAGCGCCTTATTCAAGTTAACAAGCACATCAACACTTCCTTGGAATTAAGAAACCATTCAAATTTATTAAACAACGAGTATCTAATGATCATTAGCATTTCTTACAAGTATTTTCAGCTGAATCACTCATTAATGTGTGCTTCTCTTGATTTCCTTCTAACAAGGCTAGACTTTCGGTTGTAATCACTCATTCTCACTAAATCATGTTGAAACTAGCTTGTGTACAAACAATAAGCACTCTATTTGTGTTAACAGGCACATCAACACCTCCCTAGAACTAGGAAACCATTGAATTTCCTTAAAGAACGAGTATGTAATGATCATTAGCATTTCTTACAAGTATTTTCAGCTTAATCACTCATTAATGTGTGCTTCTCTTGATTTCCTTCTAACAAGGCTGGACTTATTGTTGTAATCACTCATTCTCACTAAATCATGTTGAAACTAGCTTGGGTACAAACAATAAGCACTCTATTCGTGTTAACAAGCACATCAACACCTCCTTAGAACAAGGAAACCATTGAATTTCCTTAAAGAACGAGTATGTAATGATCATTAGCATTTCTTACATGTATTTTCAGCTTAATCACTCATTAATGTGGGCTTCTCTTGATTTCTTTCTAACAAGGCTGGACTTTTTGTTGTAATCACTCATTCTAACTTAATGATGTTGTAAATTGCTTGTGTACAAACAATAAGAGCCCTATTCAAGTTCACAAGCACATCAACACTTCCTTGGAATTAAGAAACCATTCAAATTCATTAAACAACTAGTATGTAATGATCATTAGCATTTCTTACAAGTATTTTCAGCTTAATCACTTATTAATGTGTGCTTCTCTTGATTCGCTTCTAACAAGGCTGGACTTTTTGTTGTAATCACTCATTATCACTAAATCATGTTGAAACTAGCTTGTGTACAAACAATAAAAACTCTATTCATGTTAACAAGCACATCAACACCTCCTTGAAACTAGGAAACCATTGAATTTCATTAAACAATGAGTATCTAATGATCATTAGCATTTCTTACAAGTATTTTCAGCTTAATCACTCATTAATGTGTGCTTCTCTTGATTTCCTTCTAACAAGGCTGGACTTATTGTTGTAATCTCTCATTCTCACTAAATCATGTTGAAACTAGCTTGTGTACAAACAATAAGCACTCTATTCGTGTTAACAAGCACATCAACACTTCCTTGGAATTAAGAAACCATTCAAATTTATTAAACAACGAGTATCTAATGATCATTAGTTTTTCTTACAAGTATTTTCAGCTTAATCACTCATTAATGTGTGCTTCTCTTGATTTCCTTCTAACAAGACTGGACTTTTTGTCGTAATCACTCATTCTAACTTAATGATGCTCAAAATAGCTTGTGAACAATCAATAAGCGCCCTATTCAAGTTAACAAGCACATCAACACTTCCTTGGAATTAAGAAACCATTCAAATTCATTAAACAACGAGTATCTAATGATCGTTAGCATTTCTTACAAGTATTTTCAGCTTAATCACTCATTAATGTGTGCTTCTCTTGATTTGCTTCTAACAAGGCTGGACATTCTGTTGTAATCACTCATTCTCACTAAATCATGTTGAAACTAGCTTGTGTACAAACAATAAGCGCTCTTTTCAAGTTAACAAGCACATCAACACTTCCTTAGAATTAAGAAACCATTCAAATTCATTAAACAAGGTGTATCTAATGATCATTAGCATTTGTTACAAGTATTTTCAGCTTAATCACTCATTAATGTGTGCTTCTCTTGATTTCCTTCTAACAAGCCTGGACTTTTTGGTGTAATCACTCATTCTAACTTAATGACGTTGAAAATATCTTGTGTACAAACAATAAGCGCCCTATTCAAGTTAACAAGCACATGAACACTTCCTTGGAATTAAGAAACCATTCAAATTCATTAAACACTGAGTATCTGATGATCGTTAGCATTTCTTACAAGTATTTTCAGCTGAATCACTCATTAATGTGTGCTTCTCTTGATTTCCTTCTAACAAGGCTAGACTTTCGGTTGTAATCACTCATTCTCACTAAATCATGTTGAAACTAGCTTGTGTACAAACAATAAGCACTCTATTCGTGTTAACAAGCACATCAACAGCTCCTTAGAACGAGGAAAGCATTGAATTTCCATAAAGAACGTGTATGTAATGATCATTAGCATTTCTTAGAAGTATTTTCAGCTTAATCACACATTAATGTGTGCTTCTCTTGATTTCCTTCTAAGAAGGCTGGACGTATTGTTGTAATTACTCATTCTAACTAAGTGATGTAGAAAACAGCTTGTGTACAAACAATAAGCACACTATTCATGTTAACAAGCACATCAACACTTCCTTGGAAGTAAGAAATCATTCAAATTTATTAAACAACGAGTATCTAATGATCATTAGTATTTCTTACAAGTATTTTCAGCTTAATCACTCATTAATGTGTGCTTCTCTTGATTTCTTTCTAACAAGGCTGGACTTTTTGGTGTAATCACTCATTCTAAGTTAATGATGTTGAAAATAGCTTGTGTACAAAGAATAAGCGCCCTATTCAAGTTAACAAGCACATCAACACTTCCTTGGAATTAAGAAACCATTGAAATTCTTTAAACAATGAGTATCTAATGATCATTAGCATTTCTTACAAGTATTTTCAGCTTAATCACTCATTAATGTGTTCTTCTCTTGATTTCTTTCTAACAAGGCTGGACTTTTTGGTGTAATCACTCATTCTAACTTAATGATGTTCAAAATAGCTTGTGTACAAAGAATAAGCGCCCTATTCAAGTTAACAAGCACATCAACACTACCTTGGAATTAAGAAACCATTCAAATTCATTAAACAACGAGTATCTAATGATCATTAGCATTTCTTAGAAGTATTTTCAGCTTAATCACTCATTAATGTGTGCTTCTCTTGATTTCCTTCTAACAAGGCTGGGCTTATTGTTGTAATCACTCATTCTAACTAAGTGATGTAGAAAACAGCTTGTGTACAAACAATAAGCACTCTATTCAGGTTAACAAGCACATCAACACTTCCTTGGAATTAAGAAACCATTCAAATTTATTAAACAACGAGTATCTAATGATCATTAGTATTTCTTACAAGTATTTTCAGCTTAATCACTCTTTAATGTGTGCTTCTCTTGATTTCCTTCTAACAAGGCTGGACTTTTTGGTGTAATCACTCATTCTAAGTTAATGATGTTGAAAATAGCTTGTGTACAAAGAATAAGCGCCCTATTCAAGTTAACAAGCGCATCAACACTTCCTTGGAATTAAGCAACCATTCAAATTCTTCAAACAACGAGTATGTAATGATCATTAGCATTTCTTACAAGTATTTTCAGCTTAATCACTCATTAATGTGTTCTTCTCTTGATTTCCTTCTAACAAGGCTGGACTTTTTGGTGTAATCACTCATTCTAACTTAATGATGTTGAAAATAGCTTGTGTACAAACAATAAGCGCCCTATTCAAGTTAACAAGCACATCAACACTTCCTTGGATATAAGAAACCATTCAAATTCATTAAACAATGAGTATCTAATGATCATTAGCATTTCTTAGAAGTATTTTCAGCTTAATCACACCTTAATGTTTGCTTCTCTGGATTTCCTTCTAACAAGGCTGGGCTTCTTGTTGTTATCACTCATTCTAACTAAGTGAAGTAGAAAACAGCTTGTGTACAAACAATTAGCACTCTATTCATGTTAACAAGCACATCAACACTTCCTTGGAATTAACAAACCATTCAAATTTATTAAATAACGAGTATCTAATGATCATTAGTATTTCTTACAAGTATTTTCAGCTTAATCACTCTTTAATGTGTGCTTCTCTTGATTTCATTCTAACAAGGCTGGACTTTTTGGTGTAATCACTCATTCTAAGTTAATGATATTGAAAATAGCTTGTGTACAAAGAATAAGCGCCCTATTCAAGTTAACAAGCACATCAACACTTCCTTGGAATTAAGCAACCATTCAAATTCTTCAAACAACGAGTATGTAATGATCATTAGCATTTCTTACAAGTATTTTCAGCTTAATCACTCATTAATGTGTTCTTCTCTTGATTTCCTTCTAACAAGGCTGGACTTTTTGGTGTAATCACTCATTCTAACTTAATGATGTTGAAAATAGCTTGTGTACAAACAATAAGCGCCCTATTCAAGTTAACAAGCACATCAACACTTCCTTGGATATAAGAAACCGTCCAAATTCATTAAACAATGAGTATCTAATGATCATTAGCTTTTCTTAGAAGTATTTTCAGCTTAATCACACCTTAATGTTTGCTTCTCTGGATTTCCTTCTAACAAGGCTGGGCTTATTGTTGTTATCACTCATTCTAACTAAGTGATGTAGAAAACACCTTGTGTACACACAATAAGCACTAAATTCATGTTAACAAGCACATCAACACTTCCTTGGAATTAAGAAACCTTTCAAATTTATTAAACAAGGAGTATCTAATGATCATTAGTCTTTCTTACAAGTATTTTCAGCTTAATCACTCATTAATGTGTGCTTCTCTTGATTTTCTTCTAACAAGGCTTGACTTTTTGGTGTAATCACTCATTCTAACTTAAAGATGTTGAAATTAGCTTGTGTACAAACAATAAGCGCCCTATTCAAGTTAACAAGCACATCAACATTTCCTTGGAATTAAGAAACCATTCAAATTCATTAAACAACGAGTATCTAATGATCATTAGCATTTCTTAGAAGTATTTTCAGCTTCATCACTCATTAATGTGTGCTTCTCTTGATTTCCTTCTAACAAGGCTGGACTTATTGTTGTAATCACTCATTCTAACTAAGTGGTGTAGAAAACAGCTTGTGTACAAACAATAAGCACTCTATCCATGTTAACAAGCACATCAACACTTCCTTGGAATTAAGAAACCATTCAAATTTATTAAACAACGAGTATGTAATGATCATTAGTATTTCTTACAACTATTTTCAGCATAATCACTCATTAATGCGTGCTTCTCTTGATTTGATGCGGAAAGCCCCAAAAAGACGTGGCTTAGGGACCCAACGCACACAATGAATCAAAGAACAACCAGGAAAGCTAAATCAGAGTTAATAACACAAACCCTTTTTCTTTTGCTCAACACAAAACAACAGAAGAACACTTAGATACAGCAATTGGAATTGAAATTAGCACGTTGAGAAGGATTGCAAGTAAACAGATTTGTGCATTTGAATTGTAATAGACAAATTGAATCGAAATAAATAAATCACAAGGTAGAAAATTGAAGAGTGAGTGGATTCAACCTGATTTAGAGCCAGGCTCTGATACCAACTGATGCGGAAAACCCCAAAAAGACGTGGCTTAGGGACCCAACGCACACAATGAATCAAAGAACAACCAGGAAAGCTAAATCAGGGTTTAATAACACAAACCCTAGACCCAAAATTCGAAGGAACACGAACCTAGGGTATTCAAGATGGATATGGACGCCACACTCCAGAAGAGGAAGGAATTGGGAGTGATAAGTCGGTTTGAACGCCACAAGAAGAAAACCTCTTGATAAGTTCTTTAGTTCTCAAAAGAACCGAAGGAGAAACCCTTGCTTTCTATTTCACTGAAAGTTGTCTGATTTCTTGATTGTTTTACAAGGGGTGCCTATTTATAGGCTAAGATAGCAATCCTAAAGAGGCATAAATTCCTAGTTAGGACAATTCCTTATTTAGGCAGAATTCCTATCTAGGTACAAATTCTTATATGAAAAATAACTCCTAATTTGGAGTTACTACTATTATTACTCCTAACACTTTAATTACTCTAATGATATTAATAAGGCCTGGACTCTCTTCCAAGTTTAAATTCGCTCCATTTGAAGCTGGGTTGGCCTGAGCATCCTTAATCAGCCCATTTAGTGCTTCTTTAATCTTTTTGGCCCTACCTCGGCCTTCTGGAATGTGCAATGGACCTCTTGCATCCATTGAAGCCCTAGCTCGTGTCATTGGGCCTTCTAGAATGTGCAATGGACTTTTTGCATCCTTTGAAGCCTTCCACCCTTCATGTCTACGGTTCTCATCATTCCCCCTTTCCTCAAAAAGATTCGTCCTCGAATCATCACCTTGTTTATACTTGATGACGTAGGGAAAGGTCTGAATGAATTTGATCCACTTGGCATGCCTTCTGTTCAACTTTCCTCGTACAAGTAGGATAGGAACTACATAATGACCCATGCTTTCCCTCACATATCCTTTGAAAATAAGTTCTTCAACCTGTCTTTTATGCTCCTTTGTCTCCTTCTTATATGCTGGCCGATTTTGGATGGATGCACCAAGGATGAAATCAATTTGATACTCAATTCCTCTCTTGGGTGGCAATCCAGTTGGGTCATTGTCATGGAATACACCTTCAAATTCCTGCAATAGAACAACAACAACACTAGGCAAAGATGGCTCAAACTTGTTAGTATTAAAATAAGCCACTTTATACAAAAGTATCATCATAGGTTGTTTGGCAAAAATTGCTCTTTGTACATCACTTTCTTTTGCATAGGAACTTTCTGTTTTCTTCTCTTTCTCTTGTGTTCTCACGGTTTCTCCTCTGTTTTCTCTTTTTTCCATCTGTCTTTTCTGTTCACTCTCAGTTTTTATCCTTAATTGATCCTCATAAGCTTGTTGAGGTGATAATGGTACAAGAGTGACGGGTTTATCATTCATTACAAAGGAATATCGATTCTTGAATCCATCGTGCATAACTCGTCTGTCAAACTGCCATGGCCTTCCTAATAGAATATGGCCTGCTTGCATAGGTACAACATCACATAAAACTTCATCGTGATACCTTCCAATAGAAAATGACACCAGCACTTGCTCATCTACGTTAACTTCACCACTCTCATTCAACCATTGAAGCTTATATGGTTTAGGATGCTTCATAGTAGGTAAATTCAGCTTCTCAACCATAGTTATGCTAGCAACATTAGTGCAACTGCCACCATCAATAATCATACTACATACCTTATCTTTGATGAGACATCTCGTCTGAAAGATGTTATCTCGTTGCCCCTCATTTTCTTCTTTCACTTGCACATTCAATGCTTGCCTTGTGATGAGAGCTACTCCATTAGCCGGATACTTCTCTCCATCACTTTCACCCTCTGATGATGGCACAGAATCATCATCTTCGTGGTCATAGGCACGTCTCAATTGCCTTCTTGCTTTAGAAGCCTCATATTTTTCGTGCCTCCTTTGCAACTCTGCTATTGTATTAGCTTGCTCCTCCATCCTCTCTCTCATATCATCAAATCTGATATTCATATGCTCAAATTGTTGTTGCATAGCTTTCATCATGAAGGACATGTCAACAGCTCCCACCTGAGCAGCACCTTTGTCTTTCGAAGACATATTATTTTTTTATTTTTTTTTCTGATTTAGAGCCAACTGATTTAGAGCTGGGCTCTGATACCAACTGATGCGGAAAACCCCAAAAAGACGTGGCTTAGGGACCCAACGCACACAATGAATCAAAGAACAACCAGGAAAGCTAAATCAGGGTTTAATAACACAAACCCTAGACCCAAAATTCGAAGGAACACGAACCTAGGGTATTCAAGATGGATATGGACGCCACACTCCAGAAGAGGAAGGAATTGGGAGTGATAAGTCGGTTTGAACGCCACAAGAAGAAAACCTCTTGATAAGTTCTTTAGTTCTCAAAAGAACCGAAGGAGAAACCCTTGCTTTCTATTTCACTGAAAGTTGTCTGATTTCTTGATTGTTTTACAAGGGGTGCCTATTTATAGGCTAAGATAGCAATCCTAAAGAGGCATAAATTCCTAGTTAGGACAATTCCTTATTTAGGCAGAATTCCTATCTAGGTACAAATTCTTATATGAAAAATAACTCCTAATTTGGAGTTACTACTATTATTACTCCTAACACTTTAATTACTCTAATGATATTAATAAGGCCTGGACTCTCTTCCAAGTTTAAATTCGCACCATTTGAAGTTGGGTTGGCCTGAGCATCCTGAATCAGCCCATTTAGTGCTTCTTTAATCTTTCTGGCCCTAGCTCGTGTTATTGGGTCTTCTGGAATATGCAATGGACCTCTTGCATCCATTGAAGCCCTAGCTCGTGTTATTGGGCCTTCTAGAATGTGCAATGGACCTCTTGCATCAATTGAATCTCTAACTTGTGTTATTGGGCCTTCTGGAATGTGTAATGGACTTTTTGCATCCTTTGAAGCCTTCCACCCTTCATGTCTACGGTTCTCATCATGATTTCCCTCTAACAAGGCTTGACTTTTTGGTGTAATCACTCAATCTAAGTTAATGATGTTGAAAATAGCTTGTGTACAAAGAATAAGCGCCCTATTCAAGTGAACAAGCACATCAACACTTTCTTAGAATTAAGAAACCATTCAAATTCTTTAAACAACGAGTATCTAATGATCATTAGCATTTCTTACAAGTATTTTCAGCTTAATCACTCATTAATGTGTTCTTCTCTTGATTTCCTTCTAACAAGGCTGGACTTTTTGGTGTAATCACTCATTCTAACTTAAAGATGTTGAAAATAGCTTGTGTACAAACAATAAGCGCCCTATTCAAGTTAACAAGCACATCAACATTTCCTTGGAATTAAGAAACCGTTCAAATTCATTAAACAACGAGTATCTAATGATCCTTAGCATTTCTTAGAAGTATTTTCAGCTTAATCACTCATTAATGTGTGCTTCTCTTGATTTCCTTCTAACAAGGCTGGACTTATTGTTGTAATCACTCATTCTAACTAAGTGATATAGAAAACAGCTTGTGTACAAACAATAAGCACTCTATCCATGTTAACAAGCACATCAACACTTCCTTGGAATTAAGAAACCATTCAAATTTATTGAACAACGAGTATCTAATGATCATTAGTATTTCTTACAAGTATTTTCAGCTTAATCACCCTTTAATGTGTGCTTCTCTTGATTTCCTTCTAACAAGGCTGGGCTTATTGTTGTAATCACTCATTCTAACTAAGTGATGTAGAAAACAGCTTGTGTACAAACAATAAGCACTCTATTCATGTTAACAAGCACATCAACACTTCCTTGGAATTAAGTAACCATTCAAATTTATTAAACAATGAGTATCTAATGATCATTAGTATTTCTTACAAGTATTTTCAGCTTAATCACTCATTAATGTGTGCTTCTCTTGATTTCCTTCTAACAAGGCTTGACTTTTTGGTGTAATCACTCATTCTAAGTTAATGATGTTGAAAATAGCTTGTGTACAAAGAATAAGCGCCCTATTCAAGTTAACAAGCACATCAACACTACCTTGGAATTAAGAAACCATTCAAATTCATTAAACAACGAGTATCTAATGATCATTAGCATTTCTTAGAAGTATTTTCAGCTTAATCACTCATTAATGTGTGCTTCTCTTGATTTCCTTCTAACAAGGCTGGGCTTATTGTTGTAATCACTCATTCTAACTAAGTGATGTAGAAAACAGCTTGTGTACAAACAATAAGCACTCTATTCAGGTTAACAAGCACATCAACACTTCCTTGGAATTAAGAAACCATTCAAATTTATTAAACAACGAGTATCTAATGATCATTAGTATTTCTTACAAGTATTTTCAGCTTAATCACTCATTAATGTGTGCTTCTCTTGATTTCCTTCTAACAAGGCTGGACTTTTTGGTGTAATCACTCATTCTAAGTTAATGATGTTGAAAATAGCTTGTGTACAAAGAATAAGCGCCCTATTCAAGTTAACAAGCACATCAACACTTCCTTGGAATTAAGCAACCATTCAAATTCTTCAAACAACGAGTATGTAATGATCATTAGCATTTCTTACAAGTATTTTCAGCTTAATCACTCATTAATGTGTGCTTCTCTTGATTTCCTTCTAACAAGGCTGGACTTTTTGGTGTAATCACTCATTCTAAGTTAATGATGTTGAAAATAGCTTGTGTACAAAGAATAAGCGCCCTATTCAAGTTAACAAGCACATCAACACTTCCTTGGAATTAAGCAACCATTCAAATTCTTCAAACAACGAGTATGTAATGATCATTAGCATTTCTTACAAGTATTTTCAGCTTAATCACTCATTAATGTGTTCTTCTCTTGATTTCCTTCTAACAAGGCTGGACTTTTTGGTGTAATCACTCATTCTAACTTAATGATGTTGAAAATAGCTTGTGTACAACAATAAGCGCCCTATTCAAGTTAACAAGCACATCAACACTTCCTTGGATATAAGAAACCATTCAAATTCATTAAACAATGAGTATCTAATGATCATTAGCATTTCTTAGATGTATTTTCAGCTTAATCACACCTTAATGTTTGCCTTCTCTGGATTTCCTTCTAACAAGGCTGGGCTTCTTGTTGTTATCACTCATTCTAACTAAGTGAAGTAGAAACAGCTTGTGTACAAACAATTAGCACTCTATTCATGTTAACAAGCACATCAACACTTCCTTGGAATTAAGAAACCATTCAAATTTATTAAATAACGAGTATCTAATGATCATTAGTATTTCTTACAAGTAATTTTCAGCTTAATCACTCTTTAATGTGTGCTTCTCTTGATTTCCTTCTAACAAGGCTGGACTTTTTGGTGTTAATCACTCATTCTAAGTTAATGATATTGAAAATAGCTTGTGTACAAAGAATAAGCGCCCTATTCAAGTTAACAAGCACATCAACACTTCCTTGGAATTAAGCAACCATTCAAATTCTTCAAACAACGAGTATGTAATGATCATTAGCATTTCTTACAAGTATTTTCAGCTTAATCACATCCATTAATGTGTTCTTCCCTTGATTTCCTCATTCTAACAAGGCTGGACTTTTTGGTTGTTGTTTGTAATCACGTCCATTCTAACTTATAATGATGTTGAAAATAGCTTGTGTACAAACAATAAGCCGCGCCTATATTCAAGTTAACAAGCACATCAACACTTTCCTTGGATATAAGAAACCGTCCAATTCATTAAACAATGTAGTAGTCTAATGATCATTAGCTTTTCTTAGAAGTATTTTCAGCCTTAATCACACCTTTAATGTTTGCTTCTCTGGATTTCCTTCTAACAAGGCTGGGCTTATTGTTGTTATCACTCATTCTAACTAAGTGATGTAGAAAACACCTTGTGCTACACACAATAAGCACTAAATTCATGTTAACAAGCACATCAACACTTCCTTGGAATTAAGAAACCTTTCAAATTTATTAAACAAGGAGTATCTAATGATCATTAGTCTTTCTTACAAGTATTTTCAGCTTAATCACTCATTAATGTGTGCTTCTCTTGATTTTCTTCTAACAAGGCTTGACTTTTTGGTGTAATCACTCATTCTAACTTAAAGATGTTGAAATTAGCTTGTGTACAAACAATAAGCGCCCTATTCAAGTTAACAAGCACATCAACATTTCCTTGGAATTAAGAAACCATTCAAATTCATTAAACAACGAGTATCTAATGATCATTAGCATTTCTTAGAAGTATTTTCAGCTTCATCACTCATTAATGTGTGCTTCTCTTGATTTCCTTCTAACAAGGCTGGACTTTTTGTTGTAATCACTCATTCTAACTTAATGATGTTGAAAATAGCTTGTGTACAAACAATAAGCGCCCTATTCAAGTTAACAAGCACATCAACATTTCCTTGGAACTAGGAAACCATTCAAATTCATTAAACAACGAGTATCTAATGATCATTAGCATTTCTTAGAAGTATTTTCAGCTTCATCACTCATTAATGTGTGCTTCTCTTGATTTCCTTCTAACAAGGCTGGACTTATTGTTGTAATCACTCATTCTAACTAAGTGGTGTAGAAACAGCTTGTGTTACAAACAATAAGCACTCTATCCATGTTAACAAGCACATCAACACTTCCTTGGAATTAAGAAACCATTCAAATTTATTAAACAACGAGTATGTAATGATCATTAGTATTTCTTACAACTATTTTCAGGCATAATCACTCATTAATGCGTGCTTCTCTTGATTTCCCTCTAACAAGGCTTGACTTTTTGGTGTAATCACTCAATCTAAGTTAATGATGTTTGAAAATAGCTTGTGTACAAAGAATAAGCGCCCTATTCAAGTGAACAAGCACATCAACACTTTCTTAGAATTAAGAAACCATTCAAATTCTTTAAACAACGAGTATCTAATGATCATTAGCATTTCTTACAAGTATTTTCAGCTTAATCACTCATTAATGTGTTCTTCTCTTGATTTCCTTCTAACAAGGCTGGACTTTTTGGTGTAATCACTCATTCTAACTTAAAGATGTTGAAAATCGCTTGTGTACAAACAATAAGCGCCCTATTCAAGTTAACAAGCACATCAACATTTCCTTGGAATTAAGAAACCGTTCAAATTCATTAAACAACGAGTATCTAATGATCCTTAGCATTTCTTAGAAGTATTTTCAGCTTAATCACTCATTAATGTGTGCTTCTCTTGATTTCCTTCTAACAAGGCTGGACTTATTGTTGTAATCACTCATTCTAACTAAGTGATATAGAAAACAGCTTGTGTACAAACAATAAGCACTCTATCCATGTTAACAAGCACATCAACACTTCCTTGGAATTAAGAAACCATTCAAATTTATTGAACAACGAGTATCTAATGATCATTAGTATTTCTTACAAGTATTTTCAGCTTAATCACTCTTTAATGTGTGCTTCTCTTGATTTCCTTCTAACAAGGCTGGGCTTATTGTTGTAATCACTCATTCTAACTAAGTGATGTAGAAAACAGCTTGTGTACAAACAATAAGCACTCTATTCATGTTAACAAGCACATCAACACTTCCTTGGAATTAAGTAACCATGCAAATTTATTAAACAATGAGTATCTAATGATCATTAGTATTTCTTACAAGTATTTTCAGCTTAATCACTCATTAATGTGTGCTTCTCTTGATTTCCTTCTAACAAGGCTTGACTTTTTGGTGTAATCACTCATTCTAAGTTAATGATGTTGAAAATAGCTTGTGTACAAAGAATAAGCGCCCTATTCAAGTTAACAAGCACATCAACACTACCTTGGAATTAAGAAACCATTCAAATTCATTAAACAACGAGTATCTAATGATCATTAGCATTTCTTAGAAGTATTTTCAGCTTAATCACTCATTAATGTGTGCTTCTCTTGATTTCCTTCTAACAAGGCTGGGCTTATTGTTGTAATCACTCATTCTAACTAAGTGATGTAGAAAACAGCTTGTGTACAAACAATAAGCACTCTATTCAGGTTAACAAGCACATCAACACTTCCTTGGAATTAAGAAACCATTCAAATTTATTAAACAACGAGTATCTAATGATCATTAGTATTTCTTACAAGTATTTTCAGCTTAATCACTCATTAATGTGTGCTTCTCTTGATTTCCTTCTAACAAGGCTGGACTTTTTGGTGTAATCACTCATTCTAAGTTAATGATGTTGAAAATAGCTTGTGTACAAAGAATAAGCGCCCTATTCAAGTTAACAAGCACATCAACACTTCCTTGGAATTAAGCAACCATTCAAATTCTTCAAACAACGAGTATGTAATGATCATTAGCATTTCTTACAAGTATTTTCAGCTTAATCACTCATTAATGTGTTCTTCTCTTGATTTCCTTCTAACAAGGCTGGACTTTTTGGTGTAATCACTCATTCTAACGTAATGATGTTGAAAATAGCTTGTGTACAAACAATAAGCGCCCTATTCAAGTTAACAAGCACATCAACACTTCCTTGGATATAAGAAACCATTCAAATTCATTAAACAATGAGTATCTAATGATCATTAGCATTTCTTAGAAGTATTTTCAGCTTAATCACACCTTAATGTTTGCTTCTCTGGATTTCCTTCTAACAAGGCTGGGCTTATTGTTGTTATCACTCATTCTAACTAAGTGAAGTAGAAAACAGCTTGTGTACAAACAATTAGCACTCTATTCATGTTAACAAGCACATCAACACTTCCTTGGAATTAAGAAACCATTCAAATTTATTAAATAACTAGTATCTAATGATCATTAGTATTTCTTACAAGTATTTTCAGCTTAATCACTCTTTAATGTGTGCTTCTCTTGATTTCCTTCTAACGAGGCTGGACTTTTTGGTGTAATCACCCATTCTAAGTTAATGATGTTGAAAATAGCTTGTGTACAAAGAATAAGCGCCCTATTCAAGTTAACAAGCACCTCAACACTTCCTTGGAATTAAGCAACCATTCAAATTCTTCAAACAACGAGTATGTAATGATCATTAGCATTTCTTACAAGTATTTTCAGCTTAATCACTCATTAATGTGTTCTTCTCTTGATTTCCTTCTAACAAGGCTGGACTTTTTGGTGTAATCACTCATTCTAACTTAATGATGTTGAAAATAGCTTGTGTACAAACAATAAGCGCCCTATTCAAGTTAACAAGCACATCAACACTTCCTTGGATATAAGAAACCGTTCAAATTCATTAAACAATGAGTATCTAATGATCATTAGCATTTCTTAGAAGTATTTTCAGCTTAATCACACCTTAATGTTTGCTTCTCTGGATTTCCTTCTAACAAGGCTGGGCTTATTGTTGTTATCACTCATTCTAACTAAGTGATGTAGAAAACACCTTGTGTACAAACAATAAGCACTCAATTCATGTTAAGAAGCACATCAACACTTCCTTGGAATTAAGAAACCATTCAAATTTATTAAACAAGGAGTATCTAATGATCATTAGTCTTTCTTACAAGTATTTTCAGCTTAATCACTCATTAATGTGTGCTTCTCTTGATTTCCTTCTAACAAGGCTTGACTTTTTGGTGTAATCACTCATTCTAACTTAAAGATGTTGAAAATAGCTTGTGTACAAACAATAAGCGCCCTATTCAAGTTAACAAGCACATCAACATTTCCTTGGAATTAAGAAACCATTCAAATTCATTAAACAACGAGTATCTAATGATCATGAGCATTTCTTAGAAGTATTTTCAGCTTCATCACTCATTAATGTGTGCTTCTCTTGATTTCCTTCTAACAAGGCTGGACTTATTGTTGTAATCACTCATTCTAACTAAGTGGTGTAGAAAACAGCTTGTGTGCAAACAATAAGCACTCTATCCATGTTAACAAGCACATCAACACTTCCTTGGAATTAAGAAACCATTCAAATTTATTAAACAACGAGTATGTAATGATCATTAGTATTTCTTACAACTATTTTCAGCATAATCACTCATTAATGCGTGCTTCTCTTGATTTCCCTCTAACAAGGCTTGACTTTTTGGTGTAATCACTCAATCTAAGTTAATGATGTTGAAAATAGCTTGTGTACAAAGAATAAGCGCCCTATTCAAGTGAACAAGCACATCAACACTTTCTTAGAATTAAGAAACCATTCAAATTCTTTAAACAACGAGTATCTAATGATCATTAGCATTTCTTACAAGTATTTTCAGCTTAATCACTCATTAATGTGTTCTTCTCTTGATTTCCTTCTAACAAGGCTGGACTTTTTGGTGTAATCACTCATTCTAACTTAAAGATGTTGAAAATAGCTTGTGTACAAACAATAAGCGCCCTATTGAAGTTAACAAGCACATCAACATTTCCTTGGAATTAAGAAACCGTTCAAATTCATTAAACAACGAGTATCTAATGATCCTTAGCATTTCTTAGAAGTATTTTCAGCTTAATCACTCATTAATGTGTGCTTCTCTTGATTTCCTTCTAACAAGGCTGGACTTATTGTTGTAATCACTCATTCTAACTAAGTGATATAGAAAACAGCTTATGTACAAACAATAAGCACTCTATCCATGTTAACAAGCACATCAACACTTCCTTGGAATTAAGAAACCATTCAAATTTATTAAACAACGAGTATCTAATGATCATTAGTATTTCTTACAAGTATTTTCAGCTTAATCACTCATTAATGTGTGCTTCTCTTGATTTCCTTCTAAGAAGGCTGGGCTTATTGTTGTAATCACTCATTCTAACTAAGTGATGTAGAAAACAGCTTGTGTACAAACAATAAGCACTCTATTCATGTTAACAAGCACATCAACACTTCCTTGGAATTAAGTAACCATTCAAATTTATTAAACAATGAGTATCTAATGATCATTAGTATTTCTTACAAGTATTTTCAGCTTAATCACTCATTAATGTGTGCTTCTCTTGATTTCCTTCTAACAAGGCTTGACTTTTTGGTGTAATCACTCATTCTAAGTTAATGATGTTGAAAATAGCTTGTGTACAAAGAATAAGCGCCCTATTCAAGTTAACAAGCACATCAACACTTCCTTGGAATTAAGAAACCATTCAAATTCTTTAAGCAACGAGTATCTAATGATCATTAGCATTTCTCACAAGTATTTTCAGCTTAATCACTCATTAATTTGTTCTTCTCTTGATTTCCTTCTAACAAGGCTGGACTTTTTGGTGTAATCACTCATTCTAACTTAATGATGTTGAAAATAGCTCGTGCACAATCAATAAGTGCCCTATACAAGTTAACAAGCACATCAACACTTCCTTGGAATTAGGAAACCATTCAAATTCATTAAACAACGAGTATCTAATGATCATTAGCATTTCTTACAAGCATTTTCAGCTTAATCACTCATTAATGTGTGCTTCTCTCGATTTCCTTCTAACAAGGCTGGACTTTTGGTGTAATCACTCATTCTAACTTAATGATGTTGAAAATAGCTTGTGTACAAACAAGAAGCGCCCAATTCAAGTCAACAAGCACATCAACACTTCCATGGAATTAAGAAACCATTCAAATTCTTTAAACAACGAGTATCTAATGATCATTAGCATTTCTTACAAGTATTTTCTGCTTAATCACTCATTAATGTGTGCTTCTCTTGATTTCCTTCTAACATGGCTGGTCTTTTTGTTGTAATCACTCAGTCTAACTAAGTGATGTAGAAAACAGCTTGTGTACAAACAATAAGCACTCTATTCATGTTAACAAGCACATCAACACTTCCTTGGAATTAAGAAACCATTCAAATTCATTAAACAACGAGTATTTAATGATCAGTAACATTTCTTACAAGTATTTTCAGCTTAATCACTCATTCATGTGTGCTTCTCCTGATTTCTTTCTAAAAAGGCTGGACTTTTTGTTGTAATCACTCATTCTCACTAAATCAAGTAGAAACTATCGTGTGTACAAACAATAAGCACTCTATTCCTGTTAACAAGCACATCGACACCTCCTTGGAACTAGGAAACCAATGAATTTCCTTAAAGAACGAGTATGTAAAGATCATTAGCATTTCCTGCAAGTATTTTTAGCTTAATCACTCATTAATGTGTCCTTCTCTTGATTTCCTTCTAACAAGGCTGGACTTATTGTTCTAATCACTCATTCTAACTAAGTGATGTTGAAAACAGCTGGTGTACAAACAATAAGCACTCTATTCAAGTTAACAAGCACATCAACACCTCCTTGAAACTAGGAAGCCATTGAATTTCATTAAACAACGAGTATCTAATGATCATTAGCATTTATTACAAGTATTTTCACCTTAATCACTCATTAAAGTGTGCTTCCCTTGATTTCCTTCTAACAAGGCTGGTCCTTTTGGTGTAATCACTCATTCAAGGTTAATGATGTTGGAAATAGCTTGTGTACAAACAATAAGCGCCCTATTCAAGTTAACAAGCACATCGACACTTCCTTAGAATTAAGAAACCATTCAAATTCATTAAACAACGAGTATCAAATGATCAGTAGCATTTCTTACAAGTATTTTCAGCTTAATCACTCATTAATGTGTGCTTCTCTGGATTTTCTTCTAACAAGGCTGGACTTTTTGTTGTAATCACTCATTGTCACTAAATCATTTTGAAACTAGCTTTTGTACAAACAATAAGCACTCTATTCGTGTTAACAAGCACATCAACACATCCTTAGAACTAGGAAACCATTGAATTTCCTTAAAGAATGAGTATGTAATGATCATTAGCATTTCTTACAAGTATTTTCAGCTTAATCACTCATTAATGTGTGCTTCTCTTGATTTCCTTCTAACAAGGCTTGACTTTTTCCTTCTAACAAGGCTTAACTAAGTGATGTAGAAAACAGCTTGTGTACAAACAATAAGCACTCTATTCATGTTAACAAGCACATCAACACTTCCTTGGAATTAAGAAACCATTCAAATTCATTAAACAACGAGTATTTAATGATCAGTAGCATTTCTTACAAGTATTTTCAGCTTAATCACTCATTAATGTGTGCTTCTCCTGATTTCTTTCTAAAAAGGCTGGACTTTTTGTTGTAATCACTCATTCTCACTAAATCAAGTAGAAACTATCGTGTGTACAAACAATAAGCACACTATTCCTGTTAACTAGCACAACAACACCTCCTTAGAACTAGGAAACCATTGAATTTCCTTAAAGAACGAGTATGTAATGATCATTAGCATTTCTTACAAGTATTTTCAGCTTAATCACTCATTAATGTGTCCTTCTCTTGATTTCCTTCTAACAAGGCTGGACTTTTTGTTATAATCACTCATTCTAACTAAGTGATGCTGAAAACAGCTTGTGTACAAACAATGAGCACTCTATTCATGTTAACAAGCACATCAACACCTCCTTGAAACTAGGAAACCATTGAATTTCGTTGAACAACGAGTATCTAATGATCATTGGCATTTCGTACATGTATTTTCAGCTTAATCACTCATGAAAGTGTGCTTCTCTTGATTTCCTTCTAACAAGGCCGGTATTTTTGGTGTAATACCTCATTCCAACTTAAGGATGTTGAAAATAGCTTGTGTACAAACAATAAGCGCCCTATTCAAGTTAACAAGCACATCAACACTTCCTTGGAATTAAGAAACCATTGAAATTCATTAAACAATGAGTATCTAACGATCATTAGCATTTCTTACAAGTATTTTCAGCTTAATCACTCATTAATGTGTGCTTCTCTTGATTTCCTTCTAACAAGGCTGGACTTTTTGTTGTAATCACTCCTTCTCACTAGATCATGTTGAAACTAGCTTGAGTACAAACAATAAGCTCTCTGTTCATGTTAACAAGCACATCAATACCTCCTTAGAACTAGAAAACCATTGAATTTCCTTAACGAACGAGTATGTAACGATCATTAGCATTTCTTATAAGTATTTTCAGCTTAATCACTCATTAATGTGTGCTTCTCTTGATTTCCTTCCAACAAGGCTGGACTTTTTGTTGTAATCACTCATTCTCACTAAATCATGCTGAAACTAGCGTGTGTACAAACAATAAGCACTCGATTCCTGTTAACAAGCACATCAACACCTCCTTAGAACAAGCAAACCATTGAATTTCCTTCAAGAACGAGTATGTAATGATCATTAGCATTTCTTACACGTATTTTCAGATTTATCACTCATTAATGTGTGCTTTTGTTGATTTCCATCGAACAAGGCTGCACTTTTTGTTGGAATCTGTCATTCTCACTAAATCATGTTGACACTAGCTTGTGTACAAACCTTAAGCACTCTATTCGTTTTAACAAGCACATCAACACCTCGTTAGAACTAGGAAACCATTGAATTTCCTTAAAGAATGAGTATGTAATGATCATTAGCATTTCTTACAAGTATTTTCAGCTTAATCACTCATTAATGTGTGCTTCTCTTGATTTCCTTCAAAAAGGCAGGACTTTTTGTTGTAATCACTCATTCTAACTTAGTGATGATGAAAACAGCTTGTGTACAAACAATAAGCACTCTGTTCATGTTAACAAGCACATCAACACCTCCTTGAAACTAGGAAACCATTGAATTTCAATAAGGAACGAGTATCTAATGATCATTAGCATTTTCTACAAGTATTTTCAGCTTAATCACTCATTAATGTGTGCTTCTCTTGATTTCTTTCTTACAAGGCGGGACTTTCTGCTTTAATCACTCATTCTAACTTCATGATGTTGAAAATAGCTTGTGTACAAACAATAAGCACTCTATTCAAGTTAACAAGCACATCAACACGTCCTTGGAATTAAGAAACCATTCAGATTCCTTAAACAACGAGTATCTAACGATCATTAGCATTTCTTACAAGTATTTTCAACTTAATCACTCATTAATGTGTGCTTCTCTTGATTTCCTTCTAACAAGGCTGGACTTTTTGTTGTAATCACTAATTCTCACTAAATCATGTTGAAACTAGCTTGAGTACAAACAATAACCTCTCTGTTGCTGTTAACAAGCACATCAACACATCCTTAGAACTAGGAAACCATTGAGTTTCCTTAAAGAATGAGTATGTAAGGATCATTAGCATTTCTTACAAGTATTTTCAGCTTGACCACTCATTAATGTGTGCTTCTCTTGATTTCCTTCTAACAAGGCTGGACTTTTTGTTGTAATCACTCATTCTCACTAAATCATGTTGAAACTAGCTTGAGTACAAACAATAAGCTCTCTGTTCGTATTAACAAGCACATCCACACCTCCTTAGAACTAGGAAACCATTGAATTTCCCTATGGAACGAGTATGTAACGATCATTAGCATTTCTTACAAGTATTTTCAGCTTAATCACTCATTAATGGGTGCTTCTCTTGATTTCTTTCTAACAAGGCTGGACTTTTTGTCGTAATTACTCATTCTCACTAAATCATGTTGAAACTAGCTTGCGTACAAACAATAAGCACTCTATTCCTTTTAACAAGCACAACAACACCTCCTTAGAACTAGGAAACCATTGAATTTCCTTAAAGAACGAGTATGTAATGATCATTAGCATTTCTTACAAGTATTTTCAGCTTAATCACTCATTAATGTGTCCTTCTCTTGATTTCCTTGTAACAAGGCTGGACTTTTTGTTGTAATCACTCATTCTAACTAAGTGATGCTGAAAACAGCTTGTGTACAAACAATAAGCACTCTATTCATGTTAACAAGCACATCAACACCTCCTTGAAACTAGGAAACCTTTGAATTTCATTAAACAACGAGTATCTAATGATCATTGGCATTTCTTACAAGTATTTTCAGCTTAATCACTCATTAAAGTGTGCTTCTCTTGATTTCCTTCTAACAAGGCTGGTATTTTTGGTGTAATACCTCATTCTAACTTAATGATGTTGAAAATAGCTTGTGTACAAACAATAAGCGCCCTATTCAAGTTAACAACCTCATCAACAATTCCTTAGAATTAAGAAACCATTCAAATTCATTAAACAACGAGTATCTAACGATCATTAGCATTTCTTACAAGTATTTTCAGCTTAATCACTCATTAATGTGTGCTTCTCTTGATTTCCTTCTAACAAGGCAGGACTTTTTGTTGTAATCACTCCTTCTCACTAAATCATGTTGAAACTAGCTTGAGTACAAACAATAAGCTCTCTGTTCATGTTAACAAGCACATCAACACCTCCTTAGAACTAGGAAACCATTGAATTTCCTTAACGAACGAGTATGTAACGATCATAAGCATTTCTGACAAGTATTTTCAGCTTAATCACTCATTAATGTGTGCTTCTCTTGATTTCCTTCCAAGAAGGCTGGACTTTTTGTTGTAATCACTCATTCTCACTAAATCACGTTGAAACTAGCATGAGTACAAATAATAAGCTCTTTGTTCGTGTTAACAAGCCCATCAACACCTCCTTAGAACTAGCAAACCATTGAATTTCCCTAACGAACGAGTATGTAATGATCATTAGCATTTCTTACAAGTATTTTCAGCTTAATCACTCATTAATGGGTGCTTCTCTTGATTTCCTTCTAACAAGGCTGGACTTTTTGTTGTAATTACTCATTCTCACTAAATCATGTTGAAACTAGCTTGTGTACAAACAATAAGCACTCTATTCCTGTTAACTAGCACAACAACACCTCCTTAGAACTAGGAAACCATTGAATTTCCTTAAAGAACGAGTATGTAATGATCATTAGCTTTTCTTACAAGTATTTTCAGCTTAATCACTCATTAATGTGTCCTTCTCTTGATTTCCTTCTAACAAGGGTGGACTTTTTGTTGTAATCACTCCTTCTCACTAAATCATGTTGAAACTAGCTTGAGTACAAACAATAAGCTCTCTGTTCATGTTAACAAGCACATCAACACCTCCTTAGAACTAGGAAACCATTGAATTTCCTTAACGAACGAGTATGTAACGATCATTAGCATTTCTTACAAGTATTTTCAGCTTAATCACTCATTAATGTGTCCTGCTCTTGATTTCCTCCTGACAAGGCTGGACTTTTTGTTGTAATCACTCATTCTAACTAAGTGATGCTGAAAACAGCTTGTGTACAAACAATAAGCACTCTATTCATGTTAACAAGCACATCAACACCTCTTTGGAACTAGGAAACCATTGAATTTCATTAAACAACGAGTATCTAATGATCATTAGCATTTCTTACAAGTAATTTCAGCTTAATCACACATTAATTTGTGTTTCTCTTGATTTCCATCTAACAAGGCTGGACTTTTTGTTGTAATCACTCATTCTAACTTGGTGATGTTGAAAACAGCTTGTGCACAAACAATAAGCACATTCATATTAACAAGCACATCAACACCTCCATGAAACTAGGAGACCATTGAATTTCATTAAACAACGAGTATCTAATGAACGTTAGCATTTCCTACAAGTATTTTCAGCTTAATCACTCTTTAATGCGTGCTTCTCTTGATTTCCTTCTAACAAGGCTGGAGTTATTGATGTAATCAATCATTCTAACTAAGTGATGTTGAAAAGGGCTTGTGTTCCAACAATAAGCACTCTATTCATGTTAACAAGCACATCAACACCACCTTGAAACAAGGAAACCATTGAATTTCATTAAAGAACCAGTATCTAAAGATCATTAACATTTCTTACAAGTATTTTCAGCTTAATCAGTCATTAATGTGTCCTTCTCTTGATTTCATTCTAACAAGGTTGGACTTTTTGTTGTAATCACTCATTCTAACTAAGTGATGCTGAAAACAGCTTGTGTACAAACAATAAGCACTTTATTCATGTTAACAAGCACATCAACACCTCCTTGACACTAGGAAACCATTGAATTTCATTAAACAACGAGTATCTAATGATCATTGTCATTTCTTACAAGTATTTTCAGCTTAATCACTCATTAAAGTGTGCTTCTCTTGATTTCCTTCTAACAAGGCTGGTATTTTTGGTGTAATACCTCATTCAAAATTAATGATGTTCAAAATAGCTTGTGTACAAACAATAAGCGCCCTATTCAAGTTAACAAGCACATCAACACTTCCTTGGAATTAAGAAACCATTTAAATTCATTAAACAACGTGTATCTAACGATCATTAGCATTTCTTACAAGTATTTTCAGCTTAATCACTCATTAATGTGTGCTTCTCTTGATTTCCTTCTAAGAAGGCTGGACTTATTGTTGTAATCACTCATTCTAACTAAGTGATGTTGAAAACAGCTTGTGTACAAACAATAAGCACTCTATTCATGTTAACAAGCACATCAACGCCTGCTTGATCATTAAACAACGAGTATCTAGTGATCATTAGCATTTCTTACTAGTATTTTCAGCTCAATCACTCATTAATGTGGGCTTCTTTTGATTTCTTCTAACAAGGCTGGTCTTTTTGCTGTAATCACTCATGCTAACTTAATGATGTTGACAATAGCTTGTGTACAAACAATAAGCGCCCTATTCAAGTTAACAAGCACATCAACACTTGCTTGGAATTAAGAAACCTTTCAAATTCATTAAACAACGAGTATCTAATGATCATTAGCATTTCTTACAAGTATTTTCAGCTTAATCACTCAATAATGTGTGCTTCTATTGATTTCCTTCTAACAAGGCTGGACTTTTTGTTGTAATCATTCATTCTCACTAAATCATGTTGAAACTAGGTTGTGTACAAACAATAAGCACTGTATTCCTGTTAACAAGCACATCAACACCTCCTTAGAAATAGGAAACCATTGAATTTCCTTAAAGAATGAGTAGGTAATGATCATTAGGATTTCTTGCAAGTATTTTCAGCTTAATCACTCATTAATGTGTGCTTCTCTTGATTTCCTTCTAACAAGGCTGGACTTTTTGCTGTAATCACTCATTCTAACTTAATGATGTTGAAAATAGCTTGTGTACAAACAATAAGCGCCCTATTCAAGTTAACAAGCACATCAACACTTCCTTCGAATTCAGAAACCATTCAAATTCATTAAAGAACGAGTATCTAATGATCATTAGCATTTCTTACAAGTATTTTCAGCTTAATCGCTCATTAATGTGTGCTTCTCTTGATTTCCTTCTCACAAGGCTGGACTTTTCGCTGTAATCTCTCATTCAAACTAAGTGATGTTGAAACTAGCTTGTGTACAAACAATAAGCTCTCTGTTCCTGTTAACAAGCACATCAACACCTCCTTGAAATTAGGAAACCATTGAATTTCATTAAACGACAAATATCAAATGATCATTAGCATTTCTTACAAGTATTTTCAACTTAATCACTCATTAAGGTGTGCTTCTCTTGATTTCCTTCTAACAAGGCTGGACTTTTTGGTGTAATCGCTCATTCTAACTTAATGATGTTGAAAATAGCTTGTGTAGAAACAATAAGCGCCCGATTCAAGTTAACAAGCACATCAACACTTCCTTGGAATTAAGAAACCATTCAAATTCATTAAACAACGAGTATCTAGTGAGCATTAGCATTTTTTACAAGTATTTTTAGCTTAATCACTCATTAATGTGTGGTTCTCCGGATTTCCTTCTAACAAGGGTGGACTTTTTGTTGTAATCACTCATTCTCACTAAATCATGTTGAAACTAGCTTGTGTACAAACAATAAGCACTCTATTCATGTTAACAAGCACATCAACACCTCCTCAGAACTAGGAAACCATTGAATTTCCATAAAGAACGAGTACGTCATGATCATTAGCATTTCTTACAACTATTTTCCGCTTAATCACGCATTAAGGTGTGCTTCTCTTGATTTCCTTCTAACAAGGCTGGACTTTTTGGTGTAATCGCTCATTCTAACTTAACGATGTTGAAAATAGCTTGTGTACAAACAATAAGCGCCCTATTCAAGTTAACAAGCACATCAACACTTCCCTAGAATTAAGAAACCATTCAAATTCATTAAACAACGAGTATCTAATGATCATTAGCATTTCTTACAAGTATTTTCAGCTTAATCACTCATTAATGTGTGCTTCTCTTGATTTCCTTCTAAGAAGGAAGGAATTTTTGTTGTATTCACTCATTCTCACTAAATCATGTTGAACCTAGCTTGTGTACAAACAATAAGCACACTATTCCTGTTAACAAGCACATCAACACCTCCTTAGAACTAGGAAACCATTGAATTTCCTTAAAGAACGAGTATGTAATGATCATCAGCATTTCATACAAGTATTTTCAGCTTAATCACTCATTAATGTGTGCTTCTCTTGATTTCCTTCTAACAAGTCAGGACTTTTTGTTGTATTCACTCATTCTCACTACATCATGTTGAAACTAGCTTGTGTACAAACAATAAGCACTCTATTCCTGTTAACAAGCACATCATCACCTCCTTAGAACTAGGAAACCATATAATTTCCTTAAAGAACGAGTATGTAATGATCATCAGCATTTCTTACAAGTATTTTCAGCTTAATAACTCATTAATCTGTGCTGCTCTTGATTTCCTTCTAACAAGACAGGACTTTTTCTTCTATTCACTCATTCTCACTAAATCATGTTGAAACTAGCTTGTGTACAAACAATAAGCACTCTATTCCTGTTAACAAGCACATCAACACCTCCTTGGAAATAGTAAACCATTGAATTTCCTTAAAGAACGAGTATCTAATGAACATTAGCTTTTCTTACAAGTATTTTCAGCTTAATCACTCATTAATGTGTGCTTCCCTTGATTTCCTTCTAACAAGGCAGGACTTTTTGTTGTATTCACTCATTCTCACTAAATCATGTTTAAGGTAGCTTGTGTACAAACAATAAGCACTCTATTCCTGTTAACAAGCACATCAACACCTCCTTAGAACTAGGAAACCATTGAATTTCCTTAAGGAACGAATATGTAAAGATCATTAGCTTTTCTTACAGGTATTTTCAGCTTAATCACACATTAATGTGTGCTTCTCTTGATTTCCTTCTAACAAGGCTGGACTTTTTGTTGTAATCACTCATTCTAACTTAATGATGTTCAAAATAGCTTGTGTACAAACAATAAGCACTCTATTCATGCTAACAAGCACATGAACACCTCCTTGAAACTAGGAAACCATTGATATGCATTAAACAACGAGTATCTAATGATAATTAGCAATTCTTACAAGTATTTTCCGCATAATCACTCATTAATGTGTGCTTCTCTTCATTTCCTTGTAAGAAGGCTGGACTTTTTGCTGTAATCACCCAATCTAACTTAATGATGTTCAAAATAGCTTGTGTACAAACAATAATCACTCTATTCATGTTAACAAGCACATCAACACTTCCTTGGTATTCAGTAACAATTCAAATTCATTAAACAACGAGTATCTAATGATCATTAGCATTTCTTACAAGTATTTTCAGCTTAATCTCTCCTTAATCTGTGGTTCACTTGATATACTTCTAGCAAGGCTGGACTTTTTGTTGTAATCACTCATTCTAACTTAGTGATGTTGAAAACAGCTTGTGTACAAGGAATAAGCACTCTATTCATGTTAACAAGCACATCAACACCTCCTTGAGACTCGGAAACCATTGAATTTCATTAAACAATGAGTATCTAATGATCATTAGCATTTCTTACAAGTATTTTCAGCTTAATCACTCCTTAATCTGTGCTTCTCTTGATTTCCTTCTAACAAGGCTGGACTTTTTGTTATAATCACTCATTCTAACTAAGTGATGTTGAAAACAGGTTGTGTACAAACAATATGCACTCTATTCATGTTGACAGGCACATCAACAGCTCCTTGAAACTAGGAAACCATTGAATTTCATTAAACAACGAGTATCTAGTGATCATTAGCATTTCTTACAAGTATTTTGAGCTTAATCACTCATTAATGTGGGCTTTTCTTGATTTCCTTCTAACAAGGCTGGACTTTTTATTGTAATCACTCATTCTAGCTTAATGATGTTGAAAAGAGCTTGTGTACAAACAATAAGCACTCTATTCCTGTTAACAAGCACATCAACACCTCCTTGGAAATAGTAAACCATTCAATTTGATTAAACAACGAGTATCTAATGAACATTAGCATTTCCTACGAGTATTTTCAGCTTAATCACTCATTAATGTGTGCTGCTCTTGACTTCCTTCTAACTAGGCTGGAATTTTTGTTGTAATCACACATTCCAACTTAGTGATGTTGAAAACAGCTTGTGTACAAACAATAAGTGCTCTATTCATGTTAACAAGCACATCAACACCACCTTGAAACTAGGAAACCATTGAATTTCATTAAACAATGAGTATCTAATGTTCATTAGCATTTCTTACAATTATTTTCAGCTTAAACACTCATTAATGTGTGCTTCTCTTGATTTCCTTCTAACAAGGCGGGACTTTTTGTTGTAATCACTCATTCTCACTAAATCATGTTGAAACTAGCTTGTGTACAAACAATAAGCGCTCTATTCGTGTTAACAAGCACATCAACACCTCCTTAGAACTAGGAAACCGTTGAGTTTCCTTAAAGAACGAGTATGTAATGATCATTAGCATTTCTTACAAGCATTTTCAGCTTAATCACTCATTAATGTGTGCTTCTCTTGATTTCCTTCAAACAAGGTTGGACTTTTTGCTGTAATCACTCATTCGAACTTCATGATGTTGAAAATAGCTTGTGTACAAACAATAAGCGCCCTATTCAAGTTAACAAGCACATCAACAATTCCTTGAAATTAAGAAACCATTCAAATTCATTAAACAACGAGTATCTAATGATCATTAGCATTTCTTGCAAGTATTTTCAGCTTAATCACTCATTAATGTGTGGTTCTCTTGATTTCCTTCTAATAAGGCAGGATATTTTGTTGTAATCACTCATTCTAGCTTAGTGATGTTGAAAACAGCTTGTGTACAAGGAAGAAGCACTCTATCCGTGTTAACAAGCACATCAACACCTCCTTGGAACACGGAAACCATTGAATTTAATTAAACAACGAGTATCTAATGATCATTAGCATTTCTTACAAGTATTTTCAGCTTAATCCCTCATTAATGTGTGCTTCTCTTGATTTCGTTCTAACAAGGCTGGACATTTCGTTGTAATCACTCATTCTAGCTTAATGATGTTGAAAAGAGCTTGTGTACAAAGAATAAGCACTCTATTCATGTTAACAAGCACATCAACACCTCCTTGGAACATGGAAACCATTGAATTTCATTAAAGAACGAGTATGTAATGATCATGAGCATTTCATACTAGTATTTTCAGCTTAATCACTCATTATTGTGTGCTTCTCTTGATTTCCTTCTAAGAAGGCTGGACATTTTGTTGTAATCACTCATTCTAGCTTAATGATGTTGAAAAGAGCTTGTGTACAAACAATAAGCGCCCTATTCAAATTAACAAGCACAACAACACTTCCTTGGAATTAAGAAACCATTCAAATTCATTAAACAATGAGTATCTAATAATCATTAGTATTTCCTACAAGTATTTTCAGCTTAATCACTCATTACTGTGTGCTTCTCTTCATTTCCATCTAACAAGGCTGGACTTTTTGTTGTAATCACTCATTCTAACTTAGTGATGTTGAAAACAGCTTGTGTACAAAGAATAAGCACTCTATTCTTGTTAAAAAACACATCAACACCTCCTTGAAACTAGGAAACCATTGAATTCATTAAACAACGAGTATCTAATGATCATTAGCATTTCTTACAAGTATTTTCAGCTAAATCAATCATTAATGTGTGCTTCTCTTGATTTCCTTCTAACAAGGCTGGACTTTTTGTTGTAATCACTCATTCTAACTTAGTGATGTTGAAAGCAGCTTGTGTACAAACAATAAGCACTCTATTCATGTTAAAAAGCTCATCAACACTTCCTTGGAATTAAGAAACCATTCAAATTCATCAAACAACGAGTATCTAATGATCATTAGCATTTCTTACAAATATTTTCAGCTTAATCACTCATTAATGTGAGCTTCTCTTGATTTCCTTCTAACAAGGCTGGACTTTTTGGTGTAATCACTCATTCTAACATATTGATATTCAAAATAGCTTGTCTACAAACAATAAGCACTCTATTCATGTTAACAAGCACATCAACACTTCCTTCGAATTAAGTAACAAATCTAATTCGTTAAACAACGAGTATGTAATGATCATTAGCATTTCTTACAAGTATTTTCAGCTTAATCACTCATTAATGTGCGCTTCTCTTGATTTCCTTCTGACAAGACTGGACTTTTTGTTGTAATCACTCATTCTAACTTAATGATGTTCAAAATAGCTTGTGTACAAACAATAAGCACTCTATTCATGTTAACAAGCACATCAACACTTCCTTGGAATCAAGTAACAATTCAAAATCATTAAACAACGAGTATCTAATGATCGTTAGCATTTCTTACAAGTATTTTCAGCTTAATCACTTCTTAATCTGTGTTTCTCTTGATTTCCTTCTAACAAGGCTGGACTTTTTGTTGTAATCACTCATTCTATGTTCGTGATGTTGAAAACAGCTTGTGTACAAACAATAAGCACTCTATTCATGTTAACAAGCACATCAACACCTCGTTGGAACTAGGAAACCATTGAATTTCATTAAACAACGAGTATCTAATGATCATTAGCATTTCTTTCAGGTATTTTCAGCTAAATCACTCATTCATGTGTGCTTCTCTTGATTTCCTTCTAACAAGGCTGGACTTTTTGTTTTAATCACACATTCTAACTTCGTGATGTTGAAAACAGCTTGTGTACAAAGAATAAGCACTCTATTCATGTCAACAAGCACATCAACACCTCCTTGAAACTAGGAAACGACTTAATTTCATTAAACAATGAGTATCTATTGATCGTTAGCATTTCTTACAAGTATTTTCAGCTTAATCACTCCTTAATCTGTGTTTCTCTTGATTTCCTTCTAACAAGGCTGGACTTTTTGTTGTAATCACTCATTCTAAGTTCGTGATGTTGAAAACAGCTTGTGTACAAACAATAAGCACTCTATTCACGTTAACAAGCACATCAACACCTCGTTGGAACTAGGAAACCATTGAATTTCATTAAACAACGAGTATCTAAGGATCATTAGCATTTCTTTCAGGTATTTTCATCTAAATCACTCATTCATGTGTGCTTCTCTTGATTTCCTTCTAACAAGGCTGGACTTTTTGTTTTAATCACTCATTCTAACTTAGTGATGTTGAAAACAGCTTGTGTACAAACAATAAGCACTTTATTCATGTTAACAAGCACATCAAAACCTCCTTGAAACTTGGAAACCCTTGAATTTCATTAAACAACGAGTATCTAATTATCATTAGCATTTCTTACATGTATTTTCCGCTTAATCACTCATTCATGTGTGCTTCTCTTGATTTCCTTCTAACAAGGCTGGACTTTTTGTTGTAATCACTCATTCTAACTTAGTGATGTGGAAAGCAGCTTGTGTACAAACAATAAGAACTCTATTCATGTTAACAATCACATCAGCACCTCCTTGGATCTAGGAAACCATTGAATTTCATTAAACAACGAGTATCTCATGATCATTAGCATTTCTTACAAGTATTTTCAGCTTAATCACTCATTAATGTGTGCTTCTTTTGATTTCCTTCTAACAAGGCTGGACTTTTTGTTGTAATCACTCATTCTAACTTAGTGATGCTGAAAGCAGCTTGTGTGCAAACAATAAGCACTCTATTCATGTTAACAAGCACATCAGCACCTCCTTGGAACTATGAAACCATTGAATTTCATTAAACAACGAGTATCTAATGATCATTACCATTTCTTACAAGTATTTTCGGCTAAATCACTCATTCATGTGTGCTTCTCTTGATTTCCTTCTAACAAGGCTGGACTTTTTGTTGTAATCACTCATTCTAACTTAGTGATGTTGAAAGCAGCTTGTGTACAAACAATAAGAACTCTATTCATGTTAACAATCACATCAGCACCTCCTTGGATCTAGGAAACCATTGAATTTCATTAAACAACGAGTATCTCATGATCATTAGCATTTCTTACAAGTATTTTCAGCTTAATCACTCATTAATGTGTGCTTCTCTTGATTTCCTTCTAACAAGGCTGGACTTTTTGTTGTAATCACTCATTCTAACTTAGTGATGCTGAAAGCAGCTTGTGTGCAAACAATAAGAACTCTATTCATGTTAACAAGCGCATCAGCACCTCCTTGGAACTATGAAACCATTGAATTTCATTAAACAACGAGTATCTAATGATCATTACCATTTCTGACAAGCATTTTCGGCTAAATCACTCATTCATGTGTGCTTCTCTTGATTTCCTTCTAACAAGGATGGACTTTTTGTTTTAATCACTCATTCTCACTTAGTGATGTTGAAAACAGCTTGTGTACAAACAATAAGCACTCTATTCATGTTAACAAGCACATCAACACTTCCATGGAACTAGGAAACCATTGAATTTCGTTAAACAACGAGTATCTATTGATCATTAGCATTTCTTACAAGTATTTTCAGCTTAATCAACCATTAATGTGTCCTTCTCTTGATTTCCTTCTAACAAGGCTGGGCATTTTGTTGTAATCACTCATTCTCGCTTAATGATGTTGAAAGGAGCATTTGTACAAGCAATAAGCACTCTATTCATGTTAACAAGCACCTCAACACTTCCTTGGAATGAAGTAACCATTCAAATTCATTAAACAACGAGAATCTAATGCTCATTAGCATTTCTTACAAGTATTTTCAGCTAAATCACTCATTCATGTGTGCTTCTTTTGATTTCCTTCAAACAAGGCTGGACTTTTTGTTTTAATCACTCATTCTAACTTAGTGATGTTGAAAACAGCTTGTGTACAAAGAATAAGCACTCTATTCATGTTAACAAGCACATCAACACCTCCTTGTAACTGGGAAACCATTGAATTTCATTAAACAACAAGTATCTAATGATCATTAGCATTTCTTGCAAGTATTTTCAGCTTAATCACTCATTAACATGTGCTTCTCTTGATTTTTTTCTAACAAGGCTGGACTTTTTGCTGTAATCACTCATTCTCACTAAATTATGTTGAAACTAGCTTGTGTACAAACAATAAGCACTCTATTCGTGTTAACAAGAACATCAACACCCCCTTCGAACTAGGAAACAATTGAATTTCATTAAAGAACGAGTATGTAATGATCCTTAGCATTTCTTGCAAGTATTGTGAGCTTAGTCACTCATTAATGTGTGCTTCTCTTGATTTCCTTCTAACAATGCTGGACTTTTTGGTGTAATCACTCATTCTAACGTAATGATGTTGAAAATAGCTTGTGTACAAACAATAAGCACCCTATTCAAGTTAACAAGCACATCAACACTTCCTTGGAGTTAAGAAACCATTCAAATTCATTAAACAACGACTATCTAATGACCATTAGCATTTCTTACAAGTATTTTCAGCTTAATCACTTAGTAATGTGTGCTTCTCCTGGTTTCCTTCTAACAAGGCTGGACATTTTGTTGTAATCACTCATTCTAGCTTAATGATGTTGAAAAGAGCTTGTGTACAAACAATAAGCACTCGATTCATGTTAACAAGCACATCAACACCTCGTTGAAACTAGGAAACCATTGAATTTCGTTAAAAAACGAGTATCTAAAGATGATTAGCATTTCTTACGTGTATTTCAGCCTAATCACTCATTAATGTGTGCTTCTCTTGATTTCCTTCTAAGAAGGCTGGAATTTTTGTTGTAATCACTCATTCTACCTCAGTGATGTTGAAAACAGCTTGTGTACAAACAATAAGCACTCTATTCATGTTAAGAAGCACATCACCACTTCCTTGGAACTAGGAAATGATTGAATTTCATTAAACAATGAGTATCTAATGATCATTAGCATTTCTTACAAGTATTTTCATTATAATCACCCATTAATGTGTGCTTCTCTTGATTTCCTTCTAACAAGGATGGACAGTTTGTTGTAATCACTCATTCTAGCTTCATGATGTTGAAAAGAGCTTGTGTACAACCAATAAGCACTCTATTCTTGTTAACAAGCACATCAACACCACCTTGGAAATAGGAAACCATTGAATTTCATTAAACAACGTGTATCTAATGATCATTAGCATTTCTTACAAGTATTTTGAGCTTAATCACTCATTAATGTGTGCTTCTCTTGATTTCCTTCTAACAAGGCCGGTCTTTTTGTTTTAATCACTCATTCTCACTAAATCATGTTGAAACTAGCTTATGTACAAACAATAAGCACTCTATTCGTGTTAACAAGCACATCAACACCTCCTTGGAACTAGGAAACCATTGAATTTCCCTAAAGAACGAGTATGTAATGATCTTTAGCAGTTCTTACAAGTATTTTCAGCTTAATTAGTCATTCATGTGTGCTTCTCTTGATTTCCTTCAAACAAGGCTGGACTTTTTCTTGTAATCACGCATTCTAACTTCATGATGTTCAAAATAGCTTGTGTACAAACAATAAGCACTCTATTCTTGTTAACAAGCACATCAACACTTCCTTGGAATTAAGTAACAATTCCAATTCATTAAACAACAAGTATCTAATGATCATTAGCATTTCTTACAAGTATTTTCAGCTTAATCACTCATTAATGTGTGCTTCTCTTGATTTTCTTCTAACAAGGCTGGACATTTTGTTGTGGAAAAGAGCTTGTGTACAAACAATAGGCACTTTATTCAAGTTATCAAGGACATCAACACCACCTTCGAAATAGGAAACTATGGAATTTCATTAAACAATGTGTATCTAATGATCAAAAGCATTTTTTACAAGTATTTTCAGCTTAATCAGTGATTAATGTGTCCTTCTCTTGATTTCCTTCTAACAAGGCTGGACTTTTTGATGTAATCACTCATTCTAGCTTAATGATGTGGAGAAGAGCTTCTGTGCAAAGAATAAGCACTCTATTCATGTTAACAAGCACTTCAACACTTCCTTGGAATTAAGAAACCATTCAAATTCATTAAACAATGAGTATCTACTGATCATTAGCATTTCTTACAAGTGTCTTCAGCTGAATCACTCATTAATGTGTGCTTCTCTTGATTTCCTTCTAACAAGGCCGGACTTTTTGTTGTAATCACTCATTCTAGCTTAATGATGTTGAAAAGAGCTTGTGTACAAACAATAAGCACTCTATTCATGTTAACAAGCCCATCAAGACCTCCTCAGAACTAGGAAACCATTGAATTTCATTAAACAACGAGTATCTAATGATCATGAGCATTTCATACAAGTATTTTCAGCTTAATCAATCATTAATGTGTGCTTATCTTGATTTCCTTCTAACAAGGCTGGACATTTTGTTGTAATCAGTCATTCTAGCTTAATGATGTGCAAAAGAGCTTGTGTACAAAAAATAGGCACTCTATTCATGTTAACAAGCACATCAACACCTCCTTGGAACTAGGAAACCCTTGAATTTCATTAAACAACTTGTAGCTGATGATCATTAGCATTTCTTACAAGTGTTTTCAGCTTAATCACTCATTAATGTGTCCTTCTCTTCATTTCCTTCTCACAAGGCTGGACTTTTTGTTGTAATCACTCATTCTAGCTTAATGATGTGGAAAAGAGCTTGTGTACAAACAATAGGCACTCTATTCATGTTAACAAGCACATCAACACCTCCTTGGAACTAGGAAACCCTTGAATTTCATTAAACAACTTGTATCTGATGATCATTAGCATTTCTTACAAGTGTTTTGAGCTTAATCACTCATTAATGTGTGCTTCTCTTGATTTCCTTCTCACAAGGCTGGACTTTTTGTTGTAATCACTCATTCTAAGTTAGTGATGTTGAAAACAGCTTGTGTACAAACATTAAGCACTCTTTTCATGTTAACAAGCACATCAACTCCTCCTTGAAACTAGGAAACCTTTGAATTTCATTAAACAACGAGTATCTAATGATTATTCGCATTTCTTACAAGTATTTTGAGCTTCACCACTCATTAATGTGTGCTTCACTTGATTTCCTTCTAACAAGGCTGGACATTTTGTTGCAATCACTCATTCTAGCTTAATGATGCTGAAAACAGCTTGTGTACAAACAATAAGCACTCTATTCATGTTAACAAGCACATCAACACCACCTTGGAAATAGGAAACTATTGAATTTCATTAAACAGCGAGTATCTAATGATCATTAGCATTTCTTACAAGTATTTCAGCCAAATCACTCTTTAATGTGTGCTTCTCTTGATTTCCTTCTAACAAGGCCGGACTTTTTGTTGTAATCACTCATTCTAACTTAGTGATGTCGAAAATCACTTGTGTACAAACAATAAGCACTCTATTCATGTTAACAAGCCCATCAAGACCTCCTCGGAACTAGGAAACCATTGAATTTCATTAAACAACGAGCATCTAATGATCATGAGCATTTCATACAAGTATTTTCAGCTTAATCAATCATTAATGTGTGCTTATCTTGATTTCCTTCTAACAAGGCTGGACATTTTGTTGTAATCAGTCATTCTAGCTTAATGATGTGCAAAAGAGCTTGTGTACAAAAAATAGGCACTCTATTCATGTTAACAAGCACATCAACACCTCCTTGGAACTAGGAAACCCTTGAATTTCATTAAACAACTTGTAGCTGATGATCATTAGCATTTCTTACAAGTGTTTTCAGCTTAATCACTCATTAATGTGTCCTTCTCTTGATTTCCTTCTCACAAGGCTGGACTTTTTGTTGTAATCACTCATTCTAGCTTAATGATGTGGAAAAGAGCTTGTGTACAAACAATAGGCACTCTATTCATGTTAACAAGCACATCAACACCTCCTTGGAACTAGGAAACCCTTGAATTTCATTAAACAACTTGTATCTGATGATCATTAGCATTTCTTACAAGTGTTTTGAGCTTAATCACTCATTAATGTGTGCTTCTCTTGATTTCCTTCTCACAAGGCTGGACTTTTTGTTGTAATCACTCATTCTAAGTTAGTGATGTTGAAAACAGCTTGTGTACAAACATTAAGCACTCTTTTCATGTTAACAAGCACATCAACTCCTCCTTGAAACTAGGAAACCTTTGAATTTCATTAAACAACGAGTATCTAATGATTATTCGCATTTCTTACAAGTATTTTGAGCTTCATCACTCATTTATGTGTGCTTCACTTGATTTCCTTCTAACAAGGCTGGACATTTTGTTGTAATCACTCATTCTAGCTTAATGATGCTGAAAACAGCTTGTGTACAAACAATAAGCACTCTATTCATGTTAACAAGCACATCAACACCACCTTGGAAATAGGAAACTATTGAATTTCATTAAACAACGAGTATCTAATGATCATTAGCATTTCTTACAAGTATTTCACCCAAATCACTCTTTAATGTGTGCTTCTCTTGATTTCCTTCTAACAAGGCCGGACTTTTTGTTGTAATCACTCATTCTAACTTAGTGTTGTCGAAAATCACTTGTGTACAAACAATAAGCACTCTATTCATGTTAACAAGCCCATCAAGACCTCCTCGGAACTAGGAAACCATTGAATTTCATTAAACAACGAGTATCTAATGATCATGAGCATTTCATACAAGTATTTTCAGCTTAATCAATCATTAATGTGTGCTTATCTTGATTTCCTTCTAACAAGGCTGGACATTTTGTTGTAATCAGTCATTCTAGCTTAGTGATGTGCAAAAGAGCTTGTGTACAAAAAATAGGCACTCTATTCATGTTAACAAGCACATCAACACCTCCTTGGAACTAGGAAACCCTTGAATTTCATTAAACAACTTGTAGCTGATGATCATTAGCATTTCTTACAAGTGTTTTCAGCTTAATCACTCATTAATGTGTCCTTCTCTTGATTTCCTTCTCACAAGGCTGGACTTTTTGTTGTAATCACTCATTCTAGCTTAATGATGTGGAAAAGAGCTTGTGTACAAACAATAGGCACTCTATTCATGTTAACAAGCACATCAACACCTCCTTGGAACTAGGAAACCCTTGAATTTCATTAAACAACTTGTATCTGATGATCATTAGCATTTCTTACAAGTGTTTTGAGCTTAATCACTCATTAATGTGTGCTTCTCTTGATTTCCTTCTCACAAGGCTGGACTTTTTGTTGTAATCACTCATTCTAAGTTAGTGATGTTGAAAACAGCTTGTGTACAAACATTAAGCACTCTTTTCATGTTAACAAGCACATCAACTCCTCCTTGAAACTAGGAAACCTTTGAATTTCATTAAACAACGAGTATCTAATGATTATTCGCATTTCTTACAAGTATTTTGAGGTTCATCACTCATTAATGTGTGCTTCACTTGATTTCCTTCTAACAAGGCTGGACATTTTGTTGTAATCACTCATTCTAGCTTAATGATGCTGAAAACAGCTTGTGTACAAACAATAAGCACTCTATTCATGTTAACAAGCACATCAACACCACCTTGGAAATAGGAAACCATTGAATTTCATTAAACAACGAGTATCTAATGATCATTAGCATTTCTTACAAGTATTTCAGCCAAATCACTCTTTAATGTGTGCTTCTCTTGATTTCCTTCTAACAAGGCCGGACTTTTTGTTGTAATCACTCATTCTAACTTAGTGATGTCGAAAATCACTTGTGTACAAACAATAAGCACTCTATTCATGTTAACAAGCACGTCAACACCTCCTTGGAACTAAGAAACCATTGAATTTCATTAAACAGCAAGTATCTAATGATTATTAGCTTTTCTTACAAGTATTTTCAGCTTAATCACTCATTAATGTGTGCTTCTCTTGATTTCCTTCTAACAAGGCTGGACTTTTTGTTGTAATCACTCATTCTAACTTGATGATGTTGAAAACTGCTTGTGTTCAAACAATAAGCACTCTATTCAGTTTAACAAGCACATCAACACTCCCTTGGAATTAAGAAAGCATTCAAATTCATTAAAGAATGAGTATCTAATGATCATTAGCATTTCTTACAAGTATTTTCAGCTCAACACTTCCTTGGAATTGTTTTTGTTTTAATCACTCATTCTCACTAAATCATGTTGAAACTAGCTTATGTACAAACAATAAGCACTCTATTCGTGTTAACAAGCACATCAACACCTCCTTGCAACTTGGAAACCATTGAATTTCCTTAAAGAACGAGTATGTAATGATCTTTAGCAGTTCTTACAAGTATTTTCAGCTTAATTACTCATTAATGTGTGCTTCTCTTGATTTCCTTCAAACAAGGCTGGACTTTTTGTTGTAATCACGCATTCTAACTTCATGATGTTCAAAATAGCTTGTGTGCAAACAATAAGCACTCTATTCTTGTTAACAAGCACGTCAACACTTCCTTGGAATTAAGTAACAATTCCAATTCATTAAACAACAAGTATCCAATGATCATTAGCATTTCTTACAAGTATTTTCAGCTTAATCACTCATTATTGTGTGCTTCTCTTGATTTCGTTCTAACAAGGCTGGACTTTTTGTTGTAATCACTCATTCTAGCTTAATGATGTGTAAAAGAGCTTGTGTACAAACAATAGGCACCCTATTCATGTTATCAAGGACATCAACACCACCTCCAAACTAGGAAACTATGGAATTTCATTAAACAACGTGTATCTAATGATCGAAAGCATTTTTTACAAGTATTTTCAGCTTAATCAGTGATTAATGTGTCCTTCTCTTGATTTCCTTCTAACAAGGCTGGACTTTTTGATGTAATCACTCATTCTAGCTTAATGATGTGGAAAAGAGCTTCTGTACAAAGAATAAGCACTCCATTCATGTTAACAAGCACATCAACACTTCGTTAGAATTAAGAAACCATTCAAATTCATTAAACCAGGAGTATCTACTGATCATTAGCATTTCTTACAAGTGTCTTCAGCTGAATCACTCATTAATGTGTGCTTCTCTTGATTTCCTTCTAACAAGGCTGGACATTTTGTTGTAATCACTCATTCTAGCTTAATGATGTTGAAAAGAGCTTGTGTACAAACAATAAGCACTCTATTCATGTTAACAAGCACATCAACACCTCCTTGGAACTAGGAAACCCTTGAATTTCATTAAACAACTTGTATCTGATGATCATTAGCATTTCTTACAAGTGTTTTCAGCTTAATCACTCATTAATGTGTGCTTCTCTTGATTTCCTTCCAACAAGGCTGGACTTTTTGTTGTAATCACTCAATCTCACTAAATTAAGTTGAAACTAGTTTGTGTACAAACAATAAGCACTCTATTCATGTTAACAAGCACATCAACACCTCCTTGGAACTAGGAAACCCTTGATTTCATTAAACAACTTGTATTTGATGATCATTAGCATTTCTTACAAGTGTTTTCAGCTTAATCAGTCATTAATGTGTGCTTCTCTTGATTTCCTTCTCACAAGGCTGGACTTTTTGTTGTAATCACTCATTCTAGCTTAATGATGTGGAAAAGAGCTTGTGTACAAACAATAGGCACTCTATTCATGTTAACAAGCACATCAACACCTCCTTGGAACTAGGAAACCCTGGAATTTCATTAAACAACTTGTATCTGATGATCATTAGCATTTCTTACAAGTGTTTTCAGCTTAATCACTCATTAATGTGTGCTTCTCTTGATTTCCTTCTCACAAGGCTGGACTCTTTGTTGTAATCACTCATTCTAACTTGATGATGTTGAAAACAGCTTTTGTTCAAACAATAAGCACTCTATTCATTTTAACAAGCACATCAACACGTCCTTGGAATTAAGAAAGCATTCAAATTCATTAAAGAATGAGTATCTAATGATCATTAGTATTTCTTACAAGTATTCTCAGCTTAATCACGCATTAATGTGTGCTTCTCTTGATTTCGTTCTAACAAGGCTGGACTTTTTGTTCTAATCACTCATTCTAGCTTAATGATGTGGAAAAGAGCTTGTGTACAAACAATCGGCACTCTATTCATGTTATCAAGGACATCAACACCACCTTCGAACTAGGAAACTATGAAATTTCTTTAAACAACGTGTATCTAATGATCAAAAGCATTTTTTACAAGTATTTTCAGCTTAATCACTGATTAATGTGTCGTTCTCTTGATTTCCTTCTAACAAGGCTGGACTTTTTGTTGTAATCACTCATTCTAAGTTGATGATGTTGAAAACAGCTTGTGTTCAAACAATAAGCACTCTATTCATTTTAACTAGCACATCAACACTTCCTTGGAATTAAGAAAGCATTCAAATTCATTAAAGAACGAGTATCTAATGATCATTAGCATTTCTTACAAGTATTTTCACCTTAATCACACATTAATGTGTGCTTCTCTTGATTTCGTTCTAACAAGGCTGGACTTTTTGTTGTAATCACTCATTCTAGCCTAATGATGTGGAAAATAGGTTGTGTACAAACAATAAGCCCTCTGTTCGAGTTAACAAGCGCATTAACACCTCCTTCGAACTATGAAACCATTGAATTTCATGAAACAACGAGTATCTAATGATCATTAGCATTTCCTACAAGTATTTCAGCTTAATCACTCATTAATGTGTGCTCCTCTTGATTTCCATCTAACAAGGCTGGACTTTTTGTTGTAATCACTCATTCTAACTTAATGATGTTGAAAATAGGTTGTGTACAAACAATAAGCACTCTATTCGTGTTAACAAGCGCATCAACACCTCCTTGGAACTAGGAAACCATTAAATTTCATGAAACAATGAGTATCTAAGGATCATTAGCATTTCCTACAAGTATTTCAGCTTAATCACTCATTAATGTGTGCTTCTCTTGATTTCCTTCTAACAAGGCTGGACTTTTTGTTGTCATCACTTATTCTAACTTAATGATGTTGAAAATAGCTTATGTACAAACAATAAGCACTCTATTCATGTTAACAAGCACATCAACACTTCCTTGGAATTAAGAAACCTTTCAAATTCCTTAAACAACGAGTATCTAATGATAATTAGCATTTCCTACAAGTATTTTGAGCTTAATCACTCATTAATGTCTCCTTCTCTTGATTACCAGCTAACAAGGCTGGACATTTTGTTGTAATCCCTCATTCTAACCTAATGATGTTGAAAATAGGTTGTTGATAAACAATAACCACTCTATTCATGTTAACCACCACATCAACATCTCCTTGGAACTAGGAAACCATTGAATTTCATTAAACAACGAGTATCTAATGATCATTAGCTTTTCTTATAAGTATTTTCAGCTTAATCACTCATTAATGTGTGCTTCTTTTGATTTCCAACTAACAAGGCTGGGCTTTTTGTTTTAATCCCTCATTCTAACTTAATGATGTTGAAAATAGGTTGTGTACAAACAATAAGCACTCTATTCATGTTAACAAGCACATCAACACCTCCTTGGAACTAGGAAACCTTAGAATTTCAGTAAACAACCAGTATCAAATGATCATTAGCATTTCTTACAAGTATTTTCAACTTAATCACTCATTAATGTGTGCTTCTTTTGATTTCCAACTAACAAGGCTGGGCTTTGTTTTGTAATCCCTCATTCTAACTTAATGATGTGGAAAATAGGTTGTGTACAAACAATAAGCACTCTATTCATGTTAACAAGCACATCAAGACCTCCTTGGAGCTAGGAAACCATTGAACTTTGTTAAACTACGAGTATCTAATGATCATTACCATTTCTTACATGTATTTCAGCCTAATCACTCATTAATGTATGCTTCTCTTGATTTCCTACTAACAAGGATGGACTTTTTGTTGTAATCCCTCATTCTAACTAAATGATGTTGAAAATAGCTTGTGTACAAACAATAAGCACACTATTCATGTTAACACAAACATCAACACCTCATTGGAACTACGAAACCTTTAAATTTCATTAAACAACGAGTATCTAATGATCATTAGCATTTCCTACAAGTATTTTCAGGTTAATCACTCATTAATGTGTGCTTCTCTTGACTTCCTTCTAACAAGGCTTGACTTTTTGTTGTAATCACTCATTCTCACTAAATTATGTTGAAACTAGCTTGTGTACAAACAATAAGCACTCTATTCCTGTTAACAAGCACATCAACACGTCCTTGGAACTAGGAAACCATTGAATTTTATTAAACAACGGGAATCTAACGATCATTTGCATTTCCTACAAGTATTTCAGCTTAATCACTCATTAATGTGTGCTTCTCTTGATTTCCATCTAACAAGGCTAGACATTTTGTTGCAATCACTCATTCTAACTTAATGATGTTGAAAATAGGTTGTGTACAAACAATAAGCACTCTGTTCGTGTTAACAAGTGCATCAACACCTCCTTGGAACTAGGAAACCATTGAATTTCATGAAACAACGAGTATCTAATGATCATTAGCATTTCCTACAAGTATTTCAGCTTAATCACTCATTAATGTGTGCTTCTCTTGATTTCCATCTAACAAGGCTGGGCTTTTTGTTGTAATCACTGATTCTAACATAATGATGTTGAAAATAGGTTGTGTACAAACAATAAGCACTCTATCCATGTTAACAGGCACATCAACACCTCCTTGGACCTAGGAAACCAATGAATTTCATTAAACAGCGAGTATCTAATGATCATTAGCTTTTCTTACAAGTATTTTCAGCTTAATCACTCATTAATGTGTGCTTCTCTTGATTTCTTACTAACAAGGATGGACTTTCTGTTGTAATCCCTCATTCTAACTAAATGATTTTGAAAATAGCTTGTGTACAAACAGTAAGCACTCTATTCATGTTAACACGAACATCAACACCTCGTTGGAACTACAAAACCTTTAAATTTCATTAAACAACTAGTATCTAATGATCATTAGCATTTCCTACAAGTATTTCAGCCAAATCACTCATTAATGTATGCTTCTCTTCTTTTCCTACTAACAAGGCTGGACTTTTTGTTGTAATCCCTCATTCTAACTTAATGATGTTGAAAATACCTTGTGTACAAACAATAAGCACTGTATTCGTGTTAACAAGCACATCAACACCTCCTTGGAACTAGCAAACCGTTGAATTTCATTAAACAATGAGTATCTAATGATCATTAGCATTTCCTACAAGTAGTTCAGCTTAATCACTCATTAGTGTGTGCTTCTCTTTATTTCCTTCTAACAAGGCTGGACTTTTTGTTGTCATCACTTATTCTAACTTAATGATGTTGAAAATAGCTTGTGTACAAACAATAAGCACTCTATTCATGTTAACAAGCACATCAACACTTCCTTGGATTTAAGAAACTTTTCAAATTCCTTAAACAACGAGTATCTAATGATAATTAGCATTTCTTACAAGTATTTTGAGTTTAATCACTCATTAATGTCTCCTTCTCTTGATTACCGGCTAAAGGCTGGACTTTTTGTTGTATTCCCTCATTCTAACCTAATGATGTTGAAAATAGGTTGTTGACAAACAATAAGCACTCTATTCATGTTAACCAGCACATCAACACCTCCTTGGAACTAGGAAACCATTGAATTTCATTAAACAACGAGTATCTAATGATCATTAGCATTTCCTACAAGTATTTTCAACTTAATCACTCATTAATGTGTGCTTCTTTTGATTTCCAACTAACAAGGTTGGGCTTTGTTTTGTAATCCCTCATTTTAACTTAATGATGTTGAAAATAGGTTGTGTAGAAGCAATACGCACTCTATTCATGTTAACAAGCACATCAACACCGCCTTGGAACTAGGAAACCATTGAATTTCATTAAACATCGAGTATCTAATGTTCATTAGCTTTTCTTACAAGTATGTTCAGCTTAATCACTCATTAATGTGTGCTTCTTTTGATTTCCAACAAACAAGGCTGGGCTTTTTGTTGTAATCCCTCATTCTAACTTAATGATGTTGAAGATAGGTTGTGTACAAACAATAAGCACTCTATTCAAGTTAACAAGCACATCAACACCACCTTGGAACTAGGAAACCTTTGAATTTCATTAAACAACGAGTATCTAATGATCATTAGCATTTCCTACAAGTATTTTCAACTTAATCGCTCATTAATGTGTGCTTCTTTTGATTTCCAACTAACAAGGCTGGGCTTTGTTTTGTAATCCCTCATTCTAACTTAATGATGTTGAAAATAGGTTGTGTACAAACAATAAGCACTCTATTCATGTTAACAGGCACATCAACACCTCCTTGGAACTAGGAAACCAATGAATTTCATAAAACAGCGAGTATCTAATGATCATTAGCTTTTCTTACAAGTATTTTCAGCATAATCACTCATTAATGTGGGCTTCTCTTGATTTCTTACTAACAAGGATGGACTTTTTGTTGTAATCCCTTATTCTAACTAAATGATGTTGAAAATAGCTTGTGTACAAACAATAAGCACTCTATTCATGTTAACACGAACATCAACACCTCGTTGGAACTACAAAACCTTTAAATTTCATTAAACAACAAGTATCTAATGATCATTAGCATTTCCTACAAGTATTTTCAGCTTAATCACTCATTAATGTGCGCTTCTCTTGACTTCCTTCTAACAAGGCTGGACTTTTTGTTGTAATCACACATTCTCACTAAATTATGTTGAAACTAGCTTGTGTACAAACAATAAGCACTCTATTCCTGTTAACAAGCACATCAACACCTCCTTGGAACTAGGAAACCATTGAATTTTATTAAACAACGGGTATCTAATGATCATTAGCATTTCCTACAAGTATTTCAGCTTAATCACTCATTAATGTGTGCTTCTATTGATTTCCATCTAACAAGGCTGGACTTTTTGTTGTAATCACTCATTCTAACTTAATGATGTTGAAAATAGGTTGTGTACGAACAATAAGCGCTCTATTCGTGTTAACAAGCACATCAACACCTCCTTGGAACTAGCAAACCATTGAATTTCATTAAACAATGAGTATCTAATGATCATTAGCATTTCCTACAAGTATTTCAGCTTAATCACTCATTAATTTGTGCTTCTCTTGATTTCCTTCTAACAAGGCTGGACTTTTTGTTGTCATCACTTATTCTAACTTAATGATGTTGAAAATAGCTTTTGTACAAACAATAAGCACTCTATTCATGTTAACAAGCACATCAACACCTCCTTGGAACTAGGAAACCAATGAATTTCATTAAACAATGAGTATCTAATGATCATTAGCTTTTCTTACAAGTATTTTCAGCTTAATCACTCATTAATGTGTGCTTCTTTTGATTTCCAACTAACAAGGATGGGCTTTTTGTTGTAATCCCTCATTCTAACTTAATGATGTTGAAAATAGGTTGTGTACGAACAATAAGCACTCTATTCATGTTAACAAGCACATCAACACCTCCTTGGAACTAGGAAACCTTTGAATTTCATTAAACAACGAGTATCTAATGATCATTAGCATTTCTTACAAGTATTTCAGCCAAATCACTCATTAATGTATGCTTCTCTTCATTTCCTACGAACAAGGCTGGACTTTTTCTTGTAATCCCTCATTCTAACTTAATGATGTTGAAAATACCTTGTGTACAAACTATAGGCACTCTATTCGTGTTAACAAGCGCATCAACACCTCCTTGGAACTAGGAAACCATTGAATGTCATTAAACAACGAGTATCTAATGATCGTTAGCATTTCTTACAAGTATTTCAGCCCAATCACTCTTTAATGTGTGCTTCTCTTGATTTCCTTCTAACAAGGCTGGACATTTTGTTGTAATCACTCAGTCTAAGTTAATGATGTTGAAAACAGCGTGTGTACAAACAATAAGCACTATATTCATGTTAACAAGCACATCAACACTTCCTTGGAATTAAGAAACCATTCAAATTCATCAGACAACGAGTATCTAATGATCATTAGCATCTCTTACAAGTATTTTCAGCTTAATCACTCAATAAAGTGTGCTTCTCTTGATTTCCTTCTAACAAGGCTGGACGTTTTGTTGTAATCACTCATTCTAACTTCATGATGCTGAAAACAGCTTGTGTTCAAACAATAAGCACTCTATTCATTTTCACAAGCACATCAACACTTCCTTGGAATTAAGAAAGCATTCAAATTCATTAAAGAACGAGTATCTAATGATCATTAGCTTTTCTTACAAGTATTTTCAGCTTAATCACTCATTAATGTGTGCTTCTTTTGATTTCCAACTAACAAGGATGGGCTTTTTGTTGTAATCCCTCATTCTAACTTAATGATGTTGAAAATAGGTTGTGTACAACAATAAGCACTCTATTCATGTTAACAAGCACATCAACACCTCCTTGGAACTAGGAAACCTTTGAATTTCATTAAACAACGAGTATCTAATGATCATTAGCATTTCATACATGTATTTCAGCCAAATCACTCATTAATGTATGCTTCTCTTCATTTCCTACTAACAAGGCTGGACTTTTTCTTGTAATCCCTCATTCTAACTTAATGATGTTGAAAATACCTTGTGTACAAACAATAAGCACTCTATTCGTGTTAACAAGCGCATCAACACCTCCTTGGAACTAGGAAACCATTGAATGTCATTAAACAACGAGTATCTAATGATCGTTAGCATTTCTTACAAGTATTTCAGCCCAATCACTCTTTAAGGTGTGCTTCTCTTGATTTCCTTCTTACAAGGCTGGACATTTTGTTGTAATCACTCAGTCTAAGTTAATGATGTTGAAAACAGCGTGTGTACAAACAATAAGCACTCTATTCATGTTAACAAGCACATCAACACTTCCTTGGAATTAAGAAACCATTCAAATTCATCAGACAACGAGTATCTAATGATCATTAGCATGTCTTACAAGTATTTTCAGCTTAATCACTCAATAAAGTGTGCTTCTCTTGATTTCCTTCTAACAAGGCTGGACGTTTTGTTGTAATCACTCATTCTAACTTCATGATGTTGAAAACAGCTTGTGTTCAAACAATTAGCACTCTATTCATTTTAACAAGCACATCAACACTTCCTTGGAATTAAGAAAGCATTCAAATTCATTAAAGAACGAGTATCTAATGATCATTAGCATTTCTTACAAGTATTTTCAGCTTAATCATACATTAATGTGTGCTTGTCTTGATTTCCTAATAACAAGGCTGGACGTTTTGTTGTAATCACTCATTCTAGCTTAATGATGTGGAAAAGAGCTTGTGTTCAAACAATAGGCACTCTATTCATGTTAACAAGCACATCAACACCTCCTTGGAACAAGGAAAGCCTTGAATTTCATTACACAATGAGTATGTAATGATCATTAGCATTTCTCACAAGTATTGTCAGCTTAATCACTCATTAATGTGTGCTTCTCTTGAGTTCCTTCTAACAAGGCTGGACTTTTTGTTGTCATCACTTATTCTAACTTAATGATGTTGAAAAGAGCTTGTGTCAAACAATCAGCACTCTATTCATGTTAACAAGCACATCAACACTTCCTTGGAATTAAGAAACCTTTAAAATTCCTTAAACAACGAGTATCTAATGATCATTAGCTTTTCTTTCAAGTATTTTCCGCTCAATCATTCTGTAATATGTGCTTCTCTCCATTTCCTTCTAACAAGGCTGGCAGTTTTGTTGCAATCACTGATTCTAGCTTAATGATGTCGAAAACAGCTTGTGTACAAACAATAAGCACTCTATCCATGTTAACAAGCACATCAACACCTCCTTGGAATTGGAAAACCATTGAATTTCATTAAACAACGAGTATCTAAGGATCATTAGTATTTCCAACAAGTATTTCAGCTTAATAACCCATTAATTTGTGCTTCTCTTGATTTCCTTCTAACAAGGCTGGACTCTTTGTTGTAATCACTCATTCTAACTTAATGATGTTGAAAATAGCTTGTGTACAAACAATAAGCACTCAATTCATGTTAACAAGCACATCAACACCTCCTTGGAACTAGGAAACCATTGAATTTCGTGAAACAACGAGTATCTAATGATCATTAGCATTTCCTAGAAGTATTTCAGCTTAATCAAATGAATGCTTCTCTTGATTTCCATCCAACAAGGCTGGACTTTTTGTTGTAATCACTCATTCTAACTTAATGATGTTGAAAATAGGTTGTGTACAAACAATAAGCGCTCTCTTCGTGTTAACAAGCACATCAACACGTTCTTGGAACTAGCAAACCATTGAATTTCATTAAACAATGAGTATCTAATGATCATTAGCATTTCCTACAAGTATTTCAGCTTAATCAAATGTGTGCTTCTCTTGATTTCCATCCAACAAGGCTGGACTTTTTGTTGTAATCACTCATTCTAACTTAATCATGTTGAAAATAGGTTGTGTACAAACAATAAGCGCTCTCTTCGTGTTAACAAGCACATCAACACCTTCTTGGAACTAGCAAACCATTGAATTTCATTAAACAATGAGTATCTAATGATCATTAGCATTTCTTACAAGTATTTCAGCTTAATCGCTCATTAATGTGTGCTTCTCTTGATTTCCTTCTAACAAGGCTGGACTTTTTGTTGTCATCACTAATTCTAACTTAATGATGTTGAAAATAGCTTGTGTACAAACAATACGCACTCTATTCATGTTAACAAGCACATCAACACTTCCTTGGAATTAAGAAACCTTTCAAATTCCTTAAACAACGAATATCTAATGATAATTAGCATTTCTTACAAGTATTTTGAGCTTAATCACTCATTAATGTCTCCTTCTCTTGATTACCAGCTAACAAGGCTGGACTTTTTGTTGTAATCCCTCATTCTAACCTAATGATGTTGAAAATAGGTTGTTGACAAACAATAACCACTCTATTCATGTTAACCAGCACATCAACATCTCCTTGGAACTAGGAAACCATTGAATTTCATTAAACAACGAGTATCTAATGATCATTAGCATTTCCTACAAGTATTTTCAACTTGATCACTCATTAATGTGTGCTTCTTTTGATTTCCAACCAATAAGGTTGGGCTTTGTTTTGTAATCCCTAATTCTAACTTCATGATGTTGAAAATAGGTTCTGTACAAACAATAACCACTCTATTCATGTTAACAAGCACATCAACACCTCCTTGGAACTAGGAAACCATTGAATTTCATTAAACAACGAGTATCTAATGATCATTAGCTTTTCTTACAAGTATTTTCAGCTTAATCACTCATTAATGTGTGCTTCTTTTGATTTCCAACCAACAAGGCTGGGCTTTTTGTTGTAATCCATCATTCTAACTTAATGATGTTGAAAATAGGTTGTGTACAAACAATAAACACTCTCTTCATGTTAACAAGCACATCAACACCTCCTTGGAACTAGGAAACCTTTGAATTTCATTAAACAACGAGTATCTAATAATCATTAGTATTTCTTACACAACGAGTATGTAATGATCATTAGCATTTTTCACAAGTATTGTCAGCTTAATCACTCATTAATGTGTGCTTCTCTTGAGTTCCTTCTAACAAGGCTGGACTTTTTGTTGTCATCACTTATTCTAACTTAATGATGTTGAAAATAGCTTGTGTACAAACAATAAGCACTCTATTCATGTTAACAAGCACATCAACACCTACTTGGAACTAGGAAACCATTGAATTTCATTAAACAACGAGTATCTAATGATCATTAGCATTTCTGAAAAGTATTTTAAGCTTAATCACTCATTAATGTGTGCTTCTCTTGATTTCCTTCTAAGAAGGCTGGACTTTTTGTGGTAATCCCTCATTCTCACTTAATGATGTTGAAAATAGCTTGTGTGCAAACAATAAGCGCTCTATTCATGTTAACAAGCACATTAAGACCTCCTTGGAGCAAGGAAACCATTGAATGTTGTTAAACTACAAGTATCTAATGATCTTTAGCATTTCTTACAAGTATTTTCAGCTTAATCACTCTTTAATGTGTGCTTCTCATGACTTCCTTCTAACAAGGCTGGACTTTTTATTGTAATCACTCATTCTCACTAAATTATGTTGAAACTAGCTTGTGTACAAACAATAGGCACTCTATTGCTGTTAAAAAGCACATCAACACCTCCTTGGAACTAGGAAACCATTGAATTTTATGAAACAACGGGTATCTAATGATCATTAGCATTTCCTACAAGTATTTCAGCTTAATCACTCATTAATGTGTGCTTCTCTTGATTTCCATCGAACAAGGCTGGACTTATTGTTGTAATCACTCATTCTAACTTAATGATGTTGAAAATAGGTTGTGTACAAACAATAAGCACTCTATTCGTGTTAACAAGCGCATCAACACCTCCTTGGAACTAGGAAACCATTGAATTTCATGAAACAACGAGTATCTAATGATCATTAGCATTTCCTTCAAGTATTGCAGCTTAATCACTCATTAATGTGTGCTGCTCTTGATTTCCATTGAACAAGGCTGGACTTTTTGTTGTAATCACTCATTCTAACTTAATGATGTTGAAAATAGGTTGTGTACAAACAATAAGCACTCTATTCGTGTTAACAAGCGCATCAACACATCCTTGGAACTAGGAAACCATTGAATTTCATGAAACGACGAGTATCTAATGATCATTAGTATTTCCTACAAGTATTTCAGCTTCATCACTCATTAATGTGTGCTTCTCTTGATTTCCTTCTAACAATGCTGGATATTTTGTTGTAATCACTCCTTCTAACTTAATGATGTTGAAAACAGCTTGTGTAGAAACAATAACAACTCTATTCATGTTAACAAGCACATCAACACCTTCTTGGAACTAGCAAACCATTGAATTTCATTAAACAATGAGTATCTAATGATCATTAGCATTTCTTACAAGTATTTCAGCTTAATCGCTCATTAATGTGTGCTTCTCTTGATTTCCTTCTAACAAGGCTGGACTTTTTGTTGTCATCACTAATTCTAACTTAATGATGTTGAAAATAGCTTGTGTACAAACAATACGCACTCTATTCATGTTAACAAGCACATCAACACTTCCTTGGAATTAAGAAACCTTTCAAATTCCTTAAACAACGAATATCTAATGATAATTAGCATTTCTTACAAGTATTTTGAGCTTAATCACTCATTAATGTCTCCTTCTCTTGATTACCAGCTAACAAGGCTGGACTTTTTGTTGTAATCCCTCATTCTAACCTAATGATGTTGAAAATAGGTTGTTGACAAACAATAACCACTCTATTCATGTTAACCAGCACATCAACATCTCCTTGGAACTAGGAAACCATTGAATTTCATTAAACAACGAGTATCTAATGATCATTAGCATTTCCTACAAGTATTTTCAACTTGATCACTCATTAATGTGTGCTTCTTTTGATTTCCAACCAATAAGGTTGGGCTTTGTTTTGTAATCCCTAATTCTAACTTCATGATGTTGAAAATAGGTTCTGTACAAACAATAACCACTCTATTCATGTTAACAAGCACATCAACACCTCCTTGGAACTAGGAAACCATTGAATTTCATTAAACAACGAGTATCTAATGATCATTAGCTTTTCTTACAAGTATTTTCAGCTTAATCACTCATTAATGTGTGCTTCTTTTGATTTCCAACCAACAAGGCTGGGCTTTTTGTTGTAATCCATCATTCTAACTTAATGATGTTGAAAATAGGTTGTGTACAAACAATAAACACTCTCTTCATGTTAACAAGCACATCAACACCTCCTTGGAACTAGGAAACCTTTGAATTTCATTAAACAACGAGTATCTAATAATCATTAGTATTTCTTACACAACGAGTATGTAATGATCATTAGCATTTTTCACAAGTATTGTCAGCTTAATCACTCATTAATGTGTGCTTCTCTTGAGTTCCTTCTAACAAGGCTGGACTTTTTGTTGTCATCACTTATTCTAACTTAATGATGTTGAAAATAGCTTGTGTACAAACAATAAGCACTCTATTCATGTTAACAAGCACATCAACACCTACTTGGAACTAGGAAACCATTGAATTTCATTAAACAACGAGTATCTAATGATCATTAGCATTTCTGAAAAGTATTTTAAGCTTAATCACTCATTAATGTGTGCTTCTCTTGATTTCCTTCTAAGAAGGCTGGACTTTTTGTGGTAATCCCTCATTCTCACTTAATGATGTTGAAAATAGCTTGTGTGCAAACAATAAGCACTCTATTCATGTTAACAAGCACATTAACACCTCCTTGGAGCAAGGAAACCATTGAATGTTGTTAAACTACAAGTATCTAATGATCTTTAGCATTTCTTACAAGTATTTTCAGCTTAATCACTCTTTAATGTGTGCTTCTCATGACTTCCTTCTAACAAGGCTGGACTTTTTATTGTAATCACTCATTCTCACTAAATTATGTTGAAACTAGCTTGTGTACAAACAATAGGCACTCTATTGCTGTTAAAAAGCACATCAACACCTCCTTGGAACTAGGAAACCATTGAATTTTATGAAACAACGGGTATCTAATGATCATTAGCATTTCCTACAAGTATTTCAGCTTAATCACTCATTAATGTGTGCTTCTCTTGATTTCCATCTAACAAGGCTGGACTTATTGTTGTAATCACTCATTCTAACTTAATGATGTTGAAAATAGGTTGTGTACAAACAATAAGCACTCTATTCGTGTTAACAAGCGCATCAACACCTCCTTGGAACTAGGAAACCATTGAATTTCATGAAACAACGAGTATCTAATGATCATTAGCATTTCCTTCAAGTATTGCAGCTTAATCACTCATTAATGTGTGCTGCTCTTGATTTCCATCGAACAAGGCTGGACTTTTTGTTGTAATCACTCATTCTAACTTAATGATGTTGAAAATAGGTTGTGTACAAACAATAAGCACTCTATTCGTGTTAACAAGCGCATCAACACATCCTTGGAACTAGGAAACCATTGAATTTCATGAAACGACGAGTATCTAATGATCATTAGTATTTCCTACAAGTATTTCAGCTTCATCACTCATTAATGTGTGCTTCTCTTGATTTCCTTCTAACAATGCTGGATATTTTGTTGTAATCACTCCTTCTAACTTAATGATGTTGAAAACAGCTTGTGTAGAAACAATAACAACTCTATTCATGTTAACAAGCACATCAAAACCTCCTAGGAACTAGGATGATGCGGAAAACCCCAAAAAGACGTGGCTTAGGGACCCAACGCACACAATGAATCAAAGAACAACCAGGAAAGCTAAATCAGAGTTTAATAACACAAACCCTAGACCCAAAATTCGAAGGAACACGAACCTAGGGTATTTAAGATGGATATGGACGCCACACTCCAAAAGAGGAAGGAATTGGGAGTGATAAGTCGGTTTGAACGCCACAAGAAGAAAACCTCTTGATAAGTTCTTTAGTTCTCAAAAGAACCGAAGGAGAAACCCTTGTTTTCTATTTCACTGAAAGTTGTCTGATATCTTCAGCTTACAAGGGGTGCCTATTTATAGGCTAAGATAGCAATCCTAAAGAGGCATAAATTCCTAGTTAGGACAATTCCTTATTTAGGCGGAATTCCTATCTAGGTACAAATTCTTATATGGAAAATAAACTCCTAATTTGGAGTGACTATTATTACTAGTCCTAACACTTTAATTACTTTAATGATATTAATAAGGCCTAGACTCTCTTTTATGTTTAAATTCGCACCATTTGAAGCTGGGTTGGCCTGAGCGTCCTTAATAAGACCATTTAGTGCTTCTTTCATCTTTCTGGCTCTAACTCGTGTGATTGGGCCTTCTGGAATGTGTAATGGACCTCTTGCAACCATTGAAGCTCTAACTCGTGTTATTGGGCCTTCTGGAATGGGCAATGGACCTTTTGGATCTATTGAAGCCTTCCACCCATCATCTCCACGATTCTCATCATTCCCCCTTTCCTCAAAATGATTCGTCCTCGAATCATTGCCTTGTTTATACTGGATGATGTAGGGAAAGGTTTGAATGAATTTGATCCACTTGGCATGTCTTTTGTTCAACTTTCCTTGTACAAGTAGGACAGGAACTGCATAAGGACTCATGCTTTCCCTTACATGCCCTTTTGAAATATGTTCCTCAACCTGCATTTGAAACTGCCTTGTCTCCTTTGGATTACTCTGATATGTTGGCCGATTTTGGATGGATGCACCAAGGATGAAATCAATTTGATACTCAATTCCTCTCTTGGGTGGCAATCCACTTAGGTCATTGTCATGGAATACACCTTCAAATTCCTGCAATAGAACAACAACAACACTAGGCAAAGATGGCTCAAACTTGTTAGTATTATAATAAGCCACTTTATACAAAAGTATGATCATAGGTTGTTTGGCAAAAATTGCTCTTTGTACATCACTTTCTTTTGCATAGGAACTTTCTGTTTTCTTCTCTTTCTCTTGTGTTCTCACGTTTTCTCCTCTGTTTTCTCTTTTTTCCATCTCTCTTTTCTGTTCACTCTCAGTTTTTATCCTTAATTGATCCTCATAAGCTTGTTGAGGTGATAATGGTACAAGAGTGACAGGTTTATCATTCACTACAAAGGAATATCGATTCTTGAATCCATCATGCATAACTTGTCTGTCAAACTGCCATGGCCTTCCTAATAGAATATGGCCTGCTTGCATAGGTACAACATCACATAAAACTTCATCGTGATACCTTCCAATAGAAAATGACACAAGCACTTGCTTATCTACTTTAACTTCACCACTCTCATTCAACCATTGAAGCTTATATGGCCTAGGATGCTTCATAATAGGTAAATCCAACTTCTCAACCATAGTTGTGCTAGCAACATTAGTGCAACTCCCACCATCAATAATCATACTACATACCTTATCTTTAATGAGACATCTCGTTTGAAAGATGTTATCTCGTTGCCCCTCATTTTGTTCTTTCACTTGCACATTCAATGCTCGCCTTGTGATGAGAGCTACTCCATCAGCCGGATACTTCTCTCCATCACTTTCACCCTCTGATGATGGCATAGAATCATCATCTTCGTGGTCATAGGCACGTCTCAATTGCCTTCCTGCTTTAGAAGCCTCATATTCTTCGTGCCTCCTTTGCAACTCTGCTATTGTATTAGCTTGCTCCTCCATCCTCTCTCTCATATCATCAAATCTGATATTCATATGCTCAAATTGTTGTTGCATAGCTTTGATCATGAAGGACATGTCAACAGCTCCCTCCTGAGCAGCACCTTTGTCTTTTGAAGACATATTATTTTTTTTATTTTTTCTGATTTAGAGCCAACTGATTTAGAGCCAGGCTCTGATACCAACTGATGCGGAAAACCCCAAAAAGACGTGGCTTAGGGACCCAACGCACACAATGAATCAAAGAACAACCAGGAAAGCTAAATCAGAGTTTAATAACACAAACCCTAGACCCAAAATTCGAAGGAACACGAACCTAGGGTATTTAAGATGGATATGGACGCCACACTCCAGAAGAGGAAGGAATTGGGAGTGATAAGTCGGTTTGAACGCCACAAGAAGAAAACCTCTTGATAAGTTCTTTAGTTCTCAAAAGAACCGAAGGAGAAACCCTTGTTTTCTATTTCACTGAAAGTTGTCTGATATCTTCAGCTTACAAGGGGTGCCTATTTATAGGCTAAGATAGCAATCCTAAAGAGGCATAAATTCCTAGTTAGGACAATTCCTTATTTAGGCGGAATTCCTATCTAGGTACAAATTCTTATATGGAAAATAAACTCCTAATTTGGTGTTACTACTATTATTAGTCCTAACACTTTAATTACTCTAATGATATTAATAAGGCTTGGACTCTCTTCCAAGTTTAAATTCGCACCATTTGAAGTTGGGTTGGCCTGAGCATCCTGAATCAGCCCATTTAGTGCTTCTTTAATCTTTCTGGCCCTAGCTCGTGTTATTGGGTCTTCTGGAATATGCAATGGACCTCTTGCATCCATTGAAGCCCTAGCTCGTGTTATTGGGCCTTCTAGAATGTGCAATGGACCTCTTGCATCAATTGAATCTCTAACTTGTGTGATTGGGCCTTCTGGAATGTGTAATGGACTTTTTGCATCCTTTGAAGCCTTCCACCCTTCATGTCTATGGTTCTCATCATAGGAAGCCATTGAATTTCATTAAACAATGAGTATCTAATGATTGTTAGCATTTCTTACAAGTATTTTCAGCTTGCTCACACATTAATGTGTGTTTCTCTTGATTTCCTACTAACAAGGATGGACTTTTTGTTGTAATCCCTCATTCTAGCTAAATGATGTTGAAAATAGCTTGTGTACAAACAATAAACACTCTACTCATGTTAACACGAACATCAACACCTCGTTGGAACTACGAAACCTTTAAATTTCTTTAAACAACGAGTATCTAATGATCATTAGCATTTCCTACAAGTATTTTCAGCTTAATCACTCATTAATGTGTGCTTCTCTTGACTTCCTTCTAACAAGGCTGGACTTTTTGTTGTAATCATTCATTCTCACAAAATTATGTTGAAACTAGCTTGTGTACAAACAATAAGCACTCTATTCCTGTTAACAAGCACATCAACACCTCCTTGGAACTAGGAAACCATTGAATTTTATTAAACAACGGGTATCTAATGATCATTAGCATTTCCTACAAGTATTTCAGCTTAATCACTCATTAATGTGTGCTTCTCTTGATTTCCATCTAAGAAGGCTGGACTTTTTGTTGTAATCACTCATTCTAACTTAATCATGTTGAAAATAGGTTGTGTACAAACAATAAACACTCTATTCGTGTTAACAAGCGCATCAACACCTCCTTGGAACTAGGAAACCATTGAATTTCATGAAACAACGAGTATCTAATGATCATTAGCATTTCCTTCAAGTATTGCAGCTTAATCACTCATTAATGTGTGCTGCTCTTGATTTCCATCGAACAAGGCTGGACTTTTTGTTGTAATCACTCATTCTAACTTAATGATGTTGAAAATAGGTTGTGTACAAACAATAAGCACTCTATTCGTGTTAACAAGCGCATCAACACATCCTTGGAACTAGGAAACCATTGAATTTCATGAAACAACGAGTATCTAATGATCATTAGTATTTCCTACAAGTATTTCAGCTTCATCACTCATTAATGTGTGCTTCTCTTGATTTCCTTCTAACAACGCTGGATATTTTGTTGTAATCACTCCTTCTAACTTAATGATGTTGAGAACAGCTTGTGTAGAAACAATAACAACTCTATTCATGTTAACAAGCACATCAAAACCTCCTAGGAACTAGGAAGCCATTGAATTTCATTAAACAATGAGTATCTAATGATTGTTAGCATTTCTTACAAGTATTTTCAGCTTGCTCACTCATTAATGTGTGTTTCTCTTGATTTCCTACTAACAAGGATGGACTTTTTGTTGTAATCCCTCATTCTAGCTAAATGATGTTGAAAATAGCTTGTGTACAAACAATAAACACTCTACTCATGTTAACACGAACATCAACACCTCGTTGGAACTACGAAACCTTTAAATTTCTTTAAACAACGAGTATCTAATGATCATTAGCATTTCCTACAAGTATTTTCAGCTTAATCACTCATTAATGTGTGCTTCTCTTGACTTCCTTCTAACAAGGCTGGACTTTTTGTTGTAATCATTCATTCTCACAAAATTATGTTGAAACTAGCTTGTGTACAAACAATAAGCACTCTATTCCTGTTAACAAGCACATCAACACCTCCTTGGAACTAGGAAACCATTGAATTTTATTAAACAACGGGTATCTAATGATCATTAGCATTTCCTACAAGTATTTCAGCTTAATCACTCATTAATGTGTGCTTCTCTTGATTTCCATCTAAGAAGGCTGGACTTTTTGTTGTAATCACTCATTCTAACTTAATCATGTTGAAAATAGGTTGTGTACAAACAATAAACACTCTATTCGTGTTAACAAGCGCATCAACACCTCCTTGGAACTAGGAAACCATTGAATTTCATGAAACAACGAGTATCTAATGATCATTAGCATTTCCTTCAAGTATTGCAGCTTAATCACTCATTAATGTGTGCTGCTCTTGATTTCCATCGAACAAGGCTGGACTTTTTGTTGTAATCACTCATTCTAACTTAATGATGTTGAAAATAGGTTGTGTACAAACAATAAGCACTCTATTCGTGTTAACAAGCGCATCAACACATCCTTGGAACTAGGAAACCATTGAATTTCATGAAACAACGAGTATCTAATGATCATTAGTATTTCCTACAAGTATTTCAGCTTCATCACTCATTAATGTGTGCTTCTCTTGATTTCCTTCTAACAACGCTGGATATTTTGTTGTAATCACTCCTTCTAACTTAATGATGTTGAGAACAGCTTGTGTAGAAACAATAACAACTCTATTCATGTTAACAAGCACATCAAAACCTCCTAGGAACTAGGAAGCCATTGAATTTCATTAAACAATGAGTATCTAATGATTGTTAGCATTTCTTACAAGTATTTCAGCTTGCTCACTCATTAATGTGTGTTTCTCTTGATTTCCTACTAACAAGGATGGACTTTTTGTTGTAATCCCTCATTCTAGCTAAATGATGTTGAAAATAGCTTGTGTACAAACAATAAACACTCTACTCATGTTAACACGAACATCAACACCTCGTTGGAACTACGAAACCTTTAAATTTCTTTAAACAACGAGTATCTAATGATCATTAGCATTTCCTACAAGTATTTTCAGCTTAATCACTCATTAATGTGTGCTTCTCTTGACTTCCTTCTAACAAGGCTGGACTTTTTGTTGTAATCATTCATTCTCACAAAATTATGTTGAAACTAGCTTGTGTACAAACAATAAGCACTCTATTCCTGTTAACAAGCACATCAACACCTCCTTGGAACTAGGAAACCATTGAATTTTATTAAACAACGGGTATCTAATGATCATTAGCATTTCCTACAAGTATTTCAGCTTAATCACTCATTAATGTGTGCTTCTCTTGATTTCCATCTAAGAAGGCTGGACTTTTTGTTGTAATCACTCATTCTAACTTAATCATGTTGAAAATAGGTTGTGTACAAACAATAAACACTCTATTCGTGTTAACAAGCGCATCAACACCTCCTTGGAACTAGGAAACCATTGAATTTCATGAAACAACGAGTATCTAATGATCATTAGCATTTCCTTCAAGTATTGCAGCTTAATCACTCATTAATGTGTGCTGCTCTTGATTTCCATCGAACAAGGCTGGACTTTTTGTTGTAATCACTCATTCTAACTTAATGATGTTGAAAATAGGTTGTGTACAAACAATAAGCACTCTATTCGTGTTAACAAGCGCATCAACACATCCTTGGAACTAGGAAACCATTGAATTTCATGAAACAACGAGTATCTAATGATCATTAGTATTTCCTACAAGTATTTCAGCTTCATCACTCATTAATGTGTGCTTCTCTTGATTTCCTTCTAACAACGCTGGATATTTTGTTGTAATCACTCCTTCTAACTTAATGATGTTGAGAACAGCTTGTGTAGAAACAATAACAACTCTATTCATGTTAACAAGCACATCAAAACCTCCTAGGAACTAGGAAGCCATTGAATTTCATTAAACAATGAGTATCTAATGATTGTTAGCATTTCTTACAAGTATTTTCAGCTTGCTCACTCATTAATGTGTGTTTCTCTTGATTTCCTACTAACAAGGATGGACTTTTTGTTGTAATCCCTCATTCTAGCTAAATGATGTTGAAAATAGCTTGTGTACAAACAATAAACACTCTACTCATGTTAACACGAACATCAACACCTCGTTGGAACTACGAAACCTTTAAATTTCTTTAAACAACGAGTATCTAATGATCATTAGCATTTCCTACAAGTATTTTCAGTTTAATCACTCATTAATGTGTGCTTCTCTTGACTTCCTTCTAACAAGGCTGGACTTTTTGTTGTAATCATTCATTCTCACTAAATTATGTTGAAACTAGCTTGTGTACAAACAATAAGCACTCTATTCCTGTTAACAAGCACATCAACACCTCCTTGGAACTAGGAAACCATTGAATTTTATTAAACAACGGGTATCTAATGATCATTAGCATTTCCTACAAGTATTTCAGCTTAATCACTCATTAATGTGTGCTTCTCTTGATTTCCATCTAAGAAGGCTGGACTTTTTGTTGTAATCACTCATTCTAACTTAATCATGTTGAAAATAGGTTGTGTACAAACAATAAACACTCTATTCGTGTTAACAAGCGCATCAACACCTCCTTGGAACTAGGAAACCATTGAATTTCATGAAACAACGAGTATCTAATGATCATTAGCATTTCCTACAAGTATTTCAGCTTAATCACTCATTAATGTGTGCTTCTCTTGATTTCCTTCTAACAAGGCTGGACTTTTTGTTGTCATCACTTATTCTAACTTAATGATGTTGAAAATAGCTTGTGTACAAACAATAAGCACTCTATTCAGGTTAACAAGCACATCAACACTTCCTTGGAATTAAGAAACCTTTCAAATTCCTTAAACAACTATTATCTAATGATAATTAGCATTTCTTACAAGTATTTTGAGCTTAATCACTCATTAATGTCTCCTTCTCTTGATTACCAGCTAACAAGGCTGGACTTTTTGTTGTAATCCCTCATTCTAACCTAATGATGTTGAAAATAGGCTGTTGACAAACAATAACCACTCTATTCATGTTAACCAGCACATCAACATCTCCTTGGAACTAGGAAACCATTGAATTTCATTAAACAACGAGTATCTAATGATCATTAGCATTTCCTACAAGTTTTTTCAACTTGATCACTCATTAATGTGTGCTTCTTTTGATTTCCAACCAATAAGGTTGGGCTTTGTTTTGTAATCCCTAATTCTAACTTAATGATGTTGAAAATAGGTTGTGTACAAACAATAACCACTCTATTCATGTTAACAAGCACAACAACACCTCCTTGGAACTAGGAAACCTTTGAATTTCATTAAACAACGAGTATCTAATGATCATTAGCATTTCTTACAAGTATTTCAGCCAAATCACTCATTAATGTGTGCTTCTCTTGATTTCCTCCTAACAAGGCTGGAGTTTTTGTTGTAATCACTCATTCTAACTTAATGATGTTGAAAATAGGTTGTGTACAAACAATAAGCACTCTATTCATGTTAACAAGCACATCAACACCTACTTGGAACTAGGAAACCATTGAATTTCATTAAACAACGAGTATCTAATGATCATTAGCATTTCTGAAAAGTATTTTAAGCTTAATCACTCATTAATGTGTGCTTCTCTTGATTTCCTTCTAAGAAGGCTGGACTTTTTGTGGTAATCCCTCATTCTCACTTAATGATGTTGAAAATAGCTTGTGTGCAAACAATAAGCACTCTATTCATGTTAACAAGCACATCAAGACCTCCTTGGAGCTAGGAAACCATTGAATTTTGTTAAACTACAAGTATCTAATGATCTTTAGCATTTCTTACAAGTATTTCAGCCTAATCACTCATTAATGTGTGCTTCTCTTGATTTCCTACTAACAAGGATGGTCTTTTTGTTGTAATCCCTCATTCTAACTAAATGATGTTGAAAATAGCTTGTGTACAAACAATAAGCACTCTATTCAGGTTAACACGAACATCAACACCTTGTTGGAACTACGAAACCTTTAAATTTCATTAAACAACGAGTATCTAATGATCATTAGCATTTCCTACAAGTATTTCAGCTTAATCACTCATTAATGTGTGCTTCTCTTGATTTCCTTCTAACAAGGCTGGACTTTTTGTTGTCATCACTTATTCTAACTTAATGATGTTGAAAATAGCTTGTGTACAAACAATAAGCACTCTATTCAGGTTAACAAGCACATCAACACTTCCTTGGAATTAAGAAACCTTTCAAATTCCTTAAACAACTATTATCTAATGATAATTAGCATTTCTTACAAGTATTTTGAGCTTAATCACTCATTAATGTCTCCTTCTCTTGATTACCAGCTAACAAGGCTGGACTTTTTGTTGTAATCCCTCATTCTAACCTAATGATGTTGAAAATAGGCTGTTGACAAACAATAACCACTCTATTCATGTTAACCAGCACATCAACATCTCCTTGGAACTAGGAAACCATTGAATTTCATTAAACAACGAGTATCTAATGATCATTAGCATTTCCTACAAGTTTTTTCAACTTGATCACTCATTAATGTGTGCTTCTTTTGATTTCCAACCAATAAGGTTGGGCTTTGTTTTGTAATCCCTAATTCTAACTTAATGATGTTGAAAATAGGTTGTGTACAAACAATAACCACTCTATTCATGTTAACAAGCACAACAACACCTCCTTGGAACTAGGAAACCTTTGAATTTCATTAAACAACGAGTATCTAATGATCATTAGCATTTCTTACAAGTATTTGAGCCAAATCACTCATTAATGTGTGCTTCTCTTGATTTCCTCCTAACAAGGCTGGAGTTTTTGTTGTAGTCACTCATTCTAACTTAATGATGTTGAAAATAGGTTGTGTACAAACAATAAGCACTCTATTCATGTTAACAAGCACATCAACACCTACTTGGAACTAGGAAACCATTGAATTTCATTAAACAACGAGTATCTAATGATCATTAGCATTTCTGAAAAGTATTTTAAGCTTAATCACTCATTAATGTGTGCTTCTCTTGATTTCCTTCTAAGAAGGCTGGACTTTTTGTGGTAATCCCTCATTCTCACTTAATGATGTTGAAAATAGCTTGTGTGCAAACAATAAGCACTCTATTCATGTTAACAAGCACATCAAGACCTCCTTGGAGCTAGGAAACCATTGAATTTTGTTAAACTACAAGTATCTAATGATCTTTAGCATTTCTTACAAGTATTTCAGCCTAATCACTCATTAATGTGTGCTTCTCTTGATTTCCTACTAACAAGGATGGTCTTTTTGTTGTAATCCCTCATTCTAACTAAATGATGTTGAAAATAGCTTGTGTACAAACAATAAGCACTCTATTCAGGTTAACACGAACATCAACACCTTGTTGGAACTACGAAACCTTTAAATTTCATTAAACAACGAGTATCTAATGATCATTAGCATTTCCTACAAGTATTTTCAGCTTAATCACTCTTTAATGTGTGCTTCTCTTGACTTCCTTCTAACAAGGCTGGACTTTGTTATTGTAATCACTCATTCTCACTAAATTATGTTGAAACTAGCTTGTGTACAAACAATAGGCACTCTATTGCTGTTAAAAAGCACATCAACACCTCCTTGGAACTAGGAAACCATTGAATTTTATTAAACAACGGGTATCTAATGATCATTAGCATTTCCTACAAGTATTTCAGCTTAATCACTCATTAATGTGTGCTTCTCTTGATTTCCATCTAACAAGGCTGGACTTATTGTTGTAATCACTCATTCTAACTTAATGATGTTGAAAATAGGTTGTGTACAAACAATAAGCACTCTAGTCGTGTTAACAAGCGCATCAACACCTCCTTGGAACTAGGAAACCATTGAATTTCATGAAACAACGAGTATCTAATGATGATTAGCATTTCCTACAAGTATTTCAGCTTAATCACTCATTAATGTGTGCTTCTCTTGATTTCCATCTAACAAGGCTGGACTTTTTGTTGTAATCACTCATTCTAACTTAATGATGTTGAAAATAGCTTGGTACAAACAATAAGCACTCTATTCATGTTAACAAGCACATCAACACTTCCTTGGAAATAAGAAACCATTCAAATTCATTAAACAACGAGCATCTAATGATCATTTGCATTTTTCACAAGAATTTTCAGCTTAATTACTCATTAATGTGTGCTTCTCTTGATTTCCTTCTAACAAGGCTGGACATTTTGTTCTAGTCACTCATTCTCACCTAATGATGTTGAAAATAGCTTGTGTACAAACATTAAGCACTCTATTCATGTTATGAAGGTCATCAATACCTCCTTGGAACTAGGAAACCATTGAATTTCATTAAACAACGAGTATCTAATGATCATTAGCATTTCTTACAAGTATTTCAGCTTAATCACTCATTAAGGTGTGCCTCCCTTGATTTCCATCTAACAAGGCAGGACTTTTTGTTGTAATCACTCATTATAACTTAATGATGTTGAAAATAGCTTCTGTACAAACAATAAGCACTCTATTCATCTTAACAAGCAGATCAACACTTCCTTGGAATTAAGAAAACATTCAAATTCATTAAACAACGAGTATCTAAAGATCACTAGCATTTCTTACAAATATTTTGGCTTAATCACTCATTAATATGTGCCTCCCTTGATTTCCTTCTAACAAGGCTGGACATTTTGTTCTAGTCACTCATTCTCACCTAATGATGTTGAAAATGGCTTGTGTACAATCAAGAAGCACTCTACTCATGTTAACAAGCACATCAACACTTCCTTGGAATTAAGAAACCATTCAAATTCATTAAACGACGAGTATCTAATGGTCATTAGCATTTCTTACAAGTATTTTCAGCTTAATCACTCATTAATCTGTGCCTCTCTTGATTTCCTTCTAACAAGGCAGGACTTTTTGTTGTAATCACTCATTCTAACTTAATGATGTTGAAAATAGCTTGTGTACAAACAATAAGCACTCTATTCATGATAACAAGCTCATCAACACTTCCTTAGAATTAGGAAACCATTCAAATTCATTAAACCACGAGTAGCTAATGATTATTAGCTTTTCTTACAGATATTTCAGCTTAATCACTCATTAATGTGTGCTTCTCTTGATTTCCTTCTAACAAGGCTGGACACTTTGTTGTAGTCACTCATTCTCACTGAATGATGTTGAAAATGGCTTGTGTACAAACAAGAAGAACTGAATTCTTGTTAACAAGCACATCAACACTTCCTTGGAATTAAGAAACCATTCAAATTCATTAAACAACCAGCATCTAATGGTCATTACCATTTCATACAAGTATTTTCTGCTTAATCACTCATTAATGTACGCTTCTCTTGATTTCTTTCTAACAAGGCTGGACTTTTTGTTGTAATCAATCATTCTAGCTTAATGATGTTGAAAATAGCTTATGTACAAACAATAAGCACTCTATTCAAGTTAACAAGCATATCAACACCTCCTTGGAACTAGGAAAGGATTGAATTTCATTAAACTACGAGTATCTAATGATCATTAGTATTTCTTACAAGTATTTCAGCGTAATCACTCATTAATTTGTGCTTCTCTTGATTTCCGTCTAACAAGGCTGGACTTCTTGTTGTAATCCCTCATTCCAACTTAATGATGTTGAAAATGGCTTGTGTACAAACAATAAGCACTTTATTCATGTTAACAAGCTCATCAACACCTCCTTGGAACGAGGAAACCATTGAATTTCATTAAACAACGAGTATCTAATGATCATTAGCATTTCTTACAAGTATTTCAGCCTAATCACTCATTAATGTGTGCATCTCTTGATTTCCTTCTAACAAGGCTGGACTTTTTGTTGTAATCACTCATTCTAACTTAATGATGTTCAAAATACCTTGTGTACAAATAAGAAGCACTCTATTCATGTTAACAAGCCCATCAACACTTCCTTGGAATTAAGAAACCATTCAAATTCATTAAACAACGAGCATCTAATGATCATTAGCATATCTTACAAGTATTTTCAGCTTAATCACTCATTAATGTGCGCTTCTCTTGATTTCCTTCTAACAATGCTGGACTTTTTGTTTGTAATCACTCATTCAAACTTAATGATGTTGAAAATAGCTTGTGTACAAACAATACGCACTCTATTCATGTTAACAAGCACATCAACACCTCCTTGGAACTAGGAAACCATTGAATTTCATTAAACAACGAGTAGCAAATGATCATTAGCATTTCTTACAAGTATTTTAGCTTAATCACTCATTAATGCGTGCTTCTCTTGATTTCCTTCTAACAAGGCTGGAATTTTTGTTGTAATCCCTCATTCTAACTTAATGATGTTGAAAATAGCTTGTGTACAAACAATAAGCACTCTATTCATGTTAACAAACAAGGCTGGATATTTTGTTCTAGTCACTCATTCTCACCTAATGGTGTTGAAAATGGCTTGTGTACAAAAAAGAAGAACTCTATTCATGTTAACAAGCACATCAACACTTCTTTCGAATTGAGAAACCATTGAAATTCGTTAAACAACGAGCATCTAATGATCATTAGCATTTCTTACAAGTATTTTCAGCTTAATCACTCATTAATGTGCGCTTCTCTTGATTTCCTTCTAACAAGGCTGGACTTTTCGTTGTAATCACTCATTCTAACTTAATGATGTTGAAAATAGCTTGTGTACAAACAATAAGCTCTCTATTCATTTTAACAAGCACATCAACACCTGCTTGGAACTAGGAAACCATTGAATTTCATTAAACTACGAGTATCTAATGATAATTAGCATTTCTTACAAGTATTTCAGCCTAATCCCTCTTTAATGTGGGCTTGTCGCGATATCCTTCTAACAAGGATGGACTTTTTGTTGTAATCCCTCATTCTAACTTAATGATGTGGAAATTAGCTTGTGTACAAACAATAAGCACTTTATTCACGTTAACAAGCTCATCAACACCTGCTTGGAACTAGGAAACCATTGAATTTTATTAAACAACGAGTATGTAATGATCATTAGCATTTCTTACAAGTATGTAATCACTCATTCTAACTTAATGATGTTCAAACTAGCTTGTGTACAAACAATGAGCACTCAATTCATGTTAACAAGCTCATCAACACCTCCTTGGAACTAGGAAACGATTGAATTTCATTAAACAACTAGTATCTGATGATCATAAGCATTTCTTACAAGTTTTTTCAGCTTAATCACTCATTAATGTGTGCTTCTCTTGATTTCCTTCTAACAACGGTGGACTTTTTCTTGTAATCACTCATTCTAACTTAATGATGTTCAAAATTTCTTGTGTACAAACAATAAGCACTCTATTCATGTTAACAAGCTCAGCAACACCTCCTTGGAGCTAGGAAACGATTGAATTTCATTAAACAACGAGTATCTAATGATCATAAGCATTTCTCACGGATATTTCAGCTTAATCACTCATTAATGCGTGCGTGTCTTGATTTCCTTCTAACAAGGCTGGACATTTTCTTGTAATCCCTCATTCTAACTTAATGATGTTGAAAATAGCTTGTGTACAAACAATAAGCACTCTATTCATGTTAACAAGCTCATCAACACCTCCTTGGAACTATGAAACTATTGAAATTCATTAAACAACGAGTATCTAATGATCATTAGCATTTCTTACAAATATTTCAGCTTAATCACTCATGAATGTGTGCTTCTCTTGATTTTCTTCTGACAAGGCTGGACATTTTGTTCAAGTCACTCATTCTCAACGAATGATGTTGAAAATGGCTTGTGTACAAACAAGAAGAACTCTATTCATGTTAACAAGCACATCAACACTTCCTTGGAATTAAGAAACCATTCAAATTCATGAAACAACGAGCATCTAATGGTCATTAGCATTTCACACAAGTGTTTTCTGCTTACTCACTCATTAATGAGCGCTTCTCTTGATTTCCTTCTAACAAGGCTGGACTTTTTGTTGTAATCTCTCATTCTAGCTTAATGATGTTGAAAATAGCTTATGTACAAACAATAAGCACTCTATTCAAGTTAACAAGCGCATCAACACCTCCTTGGAACGAGGAAACCATTGAATTTCATCAAACAACGAGTATCTAATGATCATTAGCATTTCTTACAAGTATTTCAGCCTAATGACTCAATAATGTGTCCTTCTCTTGATTTCCTTCTAACAAGGCTGGACTTTTTGTTGTAATCACTCATTCTAACTTAATGATGTTGAAAATAGCTTGTGTACAAATAAGAAGCACTCTATTCATGTTAACAAGCACATCAACACTTCCTTGGAATTAAGAAACCATTCAAATTCATTAAACAACGAGCATCTAATGATCATTTTCATTTTTCACAAGTATTTTCAACTTAATTACTCATTTCCTTCAAACAAGGCAGGGGTTTTTGTTCTAGTCACTCATTCTCACCTAATGATGTTGAAAATGGCTTGTGTACAAACAAGAAGAACTCTATTCATGTTAACAAGCACATCAACACTTCCTTGGAATTAAGAAACCATTCAAATTCATTAAACAACGAGCATCTAATGGTCATTACCATTTCATAAAAGTATTTTCTGCTTAATCACTCATTAATGTGCGCTTCTCTTGATTTCCTTCTAACAAGGCTGGACTTTTTGTTGTAATCACTCATTCTAGCTTAATGATGTTGAAAATAGCTTATGTACAAACAATAAGCACTCTATTCAAGTTAACAAGCATATCAACACCTCCTTGGAACTAGGCAACCATTGAATTTCGTTAAACTACGAGTATCTAATGATCATTAGCATTTCTTACAAGTATTTCAACCTAATCACTCATTAATGTGTGCTTCTCTTGATTTCTTTCTAACAAGGCTGGACTTCTTGTTGTAATCCCTCATTCCAACTTAATGATGTTGAAAATAGCTTGTGTACAAACAATAAGCACTCTATTCATGTTAACAAGCTCATCAACACCTCTTCGGAACGAGGAAACCATTGAATTTCATTAAACAACGAGTATCTAATGATCATTAGCATTTCTTACAAGTATTTCAGCCTAATCACTCATTAATGTGTGTTTCCCTTGATTTCCTTCTAACAAGGCTGGACTTTTTGTTGTACTCACTCATTCTGACTTAGTGATGTTGAAAATAGCTTGCGTACAAATAAGAAGCACTCTGTTCATGTTATTAAGTACATCAACACTTCCTTGGAATTAAGAAATCCTTCAAATTCATTAAACAACGAGTATCTAATGATCATTAGCATTTCTTACAAATATTTCAGCTTAATCAGTCAATAATGTGTGCTTCTCCTGATTTCCATCTAACAAAACTGGACATTTTGTTCTAGTCACTCATTCTCACCAAATGATGTTGAAGATAGCTTGTGTACAAACAATATGCACTCTATTCATGTTAACAAGCTCATCAACACCTCCTTGGAACTAGGAAACCAATCAAATTCATTAAAAATCGAGCATCTAATGCTCATTAGCATTTCTTACAAGTATTTTCAGCCTAATCACTCATTAATGTGTACTTCTCTTCATTTCCGTCTAACAAGGCTGGACTTTTTGTTGTAATCCCTCATTCTAACTTAATGATGTTGAAAATAGCTTGTGTACAAACAATAAGCACTCTATTCATGTTAATAAGGACATCAAGACCTCCTTGGAACTAGCAAACCATCGAATTTCATTAAACAAGGAGTATCTAATGATCATTAGCATTTCTTACAAATATTTCAGCTTAATCGCTCATTAATGTGTGCTTCCCTTGATTTCCTTCTAACAAGGCTGGACATTTTGTTGTAATCAGTCATTCTAGCTTAATGATGTGGAAAAGAGCTTGTGTACAATCATTCTCACCTAATGTTGTTGAAAATGGCTTGTGTACAATCAAGAAGCACTCCATTCATGCTACCAAGCACATCAACACTTCCTTGGAATTAAGAAACCATTCAAATTCATTAAGCAACGAGTATCTAATGATCATTAGCATTTCTTACAAGTATTTTCAGCTTAATCACTCATTAATGTGTGCTTCTCTTGATTTCCTTGAAACAAGGCTCGACTGTTTGTTGTAATCACGCATTCTAACTTAATGATGTTGAAAATAGCATTTGTACAAACAATCAGCACTCTATTCAAGTTAATAAGCACATCAACACTTCCTTCGAATTAAGAAACCATTCAAATTCATTAAACAACGAGCCTCTAATGATCATTCACATTTCTTACAAGTATTTTCAGCTTAATCACTCATTAATGCGCGCTTCTCTTGATTTCCTTCTAACAAGGCTGGACTTTTTGTTTGTAATCACTCATTCAAACTTAATGATGTTGAAAATAGCTTGTGTACAAACAATACGCACTCTATTCATGTTAACAAGCACATCAACACCTCCTAGGAACTAGGAAACCATTGAATTTCATTAAACAACGAGTATCTAATGATCATTAGCATTTCTTACAAGTATTTTAGCTTAATCACTCATTAATGCGTGCTTCTCTTGATTTCCTTCTAACAAGGCTGGACTTTTTGTTGTAATCCCTCATTATAACTTAATGATATTGAAAATAGCTTGTGTACAAACAATAAGCACTCTATTCATGTTAACAAACAAGGCTGGATATTTTGTTCTAGTCACTCATTCTCACCTAATGGTGTTGAAAATGGCTTGTGTACAAAAAAGAAGAACTCTAATGTTAACAAGCACATCAATGCTTCTTTCGAATTAAGAAACCATTCAAATTCGTCAAACAACGAGCATCTAATGATTATTAGCATTTCTTACAAGTATTTTCAGCTTAATCACTCATTAATGTGCACTTCTCTTGATTTCCTTCTAACAAGGCTGGACTTTTTGTTGTAATCACTCATTCTAACTTAATGATGTTGAAAATAGCTTGTGTACAAACAATAAGCACTGTATTCATGTTAACAAGCACATCAACACCTCCTTGGAACTAGGAAACCATTGAATTTCATTAAACTACGAGTATCTAATGATCATTAGAATTTCTTACAAGTATTTCAGCCTAATCACTCATTAATGTGGGCTTGTCTTTATGTCCTTCTAACAAGGATGGACTTTTTGTTGTAATCCCTCATTCTAACTTAATGATGTTGCAATTCGCTTGTGTACAAACAATAAGCACTCAATTCATGTTAACAAGCACATCAACACCTCCTTGTAACTAGGAAACCATTGAATTTCGTGAAACTACAAGTATCTAATGATCATTAGCATTTCTTACAAGGATTTCAGCCTAATCACTCATTAATGTGTGCTTCTCTTAATTTCCTTCTAACAAGTCTGGTCATTTTGTTCTAGTCACTCATTCTCACCTAATCATGTTGAAAATAGCTTGTGTACAAACAATAAGCACTCTATTCATGTTAACAAGGTCATCAACACCTCCTTTGAACTAGGAAACCATTGAATTTCTTTAAACCATTGATCATTAGCATTTCGTACAAGTATTTTCAGCTTAATCACTCATTAATGTGTGCTTCTCTTGATTTCCTTCTAACAAGGGTGGACGTTTTGTTGTAATCACTCATTCTAACTTAATGATGTTGAAAATAGCTTGGTACAAACAATAAGCACTCTATTCATGTTAACAAGCACATCAACACTTCCTTGGAAATAAGAAACCATTCAAATTCATTAAACAACGGGCATCTAATGATCATTTGCATTTTTCACAAGTATTTTCAGCTTAATTACTCATTAATGTGTGCTTCTCTTCATTTCCTTCAAACAAGGCAGGACTTTTTGTTCTAGTCACTCATTCTCACCTAATGATGTTGAAAATGGATTGTGTACAAACAAGAACTCTATTCATGTTAACGAGCACATCAACACTTCCTTGGAATTAAGAAACCATTCAAATTCATTAAACAACGAGCATCTAATGGTCATTACCATTTCATACAAGTATTTTCTGCTTAATCACTCATTAATGTGCGCTTCTCTTGATTTCCTTCTAACAAGGCTGGACTTTTTGTTGTAATCACTCATTCTAGCTTAATGATGTTGAAATTAGCTTGTGTACAAACAATAAGCTCTCTATTCACGTTAAAAAGCTCATCAACACCTCCTTGGAACTAGGAAACCATTGAATTTCATTAAACAACGAGTATGTAATGATCATTAGCATTTCTTACAAGTATTTCAGCTTAATCACTCATTAATGTGCGCTTCTCTTGATTTCCTTCTAACAAGGCTGGACTTTTTGTTGTAAACCCTCATTCTAACTTAATGATGTTGAAAATTGCTTGTGTTCAAACAATAAGCAGTCTATTCATGTTAACAAACACATCAACACCTCCTTGGAACTAGGAAATCATTGAATTTCATTAAATAACGAGTATCTAATGATCATTAGCATTTCCTACAAGTATTTCAGCCTAATCACTCATTAATGTGTGCTTCTCTTAATTTCCTTCTAACAAGGCTGGACATTTTGTTCTAGTCACTCATTCTCACAGAATGATGTTGGAAATAGCTTGTGTACAAACATTAAGCACTCTATTCATGTGATGAAGGTCATCAATACCTCCTTGGAACTAGGAAACCATTGAATTTCATTAAACAATGAGTATCTAATGAGCATTAGCATTTCTTACAAGTATTTCAGCTTAATCACTCATTAAGGTGTGCCTCTCTTGATTTCCATCTAACAAGGCTGGACTTTTTGTTGTAATCACTCATTATAACTTAATGATGTTGAAAATAGCTTGTGTGCAAACAATAAGCACTCTATTCATGTTAACAAGCAGATCAACACTTCCTTGGAATTAAGAAAACATTCAAATTCATTAAACAAGGAGTATCTAAAGATCACTAGCATTTCTTACAAATATTTCAGCTTAATCACTCATTAATATGTGCTTCCCTTGATTTCCTTCTAACAAGGCTGGACATTTTGTTCTAGTCACTCCTTCTCACCTAATGATGTTCAAAATGGCCTGTGTACAATCAAGAAGCACTCTATTCATGTTATCAAGCACATCAACACTTCCTTGGAATTAAGAAACCATTCAAATTCATTAAATGACGAGTATCTGATGGTCATTAGGATTTCTTACAAGTATTTTCAGCTTAATCACTCATTAATCTGTGCCTGTCTTGATTTCCTTCTAACAAGGCTGGACTTTTTGTTGTAATCACTCATTCTAACTTAATGATGCTGAAAATAGCTTGTGTACAAACAATAAGCACTCTATTCATGTTAACAAGCTCATCAACACTTCCTTGGAATTAAGAAACCACTTAAATTCATTAAACAATGAGTATCTAATGATCATTAGCATTTCCTACAGATATTTCAGCTTAATCACTCATTAATGTGTGCGTGTCTTGATTTCCTTCTAACAAAACTGGACATTTTGGTTGTAATCCCTCATTCTAACTTAATGATGTTGAAAATAGCTTGTGTACAAACAATAGCCACTCTATTCATGTTAACAAGCTCGTCAACACCTCCTTGGAACTATGAAACTATTGAATTTCATTAAACAACGAGTATCTAATGATCATTAGCATTTCCTGCAAATATTTCAGCTTAATCACTCATTAATGTGTGCTTCTCTTGATTTCCTTCTAACAGGGCTGGACTTTTTGTTGTAATCCCTCATTCTGACTACATTATGTTGAAATTAGCTTCTGTAGAAACAATAAGCACTCTATTTGTGTCAACAAGCACATCAACACCTCCTTGGAACGAGGAAACCATTGAATTTCATCAAACAACGAGTATCTAATGATCATTAGCATTTCTTACAAGTATTTCAGCCTAATCACTCAATAATGTGTCCTTCTCTTGATTTCCTTCTAACAAGGCTGGACTTTTTGTTGTAATCACTCATTCTCACTAAATGAAGTTGAAACTAGCTTGTGTACAAACAATAAGCACTCTATTCCAGTTAACAAGCACATCAACACCTCCTCGAAACTAGGAAACCATTGAATTTGATTAAAGAATGAGTATGTAATGGTCATTAGCATTTCTTACAAGTATTTTCAGCTTAATCACTCATTAATCTGGGCTTCTCTTGATTTCCTTCTAACAAGGGTGGACATTTTATTGTAATCTCTCATTCTAGCTTAATGATGATGAAAAGAGCTTGTGTACAAACAATAAGCACTCTATTCATGTTAACAAGCACATCAACACCTCCTTGGAACTAGGAAAGTATTGAATTTCATGAAACAACGAGTATCTAATGGTCATTACCATTTCTTACAAGTATTTCAGCCTAATCACTCATTAATATGTGTTTCTCTTGATTTCCTTCTAACAAGGCTGGACATGTTGTTGTAATCACTCATTCTCACTAAATTATGTTGAAACTAGCTTGTGTACAAACAATAAGCACTCTATTCGTGTTAACAAGCACATCAACACCTCTTTGGAACTAGGAAAGCATTGCATTTCATTAAAGAACGAGTATGTAAGGATCCTTAGCATTTCTTACAAGTATTGTCAGCTTAATCACTCGTTAAAGTGTGCTTCTCTTGATTTCCTTCTAACAAGGCAGGCCTTTTTGATGTAATCACTCATTCTAGCTTAATGATGTGGAAAAGAGCTTGTGTACAAACAATAGGCACTCTATTCACGTAAACAACCACATCAACACCTCCTTGGAACTAGGAAACCATTGAATTTCATTAAACAACGAGTATCTAATGATCATTAGCATTTCTTACAAGTATTTTCAGCTTAATCACTCATTAATGTGTGCTTCTCTCGATTTCTCTCTAACAAGGCTGGACTTTTTGTTGTAATCACTCATTCTACCTTAGTGATGGTGAAAAGAGCTTGTGTACAAACAATAAGCACTCTATTCATGTTAACAAGCACATCACCACTTCCTTGGAACTAGAAAACTGTTGAATTTCATTAAAAAACGAGTATCTAATGATAATTAGCATTTCTTACAAGTATTTTCAGCTTAATCCTTCTTTGATGTGTGATTCACTTGATTTCTTTCTTACAAGGCTGGAATTTTTGTTGTAATCACTCATCCTCACTAAATTAAGTTGAAACTAGCCTGTGTACAAACAATAAGCACTCTATTCTAGTTAACAAGCACATCAACACCTCCTTGGAACTAGGAAACCATTGAATTTGATTAAACAACGAGTATGTAATGGTCATTAGCATTTCTTACAAGTATTTTCAGCTTAATCACTCATTAATGTGTGCTTCTCTTGATTTCCTTCAAACAAGGCTGGACGTTTTGGTGTAATCACTCATTCTAACTTAATGATATTGAAAATAGGTTGTGTAAAAAGAATAAGCACTCTATTCGTGTTAAGAAGCACATCAACACCTCCTTGGAAGTAGGAAACCATTGAATTTCATTATAGAACGAGTATGTAATTATCATTAGCGTTTCTTACAAGTATTTTCACCTTAATCACTCATTAATGTGTGCTTCTCTTGATTTCCTTCTAACATGGCTGGGCTTTTTGTTGTAATCGCTAATTCTAACTTAATGATGTTCAAAATAGCTTGTGTACAAACAATAAGCACTCTATTCGTGTTAACATGCACATCAACACCTCCTTGGAACTAGGAAACCATTGAATTTCATTAAAAAACGAGTATGTAATGATCATTAGCATTTCTTACAAATATTTTCACCTTAATCACTCATTAATGTGTGCTTCTCTTGATTTCCTTCTAACAAGGCAGGACTTTTTGTTGTAATCACTCATTCTAACTTAATGATGTTCAAAATAGCTTGTGTACAAATAATAAGCACTCTAGTCATGTTAACAAGCACATCAACACTTCCTTGGAATTAAGTAACAATTCCAATTCATTAAACAACGAGTATCTAATGATCATTAGCATTTCTTACAAGTATTTTCAGCTTAATCACTCATTAATGTGTGCTTCTCTTGATTTCCTTCAAACAAGGCTGGACGTTTTGTTGTAATCACTCATTCTAACTTAATGATATTGAAAATAGGTTGTGTACAAACAATAAGCACTCTATTCGTGCTAACAAGCACATCAACACCTCCTTGGAACTAGGAAACCATTGAATTTCATTATAGAACGAGTATGTAATGATCATTAGCATTTCTTACAAGTATTTTCACCTTAATCACTCATTAATGTGTGCTTCTCTTGATTTCCTTCTAACAAGGCTGGACTTTTTGTTGTAATCACTAATTCTAAGTTAATGATGTTCAAAATAGCTTGTGTACAAACAATAAGCACTCTATTCGTGTTAACAAGCACATCAACACCTCCTTGGAACTAGGAAACCATTGAATTTCATTAAACAATGAGTATCTAATGATCATTAGCATATCTTACAAGTATTTTCGGCTTAATCACTCATTAATTTGTGCTTCTCTTGATTTCCTTCAAACAAGGCTGGACGTTTTGTTGTAATCACTCATTCTAACTTAATGATAGTGAAAATAGGTTGTGTACAAACAATAAGCACTCTATTCGTGTTAACAAGCACATCAACACCTCCTTGGAACTAGGAAACCATTGAATTTCATTATAGAACGAGTATGTAATGATCATTAGCATTTCTTACAAGTATTTTCAGCTTAAGGACTCAATAATGTGTGCTTCTCTTGATTTCATTCTAACAAGGCTGGACGTTTTGTTGTAATCACACATTCTAACTTAATGATATTGAAAATAGGTCGTGTACAAACAATAAGCACTCTATTCATGTTAACAAGCACATCAACACCTCCTTGGAACTAGGAAACCACTGAATTTCATTAAGCAACGAGTATCTAACGATAATTAGCATTTCTTACAAGTATTTTCAGCTTAATCACTCATTAATGTGTGCTTCTCTTGATTTCCTTCTAACAAGGCAGGACTTTTTGTTGTAATCACTCATTCTAACTTAATGATGTTGAAAATAGCTTCTGTACAAATAATAAGCACTCTCTTCATGTTAACAAGCACATCAACACTTCCTTGGAATTAAGTAACAATTCCAATTCATTAAACAACAAGTATCTAATGATCATTAGCATTTCTTACAAGTATTTTCAGCTTAATCACTCATTAATGTGTGCTTCTCTTGATTTCCTTCTAACAAGGCTGGACTTTTTGTTGTAATCCCTCATTATAACTTAATGATATTGAAAATAGCTTGTGTACAAACAATAAGGCTGGACGTTTTGTAATAATCACTCATTCTAACTTAATGATATTGAAAATAGGTTGTGTAAAAAGAATAAGCACTCTATTCGTGTTAACAAGCACATCAACACCTCCTTAGAACTAGGAAACCATTCAATTTCCTTAAAGAACGAGTATGTAATGATCATTAGCATTTCTTACTAGTATTTTCAGCTTAATCACTCATTAATGTGTGCTTCTCTTGATTTCCTTCTAACAAGGCTGGACTTTTTGTTGTAGTCACTCATTCTCACAAAATTATGTTGAAACTAGCTTGTGTACAAACAATAAGCACTCTATTCGTGTTAACAAGCACATCACCACTTCCTTGGAACTAGGAAACCATTGAATTTCATTAAAGAACGAGTATCTAATGATCATTAGCATTTCTTACATCTATTTTGAGCTTAATCTCCCATTAACGTGTGCTTCTCTTGATTTCCTTCTAACAAGGATGGGCATTTTGTTGTAATCACTCATTCTAGCTTAATGATGTTGAAAAGTGCTTGTGTACAAACAATAAGCACTCGATTCCTATTAACAAGCACATCAACACCTCCTTGGAAATAGGAAACCATTGAATTTCATTAAGCAACAAGTATCTAATGATCATTAGCATTTCTTACAAGTATTTTCAGCTTAGTCACTCCTTAATGTGTGCTTCTATTGATTTCTTTCGAACAAGGCTGGACTTTTTGTTGTAATCACTCATTCTCACAAAATTATGATGAAACTAGCTTGTGTACAAACAATAAGCACTCTATTCATGTTAACAAGCACATCAACACCTCCTTCGAACTAGGAAACCATTGAATTTCATTAAAGAACGAGTATGTAATGATCATTAGCATTTCCTACAACTATTTTCAGCTTAATCACTCATTAATGTGTGCTTCTCTTGATTTCTTTCTAGCAAGGGTGGAATTTTTGTTGTAATCACTCATTCTAATTTAGTGAAGTTGAAAACAGCTTGTGTACAAACAATAAGCACTCTATTCATGTTAACAAGCACATCATGACCTCCTTGGAACTAGGAAACCATTGAATTTCATTAAACAACGAGTATGTAATGATCATTAGCATTTCCTACAAGTATTTTCAACTTAATCTCTCATTAATGTGTGCTTCTCTTGATTTCCTTCTAACAAGGCTGGACATTTTGTTGTAATAACTCATTCTAGCTTAATGATGTTGAAAAGAGCATGTGTACAAATAATAAGCACTCTATTCATGTTAACAAGCACATCAACACTTTCTTGGAACTAGGAAACCATTGAATTTCATTAAAGAACGAGTATCTAATGATCATTAGAATTTCTTACAAGTATTTTCAGCTTAATCACTCATTAATGTGTGCTTCTCTTGATTTCCTTCTAACAAGGCTGGACTTTTTGTTGTAATCACACATTCTAACATAGTTATGTTGAAAACAGCTTGTGAACAAAGAATAAGCACTCTATTCATGTTATCAAGCACATCAACACCTCCTTGGAACTAGGAAACCATTGAATTTGATTAAACAACGAGAATCTAATGATCATTAGCATTTCTTACAAGTATTTTGAGCTTAATCACTCCCATTAATGTGTGCTTCTTTTTCCTTCTAACAAGGCTGGCCTTTTGTTGTAATCACTCATTCTAACTTAATGATGTCCAAAATAGCTTGTGTACAAACAATAAGCACTCTATTCATGTTACGAAGCCCATCAACACTTCGTTGGAATTAAGTAACAATTCAAATTATTAAACAACGAGTATCTAATGATCATTAGCATTTCTTACAAGTATTTTCAGCTTAATCACTCATTAATGTGTGCTTCTCTTGATTTCCTTCATACAAGGCTGGACTTATTGTTGTAATCACTCATTCTAACTAAGTGATGTTGAAAACAGCTTGTGTACAAACAATAAGCACTCTATTCATGTTAACAAGCACATCAACACCTCCTTGGAACTAGGAAACCATTGAATTTCATTAAACAACGAGTATCTAATGATCATTAGCATTTCTTACAAGTATTTTCAGCTTAATCACTCATTAATGTGTGCTTCTCTTGATTTCCTTCATACAAGGCTGGACTTATTGTTGTAATCACTCATTCTAACTAAGTGATGTTGAAAACAGCTTGTGTACAAACAATAAGCACTCTATTCATGTTAACAAGCACATCAACACCTCCTTGGAACTAGGAAACCATTGAATTTCATTAAACAACGAGTATCTAATGATCATTAGCATTTCTTACAAGTATTTTCAGCTTAATCACTCATTAATGTGTGCTTCTCTTGATTTCCTTCATACAAGGCTGGACTTATTGTTGTAATCACTCATTCTAACTAAGTGATGTTGAAAACAGCTTGTGTACAAACAATAAGCACTCTATTCATGTTAACAAGCACATCAACACCTCCTTGGAACTAGGAAACCATTGAATTTCATTAAACAACGAGTATCTAATGATCATTAGCATTTCTTACAAGTATTTTCAGCTTAATCACTCATTAATGTGTGCTTCTCTTGATTTCCTTCATACAAGGCTGGACTTATTGTTGTAATCACTCATTCTAACTAAGTGATGTTGAAAACAGCTTGTGTACAAACAATAAGCACTCTATTCATGTTAACAAGCACATCAACACCTCCTTGGAACTAGGAAACCATTGAATTTCATTAAACAACGAGTATCTAATGATCATTAGCATTTCTTACAAGTATTTTCAGCTTAATCACTCATTAATGTGTGCTTCTCTTGATTTCCTTCATACAAGGCTGGACTTATTGTTGTAATCACTCATTCTAACTAAGTGATGTTGAAAACAGCTTGTGTACAAACAATAAGCACTCTATTCATGTTAACAAGCACATCAACACCTCCTTGGAACTAGGAAACCATTGAATTTCATTAAACAACGAGTATCTAATGATCATTAGCATTTCTTACAAGTATTTTCAGCTTAATCACTCATTAATGTGTGCTTCTCTTGATTTCCTTCTTACAAGGCTGGACTTATTGTTGTAATCACTCATTCTAACTAAGTGATGTTGAAAACAGCTTGTGTACAAACAATAAGCACTCTATTCATGTTAACAAGCACATCAACACCTCCTTGAAACTAGGAAACCATTGAATTTCATTAAACAACAAGTATCTAATGATCATTAGCATTTCTTACAAGTATTTTCAGCTTAATCACTCATTAATGTGTGCCTCTCTTGATTTCCTTCTAACAAGGCTGGACTTTTGGTTGTAATCACTCATTCTAAGTAAGTGATGTTGAAAACAGCTTGTGTAGAAACAATAAGCACTCTATTCATGTTAACAAGCACATCAACACCTCCTTGATACTAGGAAACCATTGAATTTCATTAAACAACCAGTATATAAAGATCATTAGCATTTCATACAAGTATTTTCAGCTTAATCACTCATTAATGTGTGCCTCTCTTGATTTCCTTCTAACAAGGCTGGACTTTTGGTTGTAATCACTCATTCTAAGTAAGTGATGTTGAAAACAGCTTGTGTAGAAACAATAAGCACTCTATTCACGTGAACAAGCACATCAACTCCTCCTTGATACTAGGAAACCATTGAATTTCATTAAACAACGAGTATCTAAGGATCATTAGCATTTCTTACAAGTATTTTCAGCTTAATCACTCATTAATGTGTGCTTCACTTGATTTCCTGTATACAAGGCTAGACTTATTGTTGTAATCACTCATTCTAAGTAAGTGATCTTGAAAACAGCTTGTGTACAAACAATAAGCACTCTATTCATGTTAACAAGCACATCAACACCTCCTTGAAACTAGGAAACCATTGAATTTCATTAAACAACGAGTATCGAATCATCATTAGCATTTCTTACAACTATTTTCAGCTTAATCACACATTAAAGTGTGCTTCTCTTGATTTCCTTCTAACAAGGCTGGGCTTATTGTTCTAATCACTCATTCTAACTAAGTGATGTTGAAAACAGGTTGTGTACAAACAATAAGCACTCTATTCATGTTAACAAGCACATCCACACCTCCTTGAAACTAGGAAACCATTGAATTTCATTAAACAACGAGTATTTAATGATCATTAGCATTTCCTACAAGTATTTTCAGCTTAATCACTCATTAATGTGTGCTTCTCTTGATTTCCTTCATACAAGGCTGGACTGATTGTTGTAATCGCTCATTTTAACTAAGTGATGTTGAAAACAGGTTGTGTTCAAACAATAAGCACTCTATTCATGTTAACAAGCACATCAACACCTCCTTGATGCTAGGAAACCATTGAATTTCATTAAACAACGAGTATCAAATGATCATTAGCATTTCTTACAAGTATTTTCAGCTTAATCACTCATTAATGTGTGCTTCTCTTGATTTCCTTCATACAAGGCTGGACTTACTGTTGTAATCACTCATTCTAACTAAGTGATGTTGAAAACAGGTTGTGTACAAACAATAAGCACTCTATTCATGTTAACAAGCACATCAGCACCTCCTTGATACTAGGAAACCATTGAATTTCCTTAAACAACAAGTATCGAATGATCATTAGCATTTCTTACAAGTATTTTCAGCTTAATCATTCATTAATGTGTGCTTCTCTTGATTTCCTTCTAACAAGGCTGGACTTATTGTTGTAATCACTCATTCAAACTAAGTGATGTTGAAAACAGGTTGTGTACAAACAATAAGCACTCGATTCATGTTAACAAGCACATCCACACCTCCTTGAAACTAGGAAACCATTGAATTTCATTAAACAACGAGTATCTAATGATCATTGGCATTTCTTACAAGTATTTTCAGCTTAATCACTCTTTAATGTGTGCTTCTCTTGATTTCCTTCTAACAAGGCTGGACTTATTGTTGTTATCACACATTCTAACTAAGTGATGTTGAAAACAGCTTGTGTACTAACAATAAGCACTCTATTCATGTTAACAAGCACATCAACACCTCCTTGATACTAGGAAACCATTGAATTTCATTAAACAACGAGTATCTAATGCACATTAGCATTTCTCACAAGTATTTTGAGCATAATCACCCATTAATGTGTGCTTCTCTCGATTTCCTTCTAACAAGGCTGGACTTATGGTTGTAATCACTCATTCTAAGTAAGTGATGGTGAAAACAGGTTGTGCACAAACAATAAGCACTCTATTCATGCTAACACGCACATCAACACCTCCTTGAAACTAGGAAACCATTGAATTTAATTAAACAACGAGTATCTAATGATCATTAGCATTTCCTACAAGTATTTTCAGCTTAATCACTCATTAATTTGTGCTTCTCTTGATTTCCTTCATACAAGGCTGGACTTATTCTTGTAATCACTCCTTCTAACTAAGAGATGTTGAAAACAGGTTGTGTACAAACAATAAGCACTCTATTCATGTTAACAAGCACATCAACAACTCCTTGATACTAGGAAACCATTGAATTTCATGAAACAACGAGTATCTAATGATCATTAGCATTTCTTACAAGTATTTTCAGCTTAATCACTCATTAATGTGTGCTTCACTTGAATTCCTTCATACAAGGCTGGACTTATTGTTGTAATCACTCCTTCTAACTAAGTGATGTTGAAAACAGGTTGTGTACAAACAATAAGCACTCTATTCATGTTAACAAGCACATCAACACCTCCTTGATACTAGGAAACCATTGAATTTAATTAAACAACGAGTATCTAATGATCATTAGCATTTCTTACAGGTATTTTCAGCTTAATCACTCATTAATGTGTGCTTCTCTTGATTTCCTTCATACAAGGCTGGACTTATTGTTGTAATCACACCTTCTAACTAGGTGATGTTGAAAACAGGTTGTGTACAAACAATAAGCACTCTATTCATGTTAACAAGCACGTCAACACCTCCTTGAAAGTAGGAAACCATTGAATTTAATTAAACAACGAGTATCTAATGATCATTAGCATTTCTTACAAGTATTTTCAGCTTAATCACTCATTACTGTGTGCTTCTCTTGATTTCCTTCTAACAAGGCTGGACTTTTGGTTGTAATCACTCATTCTAACTAAGTGATGTTGGAAACAGCTTGTGTACAAACAATAAGCACTCTATTCATGTTAACAAGCACATCAGCACCTCCTTGAAACTAGGAAACCATTGAATTTAATGAAACAACGAGTATCTAATGATCATTAGCATTTCATACAAGTATTTTCAGCTTAATCAATCATTAATGTGTGCTTCTCTTGATTTCCTTCATACGAGGCTGGACTTATTGTTGTAATCACTCATTCTAACGAAGTGATGTTGAAAACATGTTGTGTACAAACAATAAGCACTCTATTGATGTTAACAAGCACATCAACACCTCCTAGATACTACGAAACCATTGAGTTTCATTAAACAACGAGTATCTAATAATCATTAGCATTTCTTACAAGTATTTTCAGCTTAATCACTCATTACTGTGTGCTTCTCTTGATTTCCTTCATACAAGGCTGGACTTTTGGTTGTAATCACTCATTCTAACTAAGTGATGTTGGAAACAGCTTGTGTACAAACAATAAGCACTCTATTCATGTTAACAAGCACATCAACACCTCCTTGGAACTAGGAAACCATTGAATTTCATTAAACAACGAGTATCTAATGATCATTAGCATTTCCTACAAGTATTTTCAGCTTAATCACTCATTAATGTGTGCTTCTCTTGATTTCCTTCATACAAGGCTGGACTTATTCTTGTAATCCCTCCTTCTAACTAAGTGATGTTGGAAACAGTTTGTGTACAAACAATAAGCACTCTATTCATGTTAACAAGCACATCAACACCTCCTTGAAACTAGGAAACCATTGAATTTAATTAAACAACGAGTATCTAATGATCATTAGCATTTCTTACAAGTATTTTCAGCTTAATCACTCATTAATGTGTGCTTCTCTTGATTTCCTTCATTCAAGGCTGGACTTATTGTTGTAATCACTCCATCTAACTAAGTGATGTTGAAAACAGGTTGTGTACAAACAATAAGCACTCTATTCATGTTAACAAGCACATCAACACCTCCTTGATACTAGGAAACCATTGAATTTCATGAAACAACGAGTATCTAATGATCATTAGCATTTCTTACAAGTATTTTCAGCTGAATCACTCATTAATGTGTGCTTCTCTTGATTTCCTTCATAGAAGGCTGGACTTATTGTTGTAATCACTCCTAACTGAGTGATGTTGAAAACAGGTTGTGTACAAACAATAAGCACTCTATTCATGTTAACAAGCACATCAACACCTCCTTGATACTAGGAAACCATTGAATTTGATTAAACAACGAGTATCTAATGATCATTAGCATTTCTTACAAGTATTTTCAGCTTAATCAATCATTAATGTGTGCTTCTCTCCAAAAAGACGTGGCTTAGGGACCCAACGCACACAATGAATCAAAGAACAACCAGGAAAGCTAAATCAGAGTTAATAACACAAACCCTAGACCCAATATTCGAAGGAACACAAACTTAGGGTATTCAGGAAGGATATGGACGCCACACTCCAGAAAAGAAAGGGATTGGGAGTGATAAGTCGATTTGAACGCCACAAGAAGGATAACCTATTGATAAGTTATTTAGTTCTTAAAAGAACCGAGGGAGAAAAACCCTTGCTTTCTATTTCACTGAAAGTTGTCTGATTTCTTGATTGTTTGATTTCCAAAGCTTACAAGGGGGTGCCTATTTATAGGCTAAGATAGCAATCCTAAAGAGGCATAAATTCCTAGTTAGGACAATTCCTTATTTAGGCGGAATTCCTATCAGCCCATTTAGTGCTTCTTTAATCTTTCTGGCCCTAGCTCGTGTTATTGGGTCTTCTGGAATGTGCAATGGACCTCTTGCATCCATTGAAGCCCTAGCTCGTGTTATTGGGCCTTCTAGAATGTGCAATGGACCTCTTGCATCAATTGAATCTCTAACTTGTGTTATTGGGCCTTCTGGAATGTGTAATGGACCTCTTGCAACAATTGAAGCTCTAGCTCGTGTTATTGGGCCTTCTGGAATGGGCAATGGACCTTTTGGATCTATTGAAGCCTTCCACCCATCATCTCCACGATTCTCATCATTTCCTAGTTTCAAGGAGGTGTTGATGTGCTTGTTAACATGAATAGAGTGCTTATTGTTTGTACACAACCTGTTTCCAACATCACTTAGTTAGAATGGGCGATTACAACACTAAGTCCAGCCTTGTATGAAGGAAATCAAGTGAAGCACACATTAATGAGTGATTAAGCTGAAAATACTTGTAAGAAATGCTAATGATCTTTAGATACTCGTTGTTTAATGAAATTCAATGGTTTCCTAGTTTCAAGGAGGTGTTGATGTGCTTGTTAACATGAATAGAGTGCTTATTGTTTGTACACAACCTGTTTTCAACATCACTTAGTTAGAATGAGTGATTACAACAATAAGTCCAGCCTTGTTAGAAGGAAATCAAGAGAAGCACACATTAATGAGTGATTAAGCTGAAAATACTTGTAAGAAATGCTAATGATCATTAGATACTCGTTGTGTAATGAAATTCAATGGTTTCCTAGTATCAAGGAGGTGTTGATGTGCCTGTTAACATGAATAGAGTGCTTATTGTTTGTACACAACCTGTTTTCAACATCACTTAGTTAGAATGAGTGATTACAACCAAAAGACCGGCCTTGTTACAAGGAAATCAAGAGAAGCACACATTAATGAGTGATTAAGCTGAAAATACTTGTAAGAAAAGCTAATGATCATTAGATACTCGTTGTTTAATGAACTTCAATGATTTCCTTGTATCAAGGAGATGTTGATGTGCTTGTTAACATGAATAGAGTGCTTATGGTTTCTACACAACCTGTTTTCAACATCACTTAGTTAGAATGAGTGATTACAACACTAAGTCCAGCCTTGTATGAAGGAAATCAAGAGAAGCACACATTAATGAGTGATTAAGCTGAAAATAATTGTAAGAAACGCTAATGATGATTAGATACTCGTTGTTTAATTAAATTCAATGGTTTCCTAGTTTCAAGGAGGTGTTGATGTGCTTGTTAACATGAATAGAGTGCTTATTGTTTGTACACAACCTGTTTTCAACATCACTTAGTTAGAATGAGTGATTACAACACTAAGTCCAGCCTTGTATGAAGGAAATGAAGAGAAGCACACATTAATGAGTGATTAAGCTGAAAATAATTGTAAGAAACGCTAATGATGATTAGATACTCGTTGTTTAATTAAATTCAATGGTTTCCTAGTTTCAAGGAGGTGTGGATGCGCTTGTTAACTTGAATAGAGTGCTTATTGTTTGTACACAACCTGTTTTCACCATCACTTAGTTAGAATGAGTGATTACAACAATAAGCCCAGCCTTGTTTGACGGAAATCAAGAGAAGCACACTTTAATGTGTGATGAAGCTGAAAATAGTTGTAAGAAATGCTAATGATCATTAGATACTCGTTGTTTAATTAAATTCAATGGTTTCCTAGTTTCAAGGAGGTGTTGATGTGCTTGTTAACATGAATAGAGTGCTTATTGTTTGTACATAACCTGTTTTCAACATCACTTAATTAGAATGGGTGATTACAACACTAAGTCCAGCCTTGTATGAAGGAAATCAAGAGAAGCACACATTAATGAGTGATTAGGCTGAAAATACTTGTAAGAAATGCTAATGATCTTTAGATACTCGTTGTTTAATGAAATTCAATGGTTTCCTAGTTTCAAGGAGGTGTTGATGTGCTTGTTAACATGAATAGAGTGCTTATTGTTTGTACACAACCTGTTTTCAACATCACTTAGTTAGAATGAGTGATTACAACAATAAGTCCAGCCTTGTTAGAAGGAAATCAAGAGAAGCACACATTAATGAGAGATTAAGCTGAAAATACTTGTTAGAAATGCTAATGATCATTAGATACTCGTTGTTTAATTAAATTCAATGGTTTCCTAGTTTCAAGGAGGTGTTGATGTGCTTGTTAACATGAATAGAGTGCTTATTGTTTGTACACAACCTGTTTTCAACATCAGTTAGTTAGAATGAGTGATTACAACAATATGTCCAGCCTTGTATGAAGGAAATCAAGAGAAGCACACATTAATGAGTGATTAAGCTGAAAATACTTGTAAGAAATGCTAATGATCGTTAGATACTCATTGTTTAATGAAATTCAATGGTTTCCTAGTATCAAGGAGGTGTTGATGTGCCTGTTACCATGAATAGAGTGCTTATTGTTTGTACACAACCTGTTTTCAACATCACTTAGTTAGAATGAGTGATTACAACCAAAAGACCGGCCTTGTTACAAGGAAATCAAGAGAAGCACACATTAATGAGTGATTAAGCTGAAAATACTTGTAAGAAATGCTAATGATCATTAGATACTCGTTGTTTAATGAAAGTCAATGGTTTCCAAGTTTCAAGGAGGTGTGCATGTCCTTGTTAACATGAATAGAGTGCTTATTGTTTGTACACAACCTGTTTTCAACATCACCTAATTGGAATGAGTGATTACAACAATAAGTCCAGCCTTGTTAGAAGGAAATCAAGAGAAGCACACATTAATGAGTGATTAAGCTGAAAATACTTGTAGGAAATGCTAATGATCATGAGATACTCGTTGTTTAATTAAATTCAATGGTTTCCAAGTTTCAAGGAGGTGTTGATGGGCTTCTTAACATGAATAGAGTGCTTATTGTTTGTACACAACCTGTTTTCAACATCACCTAGTTAGAATGAGTGATTACAACACTAACTCCAGCCTTGTATGAAGGAAATCAAGAGAAGCACACATTAATGAGTGATTAAGCTGAAAATACTTGTAAGAAATGCTAATGATCATTAGATACTCGTTGTTTAATGAAATTCAATGGTTTCCTAGTTTCAAGGAGGCGTGGATTTGCTTGTTAACATGAATAGAGTGCTTATTGTTAGTACACAAGCTGTTTTCAACATCACCTAGTTAGAATGAGTGATTACAACAATAAGTCCAGCCTTGTTAGAAGGAAATCAAGAGAAGCACACATTAATGAGTGATTAAGCTGAAAATACTTGAAAGAAATGCCAATGATCATTAGATACTCGTTGTTTAATGAAATTCAATGGTTTCCTCGTTTCAAGGAGGTGTGGATGTGCTTGTTAACATGAATAGTGTGCTTATTGTTTGTACACAACCTGTTTTCAACATCACTTAGTTAGAACGAGTGATTACAACAATAAGTCCTGCCTTGTATGAAGGAAATCAAGAGAAGCGCACATTAAAGAGTGATTAAGATGGAAATACTTGTAAGAAATGCTAATGATCATGAGATACTCGTTGTTTAATTAAATTCAATGGTTTCCTAGATTCAAGGAGGTGTTGATGTGCTTGTAAACATGAATAGAGTGCTTATTGTTTTTACACAACCTGTTTTCAACATCACCTAGTTAGAATGAGTGATTACAACAATAAGTCCAGCCTTGTTAGAAGGAAATCAAGAGAACCACACATTAATGAGTGATTAAGCTGAAAATACTTGTAAGAAATGCTAATGATCATGAGATACTCGTTGTTTAATTAAATTCAATGGTTTCCTAGTTTCAAGGAGGTGTTGATGTGCTTGTTAACGTGAATAGAGTGCTTATTGTTTGTACACAACCTGTTTTCAGCATCACTTAGTTAGAATGAGTGATTACAACACTAAGTCCAGCCTTGTATGAAGGAAATCAAGAGAAGCACACATCAAGGAGTAAGCTGAAACTACTTGTAAGAAATGCTAATGATCATTAGATACTCGTTGTTTAATGAAATTCAATGGTTTCCTAGTATCAAGGAGGGGTTGATGAGCTTGTTAACATGAATAGAGTGCTTATTGTTTGTACACAACCTGTTTTCAACATCACTTAGTTAGAATGAGTGATTACAACAATAAGTCCAGCCTTGTATGAAGGAAATCAAGAGAAGCAGACTTTAATGTGTGATATGCACATTGCGCATATGCAATGTGCATATGCACCCAAACCCAATCACCAGGTTGTAGCTTTGAACGTCTCTGAGCTGGGAATCGTTCCTTGCGCATATGCACCCAAACCCAATCACGAGGTTCAAACACCACCTTCTTTCGTCCCTTGTTGACATGGGATGCGTATTGCTCAGTTCGTTTTTCAATATGTTGTCGCACCTTCTCATGCAATTTTTTTATCATGTCAGCTTTGCGTTCACCATCAACGTTGGCATACTCATTGACAGGTATAGGTACCAAATCCAGAGGAGTCAATGGATTAAAACCATATACAATTTCAAATGGAGAGTAGCTAGTAGTAGAATGAACACTTCTATTATATGCAAACTCGACATGTGGTAAACAATCTTCCCATGTTTTCAAATTTGTTTGAATAATAGCACGCAAAAGGGTAGAAAGAGTTCGATTAACCACCTCAGTCTGCCCATCAGTTTGTGGATGACAAGTAGTTGAAAACAATAGTTTAGTACCTAACTTACCCCACAAAGTCTTCCAGAAGTAGCTTAAGAACTTTGTATCTCGGTCTGAAACAATGCTCCGTGGCATGCCGTGCAAACGCACTACTTCTCTAAAGAACAAGTCAGCCACATTGTTTGCATCATCAGTTTTATGGCATGGGATGAAGTGTGCCATCTTTGAAAATCTATCAACAACAACAAATACAGAATCCCTACCCCGTTTTGTTCGTGGCAATCCCAGTACAAAGTCCATGGATAAATCAACCCAGGGATGGTTAGGTATGGGTAAAGGGGTATACAAGCCATGGGGTAAAACTCTAGATTTAGCCTGTTTGCATGTTATGCATTTCTCACATATCCTCTCAACATCTCGTTTCATGCGTGGCCAAAAGAAGTGTTCATTTAGGACATCTAGGGTTTTCCTAACTCCGAAATGACCCATTAGACCACCCTCATGAGCTTCTCTTACAACCAACTCCCTTAAAGAACTCATAGGCATGCATAAACGATTTTCCCTAAATAAGAAACCCTTATGCCTATAAAACTTCTCAAAGGCTGACTTCTCACATGCTCCATACACGTTAGCAAAGTCCGGATCATTCACATATAAATCTTTAATATGTTCAAATCCTAATAAGTTTGCAGTAAGTGTAGAGATAAGGGCATACCTGCGAGATAATGCATCAGCTACCACATTGTCCTTACCTTGTTTATATTTGATGTTGTAGGGAAAGGTCTCAATAAATTCAATCCACTTAGCATGTCTTTTGTTCAACTTTCCTTGTCCCTTCAAGTGCTTCAACGATTCATGGTCAGTATGGATGACAAACTCCTTGGGCCAAAGGTAATGTTGCCATGTCTCCAAAGCCCGTACCAATGCATACATCTCTTTATCATAAGTAGGATAATTAAGGCTTGCTCCACTTAGCTTTTCACTGAAGTAAGCAATTGGGCACCTTTCCTGCATCAAAACAGCTCCAATGCCAATACCTGAAGCATCACACTCAATCTCGAAAGCTTTTTCAAAGTTAGGTAAAGCAAGTAGGGGTGCAGAACTTAATTTTTCCTTTATGCAATTAAAAGCCTTGTCTTGGTCACTACCCCACCTAAAACTCGTGTTCTTTTTTATAAGCTCAGTGAGTGGTGCAGCAATGGTGCTAAAGTCCCTAACAAAGCGTCTATAGAAACTAGCTAGACCATGAAAGCTACGCACATCACTAATTGACTTAGGTGTAGGCCAATCACGAATTGCCTTAACTTTTTCCTCGTCAACCTCAACACCTTTAGAACTCACCACATAGCCAAGAAATGTGATCTGATTAGTACAAAAGGAACATTTCCTTAAGTTAGCATACAATTTTTCAGAACGTAAAACACTTACAATGGAACGTAAATGATCAAGATGCTCTTCTAGGGTTTTACTATAGACCAAAATATCATCAAAATACACAACCACAAATTTACCAATGAATGGACGCAAAACATGATTCATTAGTCGCATAAAAGTGCTTGGTGCATTAGTGAGACCAAATGGCATAACAAGCCATTCATACAGACCGTACTTAGTTTTGAAAGCTGTTTTCCACTCATCTCCCTCTCTCATCCTAATCTGATGATATCCGCTTTTCAAATCAATCTTAGAAAAGACACAGGAACCATGCAATTCATCCAACATGTCATCTAATCTAGGTATGGGATGACGATACTTTACAGTGATTTTGTTGATTGCTCAACAATCAACACACATCCTCCAAGTCCCATCTTTCTTGGGTACAAGTAGGACAGGAACAGCACATGGACTCATGCTTTCCCTCACATATCCTTTGGAAATAAGCTCCTCAACCTGCCTTTGAAGCTCCTTTGTCTCCTTAGGATTACTCTTATATGCTGGCCGGTTAGGGATGGATGCACCTGGGATGAAATCAATTTGATGCTCAATTCCTCTATTAGGTGGCAATCCACTTGGAACATCATCAGGGAATACATCTTCAAATTCCTGCAATAGAGCAACAACAACACTAGGCAAAGATGGGTCAAACTTGTTAGTGTTAAAATAAGCCTCCTTGTACAGAAGTACGATCATAGGTTGTTTGGCATAGAATGCTCTTTTGACATCACTCCCTTTTGCATAGAAACTTTCTCTTTTATCAATCTTTCTTTTTTGTTCACTCTCATTTTTAATCCTTAATTGATCCTCATAAGCTTGTTGAGGTGATAATGGTACAAGAGTGACGGGTTTTTTATTCATTACAAAGGAATATCGGTTCTTGAAGCCATCATGCATAACTCGCCTATCAAATTGCCATGGTCTTCCTAATAGAATATGGCCCACATGCATAGGTACAACATCACATAAAATTTCATCACGGTACCTTCCGATAGAAAATGATATGAGCACTTGCTTATTTACCTTGACTTCACCACTGTCATTCAGCCATTGAAGCTTATATGGCCTAGGATGGTTCATAGTAGGTAAATCCAACTTCTCAACCATAGTTGTGCTAGCAACATTAGTGCAACTCCCACCATCAATAATCATACTACATACCTTATCTTTGATGAGACACCTCGTCTGAAAGATGTTATCTCGTTGCACCTCATTTTCTTCCTTTACTTGCACATTCAATGCTCGCCTTGTAACAAGAGCTACTCCATTAACTGGATACTCTTCTCCATCACTTTCACCCTCTGATGATGGCATAGAATCATCATCTGATTCACTTTCAGTTTCAACTTCACCATTACTTCTCAAGATCATTGCACGCTTATTTGGACATCGAGATGCAATGTGACCCCTGCCCAAACACTTAAAACATTTAACATCTCTATTTCTACTTGGTTGGGGGTCAGAATTACCTGCCTCCTTGCTAGAACCCACATTCTTGTACTTGGATAGCTCGGCTTTGGACTTGTAGTTGGTCATCTCGTCCCTTTTATTCCAATTTGGCTTCCAAGATGAGGAAGATCCTGAGTTCTGCCCAAACCGTGTGGAGCCCTTTCGTTTGAGTTGCCTTTCAACTTTCATGGCCATGTGTACCATGTCTTCTAATTCCACATAGTGTTGCAATTCAACCACATTTGCTATGTCCCCATTTAGCCCTTGCAGAAATCGAGCCATGGTTGCTTCTCTATCTTCTTCTACATTCGCCCGAATCATGGTAATCTCCATCTCCTTGTGGTAATCCTCCACACTTTTGGTGCCCTGAGTGAGCCCTTGCAGCCTTTGGTACAGCTCCCTGTAATAGTGATTAGGGACAAACCTCCTCCTCATGATAGCCTTCATCTCCTCCCATGTATCAATAGGCCACTCACGATTCCTTCTCCTAGTCAAAACAAGTTGATCCCACCAAATAATAGCATAATCAGTGAATTCAACTGCAGCAAGCTTTACCTTTTTCTCCTCGGAATAGTTGTGGCAATCAAAAACCAACTCAACCTTCTTCTCCCATTCTAGGTATGCATCAGGATCATTCTTACCTTGGAATGGAGGAAGTGTCATTTTAATACTGCCCAAATTATGGTCATAGGTGCCTTGCCTCCCAAATTCTCTTTGATCCCTTCTATTGTTAGCAGTTCGGACCGCAGTAGTTTGATCATCAATTTCATCATCTTCTACATCATCTTCATGGTCATAGGCACGTCTCAACTGCCTTCTTGCTTTAGGAACCTCATACTCCCCATGCCTCCTTTGCAACTCTGCTATAGTATTAGATTGCTCCTCCATCCTTTCCCTCATATCATCAAATCTGGTATTCATACGCTCAAATTGTTGTTGCATAGCTTTGATCATGAAGGACACATCACCAGCTCCCTCCTGAGCTGCACCTTTGTCTTTGGATGTCATAGTATTACTTCTACACAAAATAATAAGATACCTCACAGAGCACTCCCTCACGTGTTTCACTCAAAAGAAGGTGTCACACTCTCTCGTGTTTACACTCTTTATGGCTTTTTCTTTATATGAACTTTCACTCTTGCCTTTTACCACTCGGATTTCTCCTTTCAGCTCTATAAAGAACTAAAGAAGGTAAATCAAGAGTATTGATTTTGAACAGAATAGGATAAATGGTGTAGAATTGAACAAATTGGAGAACAAGGAATCAAAAAAAACGAAAAAGGATATCAAGGCAAACAATTTTAATGAACTAAACTCACAAAAAGAATCAGGATAAGGGAAGTTAAATTTAGAGGACAAACTTGGATAACAAGATAGGAAAATGGATGGCAGAATTGGAGTTGAGCAAGAAAACTTTGTTATTATTGTGGCCAATATGACCAAACTGTTAACTTTATCAATAACTTGAATTTGATGTTTCCTTTCTTTTCTTCTTTTTCTTGTTCTTTTTCTTTCTTTGTTTTTTTTTTTTTTTCGTTGATCCTCCTTTTTTTTTTCTTTTTTTTTTCCTTTTTCTTTTGCTCAACACAAACAACAGTAGAACACTTAGATACAGCAATTGGAATTGAAATTAGCACGTTGAGAAGGATTGCAAGTAAACAGATTTGTGCATTTGAATTGTAATAGCAAATTGAATCGAAATAAATAAATCACAAGGTAGAAATTGAATAGTGAGTGGATTCAACCTGATTTAGAGTCAGGCTCTGATACCAACTGATGCGGAAAACCCCAAAAGACGTGGCTTAAGGGACCCAACGCACACAATGAATCAAAGAACAACCAGGAAAAGCTAAATCAGGGTTTAATAACACAAAACCCTAGACCCAAAATTCGAAGGAACACGAACCTAGGGTATTCAAGATGGATATGGACGTCACACTCCAGAAGAGGAAGGAATTGGGAAGTGATAAGTCGGTTTGAACGCCACAAGAAGAAGAACCTCTTTGATAAGTTTCTTTAGGTCTCAAAAGAACCCGAAGGAGAACCCTTGCTTTCTATTTCACTGAAAGTTGTCTGATTTCCAAGCTTACAAGGGGTGCCTATTAATAGGCTTAGATAGCAATCCTACAGAGGCAAAATTCCTATTTAGGAGAAATCCCTATTTTGGAGGAATTTGGACTAAATCCAGCACATACATATGAACTCCTATTTAGGAGTGAATGCTATCACTTAGTCTGACCCATTAAGTAGTCCAATATATTATTAGCCTGGGCTCTCTTTAGAACTTGAATTCGCACCATTTGAAGCGCTTGGCTTGAATGTCCTGAATCAGCCCATTTAGTGCTTCTTAAATCTTTTTGGCCCTAGCTCGTGTTATTGGGCCTTCTGGAATGTGCAATGGACCTCTTGCATCCATTGAAGCTCTAGCTTGTGTTATTGGGCCTTCTGGAATGGGCAATGGACTTCTTGCATCTATTGAAGCCTTCCACCCATCATCTCCATGGTTCTCATCAATCACTTAGTTAGAATGACTGTGATTACAACACTAAGTCCAGCTCTTGTATGAAGGAAATCAAGAGAAGCTCACATTAATGAGAGATTAAGCTGAAAATACTTGTAAGAAATGCTAAATGATCATTAGATAATCGTTGTTTCATAAATTCAATGGTTCCGAGTTTCAAGGAGGTGTTTGATGTGCTTGTTAACATGAATAGAGTGCTTATTGATTGTAGACAACCTGTTTTCAATATCACTTAGTTAGAATGAGTGATTAGAACAATAAGTCCAGCCTTTGTATGAAGGAAATCAAGAGAAGCACACATTAATGAGTGATTAAGCTGAAAATACTTGTAAGAAATGCTAAGATCATTAGACACTCGTTGTTTAATGAAATTCAACGGCTTCCTTAGTATCAAGGAGGGTGTTGATGTGCCTGTTAACATGAATAGAGTGCTTATTGTTGGTAGACAACCTGTTTTCAACATCACATAGTTAGAATGAGTGATTACAACAATAAGTCCAGCTTTGTTAGAAGGAAATTCAAGAAGAAGCACACATTATTGAGTGATTAAGCTGAAAATATGTAAGAAATGCACAATGATCATTAGATACTCGTTGTTTAATGAAATTCAATGGTTTCCTAGTATCAAGGAGGTGTTGATGTGCTTGTTAACATGAATTAGAGTGCTTATTGTTTTGTACACAACCTGTTTTCACCATCACTTAGTGTGAATGAGTGATTACAACAATAAGCCCAGCCTGTTAGAAGGAAATCAAGAGAAGCACACATTAATGAGTGAT